>JBBBDQ010001430.1:1755000-2130000 GCA_037127315.1 Ascarosepion bandense
TTAAAAAAGCATGTTGCCAAATATATGTGTTGGTTAACTAGTCAGTATTGAGTAAAGCATTTTTGTTTATATTTTCACTAACAGAATATTGTGTAAGACAGAATAAAAAGCAAATGTTTTACATAACCTGTAAATCATGTTTTTCGATGGTAAAGAATATTTTTTAAAAAAATCAGTAGTAAAAACACAAATCTATATTTCTAGCAAAATGTTCTAATTGAATTATGTCTAAGATTATTAAAAAAGAAAGCAACATTTTTTTTTTTAACTGTGTATTAATAACATTTTAGATATGAAAATTTGATATCACCACATGGATATAATATTCTTTTTTCTGTTGAGAATTTTGAAGTTTAACAAGGAATATGTATCATTGCTACAGAAGGACTTTATGCAACAGATCTGGAGAATATATACCTTCTGGCACATCAATATATTCATGGATCATACAATAAGTATTAACTGGTTTTTATCTCACCACAACAATGTCACAGTATGATAATAATTATAATAAAAAACAGACATGACTAAAAAGTCAGTCTTCATATTTTCTGATAAATTGGTTAATTAGAGAATGTAACATTTTTCTCCTGTAAATTGATCAGACTGAATTAAAAAGATGGTTTCTTTAAAAATTCAGTAAAATAAAAAAGTGAAACTGATATTCCATGCAACATAACATATAAGCAAAACTAAAACTAATATATATATATATATATATATATGTGTCCTGTACTATATGACACATACTGTACTATGTGTCCTATATAACATTTCTTGTACTGAGAAAAGGAGAATTATAAAATGAGAATGAGCAAACAATTTTATTGTAAACAAAACTCAATGCATATCCATCTATATAATTTGAATGAATGAAAACCATTCAACAATATTATACCCATAGTTATAACAATGATGTTCCCTATACTTGCCTCAGGTGTCATTAGGTTGCTTTAAGAAAGAAAATGTAAAAAAACATTAGAGTACAAATAATTAAGAGTAAATTAATTAGAATAAATATACAAACTACAAAGTCAATGTCTATTTTTTTGCAATGTAATTTTCTTAAAAAAAAAAAAGGTTTGTATGAAGAGTGCTGTAAAATTCTTGGCCTGACCCACTTTTGAAAATGAGTATTCTGATGTATTTGATCACAGAAACTGGTTCAGACGGAGAACTTTTTAACCCCCACCTACCTAGGTACTTCTGTACTTTCTTGGTGACAGTTTACATTTCCTTGAAGATTTAGTTAAACAATAAAAACATTGTCTGAGTATGACTGTATATAATGAAAGAAAAAATTAATTAAATTCACAATAATTTAATCAAATTAAATTAAACAATTTCCATACTTATTTCAGAATGTATATTGTTGGTAAAACATAGCCATTGACAATAATGGTTTAGCTTACCAACTTGACATTTATCCTGCTTACTCAATAGCTTTACTTGTTAATAAGAGTTGTAGCAATTTTATGCCAAGTGGACCCCAAACAAACATTACCTCATTTCTTTATTTGTCTCCCTCAGTTGGAGATAAAAATATTACAAACATTATAAATTCAAAGACATCTTTAAAAAGCCTTTGAATAAAACACATTACAATATTTGAACACAAAAGAATAATTGACCTTATTATTTTATGACAATAGGTTGAACATCAGCTTATGACTTGTACATCTTAAGTATCAACATTTGTGGATCTTATCAAAATGTTTTGAATGGGATTAATCTTTTCAATATATATAAAATGTTAACTTAAATAATCTGTTATAAATATTTTACTTTTGTATTTATGTGTTTTAAATAAAACACTTGAATTTTGGACAGGTAGACTAGTTCAGTAAGAAAAGAAAATGGAAATTTACAAAAAAAATATGCAATTTAAAAATATGTACATTAAAAACAATGACATAGAACTTTGAAAGCACATTGCTAAAAAAACAATAAGAATCCTTATTTTTAATCCAAAATGTCAATTTAAAAATAATGTTTTAGGCATGAAGTAAATTCAAACAAAAACAATCAATTTTGAAATCTTGTTTCTAAAGAGTAAACCAGGCAATAAAAATCATTTCAATTCAATCACGTCGAATACTGAAAATTAAGGAAAAAGTAAAAAGGGGAATAACTCTTTCAATTCTTTTTAGTAAGTGTATAAAAAAAGTGCTGAAAAGTTATAGGCCTGTCAAATTTTTCTAACTAAATGACCAATCAATTTTTTTTTTGGGGGGGGGGGGGGGTATATTATGGTTTGTCCAAGAATTTTTTAACATCCCCCTCATATTAAAAATGAGAATAAATTAAAGCAAAAGTGATAAAAGAATGACAGCTGAATAGTGTTTCTGTACTAAAATTATTTAATCATCAAACTTTAAATGATCATCCTTCCTATCAATTGAAAAGTAGGATAAATTCTAGTTATTTTTCTCAACAGAAGAAATCAATTATAACCAATTACATCATTAATTTAATTGGTCAAGCCCTTTTCTTTCTTTACTTTCTTTGAGATGAAAATAATCAACAGATATTTTTAAAAAAATTATAGGTGGGAGATACTAACCTCCACCTACAAAAGATTTGATGCAAAAAAAAGTAAATGAGTTCTTCTATATGTTTGCATATATCCCTAAAGAAAGCCTGATAATGCAAGATATGATAGCAAAATACATTTAAAATTTTGTTAAATGATATCATTATTGAGAGGAGGTGCTAAAAAGATTTGGGCCTGAGCTAGAATGGATTAAAAGAAATTGAATGATTGGTCATTTGGTTAGATTCTAGGTTTTAGGCCGGGTCTTAGAACTTTTCAGCCACCTCTCATAAGCTGTCTGAATTTCTAAGATGAAGCATTGTAGTCTATAAATACTTTCACTGCTTCTGCTTCGATGAACTTAGTTCACTGGTGCCCCCTAGGCATGAATTTGCAAGAGATACTAGATTAGCAACTAGGTCCCACCCTTTTACAGTGAAACAGATAAAATGTAACTGCAATTTCTACTCTAATAGCTTCTTTTCTCACACTTCCCACCTGTGGAATTCCCTTCCACATACTTGCTTCCCTGACAGCTACAATCTCCAGGAATTTAAATGTAAGGTCAACAGACATCTCCTATCTCACTAACTCAGATCAATTCCCTCAAACATTCTTCCCATCTACCCAACCCCCATCCTCGGTATCCTCATCCGTCTACCACCCTCCTTCTGACATTTCCTATAACTAACCACTCTTTCTCATCACTTCCCCCTATGTAACCCCCTGCACAATTGTGGCAGTGGAATGCCTTGCTTGGGGTGAAATGATTAAAAAAAAAAAAAAAAGAAGCGAAGAGCACAGATTAAAAGATTAAGCTTCTGACAAGAATAGAACCTGCATCCTTATTTTTGGAAACCTGTCAGCCAGAGATAATACTTCAAGTAAGTTATGAAAGTTAATGAGCAAAAATTATTCAAATTCAGTTATAGAACTGCATTCTTCCTTATTAGGAAGCACAGAGGAGTAATGGATAGTGGAATGGAGTAATGGACTGAGGAATCAGAGAGCCGAGTTCAAATTCACTTACATACTTATACTCCTGGCAAAGGCATGAATCCACACCCCCCGCTATGGTTAAATAGCATGACAGACTGAATTCCTGCTGCGAGACAATCTTTGCATCCATCACATGCGGTTGTGGACTGCTTGTGAAACTTCCCGTGAAACTTCTACTAGGGGGGAAGCCAGCTTAACCCACCCAGGGTGAATGCCACCACAGGCAGACAAACATTTTTCCTTATTCACTTTTTGCTTCTGTGTCATACATAATTTTCTTTGGATTAATTTCTTTGTTTTACCCACAACGTTTTGATCTTTGACTTTCCTTAGGTACTTTTAGTGTTTCAAAGTGAGGATTAATTGAATTTTAGGGGCTGCATGCCCCCCCCTCCCCCCCGACCCAACACACGCATCTGTACTTTACTTAGACGACCCAATTACGGATTATTGATATTAGTAGCATGTGCATGCCCGCAATTAAGGACAATAAATGTTGTAAACAATACAGAAAAATAACTGGGTTATACAGAGCGGCAGACGTAACTCCCTACCACCTACATAATGGTAAGACATTAGAGGAGATGATGTCTTCCTCTAGCTAATGTCCATTATGTGGAAATTATTTTTGCAGCATCCTCTATAAACAAACATATGAATGAAGCTGTTGGAACAATTTAAAAGCAGTATTTGTTTTTAAGGATCTCTAGACTTACTTTCTAAATTTCTAAATTATTTGTATATTTTTACCTGAAGTGAAATATAATGGTAGAATATATACAGACTTTCCTGCATTTCCAGAGTCGTAAATAAATGCTGATAAAAAGTAGGATAGAGAAAAAAAGGTTCAGAGAAAAATTGAGACAGCACAATGGTGATAAAAAGCAGTAAGATAGGTGGATTAAAATATAGTCTCATTTTTTCTAGAATATTTCACTCACCTTCATCTCTTTCGTCTTCTATTTAAAAAACAAAAACAAATGAAAATGAAAGTAATCTGTTTCATTATATTCAGGTTACCCTAACAGGAAAGTCAATAAACCATAAAATAAGGGTCTTTCTTCTACTTTACCACACACAGAATGCTGAAAAGACCTCAATCTGATCCATTTTTCAAAAATTGTTTTTTTACAGTTTATCAACCCTTTGTGGGTTATTTAAAGCCAAAAAAAGATTGCAGGTGGTTGCTTACAGTACCTGGTTTCTCCAAGAATTCACCCATGTATGTAATGACAGGGATTGGTACTGCTTAATTCCAGTGATCAAAAGAGAAGCAGTCTTTTTGGTTAGGCTGAGAGCTTTTTAACATCCATTTTTTGTGCTAGTGCTTGTTTGTTGTTTTTTAATGACATTAAATTACAAAATATATCCAGGTAGATTGTGAAAAATACAAGAAGAAATTAGACTAAACTATTGCCCGGTTCACACTCCACCCACGTCTATTGAACAGGTGAAGAGGCCCATCCCTTGTTCCCTGTTTAGGATGTGGTTTCCGGCTTTCCCTTTTCCAATCTTTTCACTCTTATGTAGCCCCCTGCACACCAGTGGCGTTACTGCTCAGGGTGATATGATTAAAAATAAATAAATAAATACCTTTCTTCTCTTCTGCAGCTGTCAGGTCAGCCCTGAAAAAGATCCGGGCACTGCTCAGGGAATAATTCAGTAGTTCGAATTCCTGGAAAATTAAACAACCAATTATTCAAGAATCTTCAATCAACTTGGTTTTCTGATAAGTGAAATCATTTCAAATTTACCCTAGTTTTTAATTGAACCACTGAGGATAAGAATTTTCTTTGCATCTTTCACTTTTTTGTCTTATCACTTTTTCCAAAAGACTTGCTATGAAGTGTTTATTCAAATACAGGTATCTACCAAAAATTAACATTTGAAATAATAAAAAGTAGTATCAATGGGTATTGTTATATGGTTGCAACATCTCTTATCAGACACAGCCGGACAAAGAAATTTCACCAAACTCAGACCTTCATCTCTGCAAAAATTACAAAGTGCGAAAAGTATGGTTTTTCCTTTGACACTGGTATTATTTTATTTTATCCTCCATCCTCGGTTATGTTTGTTGTTTTAAAATACGATGATTAGGATTGTAATAAAACCTAAACATATGATGAAAGTGAATTTATACATTCTTTTTTGTTCTTGAGAATCTACAACAAAAATATTAAATACTATTTTTTTTAAATAATCATTTTACCCCAAGCAAGGCAGTACTACCACTGGTGTGCAGGAGGTTACATAAGAGGAGAGTGAAGAGAAAGAGGAACAGGTCACAAGGGGTGTTGGAGAATGGGTAAGAGAAGGATGGAAACACTGAGAGCTGCATGATAGCAGAGTGGAAAAGGAGATTAACATGATACAAGGGTTTTCAGGGAAAGGATGCGAGTCAAGGAGATAAGAGATGGCAATTGACATTGCATTTAAATTCTTGGAAATAGTAGCTGTCAGGGAAGCAAGTATACAGAAGGGAGTTCCACAGGTGGGAAATGCAAGAAAAGCTGCTGATAGAGTAGAAGTTACGGTTACATTTGATTGGTTTCACTGTAAAAGGGTGGGAGCTAGTTGCCAGTCTAGTAGCTTGAGTAAATTCATGCAGAGGAGGCACCAGGGAAGTAAACACATTGAAGCAGAAGCAGTTAAAGTATTTGTAGAAGAGACAGAGGGAAGCCATATTATGTCTGTAGCTGGAGTTGAGCTGACAGTTCGGGATTGATTAAATTGCAGATTCTCCTTTGGATTTTGTTGAGAATGACAAGATGAATAGCAACTATCAAGGGAAAAGCCATCATTTTGACACACTGTTTCTTTTTTTTCTTTTGTGGGCATGAAGGTCCAAAAATAACTCATATTTCTTGTGGGATATCTTTTAAGTTCCAAGAACTGAATTATTTGATCATATCACAAATGAAATATTTTTTCTAATGAAATTTAAATGACAGAAAATATTTTTTTTTAACCCACTTAAAAAATAAATTAATATTACTTGGGCAAATCTATAAAACCTTGTTTTATAGACTAACAACAGAACAAGTCAAACAATGGTCTCATTGTACATGGTAGTGTTTAACGTTGTCCACACAAACACAAGAGTCAAGTGAGCATTGTGACTTTTGGTACCCTTCACCATGGGTCAATAAACTTAGGAAGATATTACTCCAGGCATCTATGTTGCACCTGCAAATGATCACCATTTGAAATGAAGCTTGAATCTGTATTAACCACTGAACATTATAAAGGGCCATTCAATCACCCACCCACAAACACACACAGGTAACTCTCTTGTATGACAGTATTGTGGTCTAAGTGGACATTTGGTGAGAAGTATGCATGTCCACTGTAAGTAAATGACTCCCAATGGTCTGTCTTGACACTATCCCTTAGAGTGACATTCACTCTAGAATCCATACCATTTACCACTGATACTCTTACAATGTATCAATTTTGATGAACATCAGACCTGGACAACATGGCAGAACTTCCAACCCTCGGACACGTGGAAGACAGGGAAGAAAAACCAAGCAGTAGTAGTAGTAATTTTGGTGAGCCTCTGTACTATACAACCATACATAAACTGGTTTACAGTTGCAGGAATGTTCATTTGAACCCTGTTGCAAACATTGAAGCAGCACTTCTCTGAAATGAACATCCTTGCTCCTTCAAGCTCATCCTTGATGATTCTGATTGAATAAAAGGAGCATGTGTAATTAGCTTGACACCTGCCTGCATTGAAGTCTTTCACCACTTTGAACATTACCACAGAAAGTGTCACGGTCTTAAGCTCAGATATAAACAGTGTAAATGTTATGTCATAAGATAACCAAAGAATTTGAAAATTTTGTTATAATATCAACTACTCTTTAGCATATACATATAGTACCCAGGTCAAAATCAGCATCAACCTGCAAGGTTTTGGAATTTTATTTTCTATCAGTGTATTTATAGTTTGGATATGAACAATGAAACAATTTATGATTGAAGCAGGGTACTGAGGGAACTCATGGCAAAGGACAGCCAAAGAAATCTTGGAGAGAATGTGTCAGCAATGACCTTAAGAAGTTGAAGTTGATAGAAATCATGGCTCGAGATAGTTTGGAGAACTACAGCCAAGCAAGTTAACTAAACATGTGATCTTTGTGTTAAGGAAAGAAGACAATTTACCAAATAGTGAGTGAGCAAGTATTTATAAGAACCAATATGGAATAAAGATGATCAGAAAAGAATCAAAGCAATAAGTATTGACCTGAATGTAGAGATCAATCCTCTTCATGGTCAATGTTGTGGTCTGTTGTAGTTTTTCATCCATTTTGCCATTGGCCAGAGTTTGTTGTTTCTTTGCTTCTATCTTAATATCAAAATAAATAAATATAAAACAAACATTAAATAAAATTTCAGGTGCAAAAGTTAAGATACATACAAAAAAAAATGTAAAACAATGAATATTTTTTGAACACTAATGTTAGAAATGCTATATGTGGGTACCATAATGCTTACTGAATAATGGAATTAGTGAACTGGGTTAACATTCTGGTAAAGTCAGTGGCACTGATTTCATAATAATATGCTTGGAAAAGGCCTGAATCCATTTTCCCCATAAGCTATGGGTTAATTAGTAGAACAGATTGGTGCTCTATTTTGGCTGGAAACAAGTTTAGTAGAAAAACAAATTTGAACCTGAAAAACCACGAAGGAGGCAATGAGGAAACCATCTGACTCTTATTCCTAAAATCAGTCAGGGCAAAGAATCTGTTATTTGAGAGGACTGGTGTTCCATTTTTTAAAATTGAATCATTTCGCTTTAAGTAAGACAATAAAGCCACTAAAATACAAGGGGTTACTGATTGTGAAAGAATATGAGAAAAAGAAAACATTATTAAAGAGAGAATAAAAAAATAGGACTGAAAAAGATAGTAGATGATGATTGATATTACATTTAAATTTTTGAAAATCGAAGTTGACTGGAAAGTAAGAAGCCAGGAGAGAATTCCTCAAGTGAGAAGAAATTGTTAGCATAGAACATCTAGTTACATCCAGCAATTTCAATAGTAAAATGAGCTGCCAATCTAGTACTACACTTAAATTCAAAAAGTCTAGATACAAGACAGGAAAGCTCATCAGAACAATTACCATGAAAATATTTACAGAAAAGGCACAGGGAAGCCCTTTTTACAGTGGTGGGAAAATGACTAAAGCCAAGATGCCAGGTCAGTACTAATAAAATTGTTGACCTGACATCTTGACTTCTGTCCCCTATCATAAAATGCCTTGTGAGTCTCTACAATGATTAAATCATTGAGCACAGCTGGCTCATGCCTTCGTGGATGAAGGCGAAAACAAGTGCATTAGCAACAAGTTTAATGAACAGTTGTACATTTTCCATATTTAAGTAAATGTGCTACAAGTTTGCACAAAATTGTTTCTTTTTAATTCATATGATTATACTCGACCTTCCAAGTTGTGCTGTGATGTTATCAGAATAAAGTATACAAAAAAAAAACATAAGAAATAAAAACAAAAAAAAACAAGAAACTTATAAATGTTGGTTATTTTTATTATTAGTTTTCTTTTCGTTTTATCTCTGTTGATTATTTTACCCTCAGGTCCGATTACATCCAATGATCATTAAAAAGAAGAGACAATAGTTGAAATTTGAACTCACATTTCTTGACTTTAGATGCTCCTCTGATAATGGAACAATTTAGCTACAGAAACATTGAAGCAGTCAAATGGCAAATTTAATAACTATAGCTATATTTTCTTGATTTAATTATTTCCGATTCAAGTAGGTTAATAATTGTCATATGCAAATCATCCAGAGTATTCAGATAAAAAGCGGTAAAAACAAAATGGTAAAAAAAACAAAAACAGTAAAAACAAAATGGTCGAAAAAAACAAACAGTAAAAACAAAATGGTAGAAAAAAAAAAGCAGTAATAAACAAGGTGGAAGAAAAAAAATGTTAAAAATTATAATGAAAATACTTCCTTGAAGAAATTCAGAATATTTTAAACTGTAATTTGTTATTTACAAATCATAGCTAAGTTTGGTACAAGGCCACAAACATAGGGTTGAAATTATAAATGTTGGCTTTTAAAAACTATGAAAGCTTTTTACCTTGTCTTTTTCATACTTCTGTCGAACTGAAGAGAACCAGTGCAAGGAATCAAATTCATGATATTGATCAAGTAACTTGAGGATGTACGCTAAACCTAAAATTAAAAGAAAAGGAAATCACAACAATTTAAAAATGAGAGCAATATAAAAACAGATATGCATTAAACTGTCCATGGTATTACAATAAACTAAATCCATCAGCAAGATGGTCAGAAGATTGTAAGTTTTGAGGGTGCAGAACCACCTCTTAATTGCTGTTGTTTCCAGGCTGGTAGCACCTGTTAAGGTCACAGCTATGGGCAAATAGTTAAACCTTAAACTGGGGTCAAACTGCTTTGAAAGTATAAAAATACATTATAAAGTGAAAATACCAGTAACACATTTTTGGAAAAAGAAAAAAAAAATTACTAATACTCCTAAGAAAATTAAATTTCAGCATTTAATGACACATGTGGTGCAGTGGATATCGGCTCGGAATGAGAAATTCGGGAGCCGAGTCCAAATTCCAGTTGAATTCATTGCATTCACTTACGCGCAAATACCCTTGGGAAAGGTATTAATCCGTCTCTTCCTTCCAGTTATGGGTTAAATAACAGGACAGATTGGGTTCTATAGCCTTGGCTGGCAATCAATCTACCGCAGAAAGCAATGGCAACCTACTGCGGGATAATCTTCTGCCCAGTCACATATGGTACTTAACTGACTGAAGGAGTTGATATTGTTATAATTTTCCTAAATCCAGATCTTCTTCTGATTTATGTTATACAACTTTCCACCACTGGCCGGATGTGAACACACTGAAACCCGAGGCTGAATTAAAACTTTGTTAACTGTGCATGTCCTTTTCTCAATCTGATTACGGCTTCAATACTTACCCATAGCAAATCCGTCATCCATAATAGCAGCTCCATCTTTGTTCTTGCGATTCAGTTTTTCTTTGCAGTTCATTGAATGTTCTACAAAATTCAGTGTCTGAAATTACAAACAAATATTCAAGCAATGATTAGGTGAGTCATGCTCCATGAATTTACTTAATGTATTGATTATGCAATGATTCTTTTGAACTAATTTTCTCCTCTGTGATGCCTTTATCTCAATGTTTTGGTCACTAGATTGCCTTGCTGTCCTCAAATGTATATAGTTAGCAAAAGGATGAGCCCAAAGTGCAAATTGCAACTCAGAGATACCAGAATCAAACAAATAGGGAAATTTAAATATCTGGGAAGTGTTTTAACAGATGACAGAAAGTGTCACACTGAAATCCAAAGGTGTACTGGGATTGCCAAAGATGCGTTCTAAAACCTAAGCAGAGTACTAAGAAATAGAAAAACATTGCTAGAAAGAAGGAAAAGAGCACTAAACTATTATGTGCTATCTTTCTGTATGGCAGTGAGTGCTAGACAATCTCCTTAAACATGAAAAAGAACTTGAAGCAACAGAAATGTGGTTCTACAGAAGGATGCTGCGGATACCAGTGTCTGAACATGTCAGCAATGACAAAGTTTTAGAGAAAAGGGAAGCAAAAAGGAAACATATTTAATATCAGGGAGAGACAGTTGAGGTTTGTGGGATACATAATAAGGAAGGATAGCTTGGAGAGTTTGATACTCACAGGACAGATTGAAGGCAAACAACGCATAACATACTTCATAAGTAAATGAATAGCAGAATAGGGTTTAAGAGTGTTATGAGGATGCATTTATATATAAAAATAATATTAATAATGCCTAAAAAGTTGTAGTAAGGGATTCATTTGAATCCTACTTGTTATTACAAAAATGTTTTAATTCATAAAGTAGTCATAAAAATAAGGAAATTAGAAATAGAATGTTTGGAAGATGCTAGAATGTCTGAGAAAATTCGAGTAAAATCTAGAGAATTCTAAAGGATTCTAGAATATGCAAATTAGGTGTTAGCCCCTATAAAAATAGGTTTTGGGAAGAGAGTAGTCGGTTGTTAACAGGATTTGCTGACATTATCAACTCCGGCCTGATTCGTGGATCTGTGCATCACCACCTAAAACCTGAAAGAGAACCTCATGGAACTATATGGGTAAATAGATATTTCTGATTCTTTCATTGATTAAACTAATCATTATTCTTTATGTACACATTTGAGGATTTCCTAAAAGTATAGCACTTAAACTTCTTTGCTATCTTAACTGAGTAAAGATATTGACCCTTCCTTTCCCTTTCGTAACACTTCACCTGCCTGTAGTAAATGCTACGTTTCTGTTTTGAATGTAAAAAATTGTAAATTTTGTATATATATATATATATATATATATATATATATATATATATATATATATATATCATTTTGTGTTATTCGTAAATTAAATATTTGCATGTGATTTAACTCTGAGTTTTGGTCAATCAATTTTTTTTTCTTTTCTTTTGTTACACTTAACATGTAAGAAAGAGAAATAAAAGGAATGCATAATTTGCTAAGAACTACAAGAGACAGGAAGTTATGGAGACCCATGATAGCCTATGCTCTGAGGAAACATAACATATTAAAAAGAACCTTGTATGAACATTGTACAGATTCTTTTATTTGACATACAATTCTTCATCAAATAACAATAATAATAATTATTACTAGATTTTTTTTTATAATCGTTTCACCCCAAGCAAGGCACTTCACTGCTACTATTGCACAGAGGGCTACATAGAGGGGAAAATGGTGAGAAAGGATTGTTAGATATAGGAAGTGTCAGAAGGAGGGTGATAGACGGGTAAGGATACCAAGGATGAGGGTTGGGTAGATGGGAAGAGTGTTTGAGAGAATGGATGCGAGTTAGTGTGTTAGGAGGTGTCCATTGACCTTACATTTAAACTTCTGGAGATTGTAGCTGTTGGGAAAGCAAGCATGTGGAAGGGAATTCCACAGGTAGGAAGCGCGAGAAAAGAAGCTGTTGGAGTAGAAATTATGGTTACATCTTATCTGTTTCACTGTAAAAGGGTGGGACCTAGTCACTAATCTAGTATCTCCTGCAAATTCGTACCTAGGCAACCCCAGTGATCTAAGTTCATCGGAGCAGAAGCCGTGAAAGTATTTATAGAAGCGGCACAGGGAAGCCACACTGCACTGTCAGTATTGATCTCGTTACAGATTTTCCGTTGTATTTTGTCAAGAAACCTGAGGAGAGTAGCAGGGGCACCTGACCAGATGTGGCAGCAGTATTCAATATATGGGTGGATGGTAGATTTATATATGTGCAGGATAGATTCAGACGAGAAAAACTTCCGGGCCCTGCACAGAGAACCGACTTTCATAGCAGCGGATTTAGCAATTTTTACTTTATCATATTGTTGCTTTTTTGATTAAAAATTTTAATTATTATTATTTTTCCATTTTGAAAAGAGTTGTAGCTGACAGTTTGCACACAAGTTGATATCTTATCAATATCAATTAGTTTACTGTGGAGAAGGGGTAGGATGTTGTAAGACCTGAAGCACTTAACAATTCTTGGCTAAAAGCATCATTGATGATGTGTGCCAGAGCATCTGAGAGATGTATTTCATAAGAAATTTTTTTTTACTCCATCTCATTATTTTTACTATTCTTTTATAATACAAAAATATATAATTTGCACTTTATTTGGACTATTGTCTTCATCTGTGTTGTTGCTATCACAACATTCCATTCATTATGCCCTCTGGACTTCATCAGGTGTATATCAATCTGGGTAATTTCAAACTGAACCCTTTATTAAATTTATGGAGGTAGACTGTTATCATTCAGCTGTCCATATGTTTTCTAATTCTTATTTTTAGTACTGCTCAGTTACTGCTTGCACTGTTTCCATTGAATTCAAGTACACACAGCTGAATAATAAAAATAAGAAAACAAGACAAGATAATCCAAGATTTGGGCAGGGAAATGAGAACAGTCTACCCCTGTAGATTAAATAAAGAGTTCACTTTAGAATTCTCTGCAGGTTACCCAGATCAATATACATCTGATGAAGGCTGGAGGGTACAACAGCCGAATAGTTATAATAATCAAAACAAAGATGAGGATAATAGTCCAAATACAAATTGTGTAAATAATGATAACTCCTTGCAACAATAAAAATGCAACAATGAAATACAACTATAAATAACATAATAAATATGAAAATATTAAAAAAATGAAAGTTTCTTAAAACAGTTTTTTTAATATAAAGGACTGATTTTTGTAAAATGATATTTATGTTTGTTTTTTTTAAGTGAGATTTTAAAATTAGTAAATGAAAAATGCACTGTAATAAAAGTATTTTATTTTAAAGATTGCATCATGTAAAAAAATTTTACATGTAAAAAAAAAAATGCTTACCAATGGCGGAAGGATGATAAAAAAGTTGCGAAGATGCATGTTTTTGGGATTTCGGAATTCTGGAGCAAAGACATCAACAAGCATCTGTAGAGAAGAAAAATTTTCCCAATGAATAAGGGTCAAACTTTATAACATTTCCAATTCAATAGGAAAAGAAAGAACATTCTATACTTAGCTACTAAATTCAATTTTCAATTCAATAATTCTATGTATATGAGTGTACCCCTACCGTCAAAAATGACATCACAATATTTGAGAAGATTATATATATATCCTCCACTACTTGAGTTCATAATTATTGCAAAAAAAATAAATTAGTGTTAAAGAGCAAACACGTGGCAAGAGCTTTAATAACTGGGATTAAAGAGAATGAACGGAGTTGGTGCTGCCTCACTATTGTCCCTCTCTCCATGAGCATGATTGGAGGTGTTTTTATATATATATCCTATATCTTTTTATTCCCTTTTATTAATAATTATGCCTTTTTAAGTAAAGGCCTTTTTCTAATACTTCAACGTTTTGGGGAAATTAGGTTTTTGAATTTGTCCAGCGTCTGTAATATTTAAAAATTTTTTTTCTTTAGTTTCTTTCTTTTTCCCTCCCTTCCTTCTTTTATCTCTCTTACCACCTTTTTTCCGTGTTGCTTAAACTTACGTCGATTTAACACGGCTGTCTGTTAATTTTTAGTTACATTCTCCCTTTTTTCTGCAAACCCAGACAATGTCAATTTTTTCTTTTCTTATTTATTTGATTTTATTCTATCTTTTTCTTTTTCTTTTTCGTTTTCTTTCCCTTTATTTTTATTTTATTTTATTTTATTATTTATTATTTTTTAATTTCTTTGCAATCTATTTAAAAAGGAAAAGTAGACTAATTTTTCTCCAGTTTCTGAAAGGATTTTTCTGTTGCTAAGGTGATGTGTTGTCCCCCGTGGGGATCTTCATATCGAAATGGCCATTCAACATCTTTGAATTAATCCTTTTTTAATATATATATATATATATATATATATATATATATATATATACTAGCCAAATAGTGGCTGATTAGACCAGCACATGGTAGTTTGAAAAAAGTGCTCAATACAAACCCAACACAAATGAACTGAATATGCAGAGCTAACAATATGTTAAGCAACAGCACACACATCACTTATTTGCTACGCAGTAAACCTGGGTAGTAAGTAAGTGGTGTGTGTGTTCTGTTCTTTAACATATATATATATATATATATATATATATATATATATATATATACACACACACACACACAATGGTTTTTATTATAAGAGGGAGGATATATAGATACTAAATTCAATCTTCAGTTCAAAAGAAAAAGAACATTCCATAGAGAGAGAGAGAGAGATACTAAATTTAATTTTCGATTGAATTTAGAAAATAAAAAAACAAAAAAATATTGTGTGTGTGTGTGTGTGTGTGTGTGTGTGTTCATACTAAATTGAATTTTCAATTCAATAGAAAAAGAAAGATCACTCTAAATGTAGATACCAAACAGACAGAAAAGGGCTAAAAAAAAAAATAAAAAAATAAAAAATATTTATTATTGTGTTTTTTGTTCATTCCTTAAGTAGAAACTAATAAACTTTTGGCAAATGTGGAAAACATGGCTGCAATAAGACTGAGTGTCAAAAAAATTGTTTTTTTCTTAAACAACTTTTTTTTTTTAACTACCTTCACTGTTTGGCAATGTTTATTGTTTTCAAAAGTGATGAACACAATTTTAATAAAACCTAAACATGAAAATGATTTTATGCATTTTGTTTTTGAGAATTGACAACAAAATAAACACTATTTATTTATTAGATTGTTTATTTTAGACTTTTTATTTATTGGAATGATTGGCAAAAGAATGGCTAATTCAAACTTAATAAAATGATAAATAATGATTTCTATATACGTGATTCACATGTAATAATTTAGTAAATTTATGGAGAAAAAATTGTTTCCATATTTATTTCCATATAAATTGGTAAATGATAGATATTGCATTGCATTAGTCTAATTGTATTGCTGAAGAGTGAAGGTAGTTAAAAATTTTCTATCATGGGGGAAAAATTGTCTTTTTGATACGATTTGATACCACACTGGCATGTTTGTCACTGTTTGCCAAACTTTTCCCTATATGAATGATAGTTTTAAGTTACTTGCTTATAATAAATTTTAACTCATCTACAAAATCTTTATAAATCATCACAGTTTGACAATAAGTAGTTAGGAGACTTGGGACAGTGACAAGCAAGATGATTGATGAGAGTTATGTGGTGTGAGATGATGACTTATTACTGGTGATAACCTCACATGTAATTCTATCTGATAGGCTAGGTCAAGCTGCAAAAAATTGTTAAAATGGCAGGTATCAATATCAGAACCAACTTAAAAGAAAAAGTTAATTCTTTATATCAAAATAACTGACTTTAGAATTTGTTTAAAGAAATTAATACCAGTTTTATTTGTATAATTTCTATTAATTTAAAAATATCATTAGAATACATATATCTTCTATTAGTAAGGCTTCCATTAATTCTTAATGTTCTCTGTATTTCTGTAGTAAACTCGTTAACAATTTAATATATAAATGAAAAAATCCTATAATGCTTGTCTTAATCCCTCCTTGACCATGGACAATCCATTTCTTTCTGATTATCAATCTGTTTATATTAATTATTATTATTATTATTATTTATCCTTTATCTTATTATTTTATATTATTTATTATTATTATTATATTATCAATGTATTTATATAATATATAAAAATTTTGCTTGCTTTAATTTCTGACCATGGAGAATCCATTTTTTCCTGATAATCAATCTTCCTGATTACTATAATCAGGAAGACTGATTATCAGAAAAAAATGGATTGTCCATATACAAAAGTCTTCTGGTTAATAATGCTTACCTTAATTTCATGGAGGAGAGATTCTACACTACAGAAGTTAGTACGAATGCCCCAGATGTTAGTAAAAGAAATGTTAAGAAGTTTAGGTGATTTAAGTTTGACTAGTTTAGATTTTTTTTGTGATATGGTTATTCATACTAAATTTAGTTGGTAAGGAGAGACCTTGAGTAGAGGATGCAGGTGGTCATTAACTCCAACATGTGCTGGAAGGGAACTGACACAGGCTGCAGCAAAGTGTAGCCTTGGGGTTGCCCACCAAAAGCGCATACAGAAATACCTATCCATGAGCAACATGGCATTACAAGAACCCCGATAGTATGCAACTGTTGATCAGAGCAGCTGCTCTTGATGCTATGCAAGAGTTAGATTTTAGTTAAATAATTTTCTGATTAAATAATCAAATTTCATTATGAAGCTTTATTATTATTACAGGAATTTTTTTTCATTTTTTTTTTTTTCATTTATGTACCTATTAATAGGATGTGCGTTGTGGTACAGTGGATATTGGCTCGGAACGAGAAACCAGGGAGCCGAGTTCAAATTCCAGCTGAATCCATTGTATTCACTTACACGCAAATACCCTTGGGAAAGGTATTAATCCGTCTCTTCCTTCCAGTTATGGGTTAAATAGCAGGACAGATTGGATTCTATAGCCTTGGTCGGCAACCAGTCTACCACAGAAAGCAATGGCAACCTACTGCGGGATAATCTTCTGCCCAGTCAGTCATGTCTCTTTCGAGACATGATCGCCCAAGCGTGTATCACGTATGGCACCTAAACTGACTGACCTATTAATAACATCAAGAGTGGGTTATTAGAAATTCTTTTGAGAGGACAAGTAAGACAAAACTTAACCTTTATACCTCCTTTAAGTATGTCTTTGAAGCTGTGTAGATGAATATAAATATGAGGTAAAAAATAATCTGTATGGTACAATTTAAAAATTGAAAACGATTCCTTTTCCAGATTTTGAAAGCTATTCCTAAACAGAGATCAAGGGATAAGCTTCTACAGTTGTTCAATAGAGGTGGGTGGAGTATGAACCAGGCAATAGTAGGGTCTATTGACCAGTTCATACTTCTCCCAACTCTATTGGACAGGTGTAGAGGCTTATCCCTTAATCCCTGTTTAGGAAGTGGTTTCCAGCTCTCTTTTTTTCTCTGACCTCAGTATTGGTACTGCCATAATTTTCCTGCGATGTGTGTGGTCGGTGGTAATGTCTCTTCATTGTGAGGGTACTGGGTTGGCAGTTTTCTGGTTGCTGTTCCTAACTCTTGCGTAGTGTCAAGAGCAGCTGCTCTGATCAACAGTTGCATAATATCAAGGTTCTTGTAGTGCCATGTCATGCATGGATAGGTGTCTCTGCAAGTGCTTTCGGTGGGCAACCCCGAGGCCACACTTTGCTGCAGCCCATGCCAGTTCCGTTCCAGTGCATGTCGTAGTTAATGACCGCCTGCATCCTCTACTCGAGGTCTCTCCTTACCAACTAAATTCAATATGAATAAGCATATCACAAAAAATCTAAACCAGTCAAACTTAAATCGCCTAAACCTCTTAACATTTCTTGTACTAACTTCTATAGTGTAGAATCTCTCCTCCATGAAAAGTCCCCTGACATTCAAGTGCTCTGTGAGATTAATCCCAACCCCTCAATTCCCTCCTCTGACTTCTCGATCCCTGGCTATCTTCCCCTCTTAAGGAAGGATTCCCCTGTCCATATGCATGGGCTGGGGGGGTCTACGTTAGTGAACACCTCACTCTATCTAGGTGACATTCCTTGAATCCCCTGACCACCCATATATGTGTCTCTGTCTGTCACTTCTCAGTTCGGTTAGTTACCTTTTCTTTCTGTACCGTTTCCCCTCCTCCTCCAAATGCTGCCTGTTAGACAGCATCTCTGACAATATAGATAATACTATTTCCTCCCACCCATTTGCTCATATATTTGTGTTCAGGGATCTTAACGCCCATCATATCGAGTGGCTAAAAGGCTCTGTTACTGACTCAGCTGGCATCCACACCATGAACTTTGCCATTTCCCAATCCCTTACGCAAGTGGTGGATTACCCACATGCTTTCCCAGCACCCTCTCAGGACATGCCTCACTACTAGATCTATGCTTCACCTTTGCACCTGACTCCTGCCAAGTCTCGCAGCTTTGCCCTCTCAGCAACTCCGATCATGCTGTTGTCTCTCTCAATATTTCTCACCACGCTCACTCTCCCCAGGAGCCTCCTACCTACAGGATCTCCTACTGCTACCAAAGAGCTGACTGGGATGTGTTTCGCGATTTTTTATGCAACCTCCCTTGGGGAAATGTGTTTGGTTTCCCAGTTGATGACTGCACCTCTGAAATTTTTTTCCGAGGTGAAAGCTAGCATTGATGCCTTCATACCTACCAGGAAGTTTCGTCTTAAACCTCATTCCTCCCCCTGGTTCTCTCCTGCTTGTTCGGCCGCTATTGCCCACAAGAACCACTACTTCCGACTATTTTGGAAACATGCATCTGACCACAATAGACACCTATTTACCTCTGCTCATAATGAGTGCAAGAGGATCCTGAATGTTGCCAAGCAGTTGTTTGCTGAGAGAATGAGACAGCGCATAGCTGACTGCAGGTTCGGCTCCAAGGATGATTGGTGGCTATGCAAACATGTGCTGAACAACAGAAAATCCTCCATCCCTCCCTTAATCAATAAATTTGAGGTCCTCACAGCATCGAGGACAAGGCCTAGTGCTTTGCTCACAGATTTTCATCCAATTCCACATTTGACTCATTTAGAGTACCCCTACCTGACTTTCCTATTAGAACTGAGGCTAAACTGAATGATGTTCACATTACCCCATCACTGGTAATTAAGGTAATATCAAAACTTGACCCCCATAAGGCGAGTGGAGGTGATGGAATCCCGGTTATAGTCCTTAAGAAATGTGCCCCTGAACTATATTCTGTAAAAAATGGTTTAATTTCTATTTTTGTCTTCAGAAATTTAATTAAACCAACTTTTCAGTGTTAGCTGCTTGTGGTAAGTCAACCGGGATTCAGTCCATTTTTCAGTCTGTTTTTCTGTAATTTTTGGAAATTTTTTTTTTTTTCGTTTTTTGTTCATCTTTGATTTTTTTTTTTTGTCAGTTAGTTTGTGTAAATTATTTTTCAATTCAAGGTTATTTTTGACTTATACTAAGTTAAAACTTTGTAAACATCAGTCACTTTTTTTTTCTTCCTTTTTTTTTAATTGGAGTAGATAGTTCCTACTATCGCCCGGTCTCACACTCCACCCACTTCTTTTGAATGAGTTTAGAGGTGATCGCCTTGTTTCTTGTTTAGGAAGGGGTTCCCGGTTCATCCCCTTTCTCCGGTCTTAGTGTTAGTTTAGATGGAAGCTCTTTGCAGTTACGGAGTATGGTGGCAACGTCTTCACATTCTGAGGGTACCAGGTTGGCAGTTTCCTGGTTGCTGCTTCCAACTGGAAGGAGCAACCAGGAAAGGAGCCCGAACTCTTGCGTAGTGTTTTGAGAGGCTGCTCTGATCAATAGTTGAATAATACCGGGGTTCTTGTAGTGCCATATCGCACGTGGATGGGCGTCCCTGCATGAACGTTCAGTGGGCAACCCCGAGGCCGCATTATGTTGTAGGCCGCGCCAGTCTCCATCCTTCACAAGTTGCAAACGATTGACCGACTGATTCTATTCTAAGACCTCTCCTTAACTGAATCACTATGGAAAAAAGCAAACATAATAGCAAAACTAAACCAGCTCATTTGAAAACGCCCAAACCTGTCTGCATCTCTTTCACTAACATACGCGGCATCCGCACCAACTTCCTCAGCGTAGATTCATTCCTCCATAATAACTCACTTGATATATTAGCCCTATGTGAAACTAATCTTAACCCTTCTATCCCCTCATCTGAGTTCTACGTTCCTGGCTACCTCCCCATTTTCAGGAAGGACTCCAATGTTCATATGCATGGGCTTGGTGTCTATGTCAGCGAACACCTTCCTTTAGCTAGGGTGTCATCTTTTGAATCCCCAGATCATTCTTTCATGTTCTTCCGCCTCTCACTTCTCAGCTCGATTAGCTATCTCTTCTTTCTCTACCGCTCTCCTTCCTCCCCTGACTGTTCGTTACTTGACATCATTTCTGACAATATTGACAAAGCCATTTCTTCCCATCCCTCTGCCCATGTATTCGTGTTTGGTGACTTTAACGCCCACCACACCAAGTGGCTGGAGAACGCTGTCACCGACCCTGCTGGTGTCCACACCATGAACTTTTCAATCACCCAATCCCTTACGCAAGTAGTGGACTTCCCCACGCGTTTCTCCGACAACCCTAATGGAAGGGACTCACTTCTAGACCTCTGCTTCACTTCCATCCCAGAATCTTGCACTACCAGACAACTCTGCCCACTCGGAAACTCTGACCACACTGTAGTGTTCGTCAATATTTCACTCCACTCCCGCCCGACCCATTAAACCCAGACAAGTAGAATATCCTACTGCTATCAAAGAGCAGACTGGGATTCGTTCCGAGACTTCCTCTGTGACATCCCTTGGAACAACATTTTTAGTCTTCCCATCGAAGAATGTGCATCCAAGGTCTCCTCCTGGGTTAAGGCTGGCATCGATGCCTTCATCCCTGCTAGGAAATTCCAGCTTAAATCTCATTTGTCTCCATGGTTCTCACCTGCTTGCTTGGCTGCCATTGCCCACCGGAATCATTTCTTCCGACTCTATCGTAACTACGCATCAGACCAAAACAGGTGCCTTTTCACTTCAGCTCATAATAAGTATAAAAGGATACTTAACGAAGCGAAGATGTTGTTTGCTGCCAGAATGAAGCAACGCATAGCATGCTCTAAATTCGGCGCTAAAGACTACTGGCGACTCTGTAAAAGAGTACTTAACAAGAGCAAGTCCACAATACCCCCGCTAATCAACAAATTTGAGGTCCTCACCTCCCCAGCAGATAAGGCTGAATACTTTGCCCACAGATTCTCGAACAATTCGAGTCTGGACTGGTTTGGAGTTTTTACACTCGACTTCTCACCTAGAACCGAGGCACAACTGAATGATGTCCACATTACACCTTCGCTTGTCTCTAAGATAATCCTAAAACTTGACCCTCACAAAGCGAGCGGTGGGGATGGATTCCCAACCATAGTCTTAAAGAAATGTGCCCCTGAACTCTCCTCTGTCCTTTCTAAGCTCTACAACATCTGCCTATCTGCTTCCTGCCTGTTGGAAATCTTCCTCTGTAGTTCCTATATTTAAAAACACTGGAGAACCCTCTGACCCTGCAAATTACCGCCCTATCAGCCTCTTTCCAATCTTTGGCAAAGTGTTCGAAGCCATTATCAACGCCGAGGTGGTTCAGCATCTCACAGCACACAGGCTCCTCTCGGACAAGCAATATGGTTTCCACTTCACCAGGTCTACTGCTGATATGCTAACGACCATCACCGAGTACATATACCAGGCACTCGACAGGAATGGCAAAGCCCGAACCCTTGCATTGGATATATCTAAGGCGTTCGACAGAGTTTGGCATGCTGGCCTCCTATGTAAACTGCGGAGCTATGGTATAACTGGACATTTGTTTGAACTAATTCAGTCATTCCTCTCTAACTGCACAATGAAGGTGGTATTAAATGGACATGCCTCCCAGAACTACCATACAAACGCAGGTGACCCCCAAGGCTCCATCTTAGGTCCTACACTCTTCCTGATATACATTAATGATCTCCCTGATTCCATAAGAGCCCAAGTAGGATTGTACGCTGATGACACCACAGTTTACTCTCGCCTCCTACAAAAATCTGGTGTAGGCGTCAAAGCTAACCTCGCAGTCATGATTGAAAAAGACCTCCAATCCATCATGGACTGGGGTAAGAAATGGCTAGTAAATTTTAATGCTTCTAAAACGAAGCTACTCTCAATTAACCATCATTGACAATCTCACCTACCTCCCATTAGCATGGACCAGGCTTGCCTCCCAGAGAGTAAAACACTATGCGTCCTTGGTCTCACACTTTCAGCGAACCTCAAATGGAATGACTATATTGAATCCATTGCTAAATCCGCTGCTATGAAAGTCGGTTCTCTGTGTAGGGCCTGGAAGTTTTTTCCATCTAAATCTATCCTGCACAAATATAAATCTACCATCCGCCCATGCATTGAATACTGCTGCCATATCTGATCGGGTGCCCCTGCTATTCTCCTCCGGCTTCTCGATAAGGTTCAGAGGAGGGTCTGTAATGTGATAGATACCAACTTGGCAGACCGCCTGCAGTCTCTCTCCCACCTGCACGACATGGCTTCCCTGTGTCTCTTCTATAAATACTTTCACGGCTTCTGCTCCGATGAACTTAGATCACTGGTGCCCCCTAAATACGAATTTGCATGAGATACTAGATTGGCAACTAGATCCCACCCTCTTACAGTGAAACCAATAAAATGCAACCGCAACTTCTACTCCAACAGTTTCTTTCCTCGCACTTCCCGACTGTGGAATTCCCTTCCACACGATTGCTTCCCCGACGGCTACAATCTCCAGGAGTTTAAATTTAAGGTCAATAGACACCTCCTAACACACTAACCTGCTCCCATTCTATCAAACACTCTTCCCATCTGCCCAACCCTCATCCTCGGTATCCTTACTCATCTGTCACCTTCCTCCTGACATTCCCTATGTCTAACCACTCCTTCTCTTTACCTTCCCCTATGTAGCCCCATGCACAATAGTGGCAGTGGAATGCCTTGCTTGTGGTGAAATGATTAAAAAAAAAAAAAATCTCCTCTGTCCTATCTAAACTCTACAATTACTGCCTTTCTGCTTTCTGTTTCCCTGCATGCCGGAAGTCTTCTTCTATGGTCCCTGTATTTAAGAACACTGAGAAACCCTCAGAGCCATCCAAATATCGCCCTATCAGCCTACTACCAATTTTCTGGAAAGTGTTCAAGGCCATTCTTAATGCTGAAATAGTTCAACATCTTACTGCCCATAAACTATTCACAGACAGGCAATTTGGCTTTTGCTTTGCCAGGTCCACAGCCAATATGCTAAAGACCATCACGGAGAATATATACCAGGCTCTTGATAAGTTCGGCGAGGCTCGTGCTGTTGCCCTGGACATTTCCAAGGCTTTTGATAGGGTTTGGCATGCTGGCCTTCTACACAAGCTACGGGGTTATGGTATCACCGAACGCTTGCTTGATCTGATTCAATCTTTCCTATCTAACCGCTTAATAAAAGTCGTCCTGAATGGGCATGCCTCTACATCCTACTGTACAAACGCTGGTGTCCCTCAGGGTTCTATCCTAGGCCCAACGCTCTTCCTTATTTTTATAAACGATCTCTCAGATGTGATCAAGTGCCAAGTAGGCATCTACACAGTTGACACCACAATTTAACCTCGCTGCTAATCTTGAAAGGGATCTACACTCAGTGGTTGAATGGGGAAAGAAGTGACATGTCAATCATCACAGGCAACCCCTCCTGCCTCCCATAAGTATGGACCAAGTGAGTCTTCCTGAGAGCAATACACTGCACCTCCTCAACCTTACCCTATCTTCCAATCTGAAGTGGAACCATTACATTGAGTCAATAAATAAATCTACTGCTAGGAAGGTTGGATCACTGTGTTGTGCCAGGATGTTTTTTCTGCCTGAATCCATCTTGCACATATACAAATCAACCATCCGTCCATGCATGGAATACTGCTGTCATATATGGTCAGGCACCCCCACTGTTCATCTGTGTTCTCGACAGGCTCCAAAGGAGAATCAGTAATGTGATAGGTACTGACTTGGCAGCTCGACTCCAGCCACTTTCTCACCGATGGGATGTGGCTTCCCTCTGTTCTATAAATATTTTCATGGCTTCTGCTCTGACAAACTTAAGTCACTGGTGCCCCTGCCACATGAGTTTACTCGGGCAACCAGACTGGCAACTGGGTCCCACCCATTCACAGATCAACCAAATGCAGACAACAATTCTACTCCAGCAGCTTCTTTTTTCACACTTCCTGCCTGTGGAACTCACTTCCATATTCTTGCTTTTCTGACACCTACAACCTCCAGGAATTTAAATGCAATGTCAATACCCATCTCTTATCCACTTGACTCCAGTTCTTTCTACATCACCCTGTATATCCATTTCTTTCTCTCTACTTTTGCATCTGTTATCACACCTGTATTCCCATCCTTCTCTTGCCCTTTCTCTTACCCCACCTGCAACCTGTTTGTCTTTCTTTTCTCTTACTCCTTTCTAATCTTTTTCTCTTATGTAGCCCCCTGTGAATCAATGGCATTACCGCCTTGCTTGGGGGGAAATTATTAGAAAAAAAAAGTTTTTTTTTATCAAAGTTAGAATATATTCTTAAGCTTTGAATACATATGCATAACCAATTTCAGAAACTTATTATTCAAACAGTAATATTGTAAACATGCCATGGACGTCCTCACCCAGTTTTATCACTGACCTGGCCAATTACTGCTCCATGTTGTCTGTGGACAATGAAAACTTGTAACTTTTTTCCAGTATATTTAGGTGCTTATTTATGGTGTATGTTTCTTAGATAGGCTCTGCCATTTTTAATTCTTTATTAAATCTGTGATAGATATCTCGACTTAAACTAAGTTAAAACTTAGTAATTTTTTTTTTTAAATAGTAGTAGATACGCTTTCCTATCGCCTGGTCCATGCTCTTCCCACTAATTTTGAACAAGAGTAGAGGCCCAACTCTTGTTTTCTATTTAGGAAAAGGTTCCCAGTTCCTTTCTTTTTCTAAAGCCTTAATAGTGGTGTTGTCATTAAATTTTGTGATGTGTGTGGATAGTGGGTGGCAATGTCTCTTCATACCGAGGGTACCTGTTTGGCAGTTTTCCAGTTGCTGCTAGTTAGGAGTCCAAACTCTTGTGTAGCATTGAGAGAAGCTGCTCTGATCAACAGTCATGTAATATCAGGGTTCTTGCAGCATCATGTCAAGCATGGAAGGGTGTTCTGCAAGCACTTCTGCTGGGCAACCATAAAGTCACTTTATGTCTCAGTCTGCCCCAGTTCCCTTCCTATATATTACATTTAGCAACTGAATGTTGCTACTACCCTTACCAAGAATTAAAAAAAGAAGTAAAACTAAACCAGCCTAGCAAAATATACCTTAACCCCTCAATATTTCTTTTTCCAACATTTGTGGTATTCGTACCAACTTCTGCAGTGTGAAATCTTTCCTCTTTGAAAAGTCACCAGACATCCTAGCTCTCTATGAAACTAACTGTAACTCTGCAATTCCCTATTTTGATTTCTTGATTTCTGGCTATCTTCCTTCTCTTGGGGAAGGACTCTATTGTCTACATGCATAGCCTGGGAGTATATGCTCCCAAAAATTTCCCACTCACTAGGGAACTCTTTCTTGAATCTCAGGATCATTCTTACATGTGTTTCCATCTCTCTCCCTCTCTCTCTACTAAACTCAGTCAACTATCTTTTCTTTCTCTACTGTTCCCCCTCCTTTTATGACTGTTGCATGCTAGATAGTATTTCTGACAACATAGACAAGGACTATTTCCTTACATCTGTTTACAAATATATTCATGTTTGGTGACTTTAATGCAAATCATGCCAGGTGGCTTAAACACACTGTCACTAGCATCCAAACACTGAACTTCTCAATCAGTAAATCTCACACACAAGCGGTTAACTTCCTCATGCATTTCCCCAGTAACCCTGAAGGATATGCTTCACTTCTAGATTTCTTCTTTATCTCTAACCCTGATTCAGTCATGCTATGTAGCAGCTGTTTCCTCTTGATTATGTGGTGGTGTACGAAAACATCTCTTCTTGCTCCCCTACCAGCAAAAAACCTCTTACCAACAGAATATCTTTCTGTTATCAACATATGGATTGGAACTTGTTTCGTGATTTCCTCCAGGTCATCCCATGGAATGAAGTTTTTCATCTTCCCATTCAGAAATGTGCCTTTGAAGTTTCCTCCTGGGTGAAAGCCAGCATCAATACAATACATCATCCAGCAAGGAAATACCAAGTTAAATCATGTTCATCTGCTTGGTTCTCATCTGTATGCTGGGCTGGTATAGCCCAGAGGAATCACTTCTTCTGTCTGTACTGGAGTAACATGTCTGATTACAACAGATATCTCTTTGTCTCTGCTTGTAATGTGTATAAGTGGGTCTTAAATGAAGTGAAGCTCTCGTTTGTTGATAAAATGAAACAACATATAGTATCACATGAGTTTGGTTCTAGAGGTTATTAGTGACTTTGCAAGAGTGTACTAAACAACAGCAAATCCTCAATCCCTCCTCTATTCAATCAGTTCAAAGTTCTGACATCTACAACTGACAAGGTTTAATGCTTCGAAATTCTCCTCTAACTAAACACTGGATTCATCTTGCGTAACCACACTTAATTTCTCTAGTAGAACAGAGGTTCTACTGAGTGATATGTGCATAACTCCAATTCTGTTCTCAGACATCATTTTTAAATTAGACTCCTATAAGGAAAGTTAAGGTGATGGGATCTCAGCCGTTGTCCGAAATAAATGTGCTTCTGAGCTGGGTCTAGTCCTTTCCAGACTCTACAACAAATCGGGGCGCCGAGTTCAAATTCCAGTTGAATTTCTTGCATTCACTCATGCACAAATACCCTCAGGAAAGGTATTAATCCATCTATTCCCTCCAGTTATGAGTTAAATAACCGGACAGATTGGGTTCTATAGCCTTGCCTAGCAACCAGTCTACCGCAGAGAGTAATGGCAACATACTGCAGGATAATTTTCTGCCCAGTCAGTCATGTCTCTTTCGAGACATGATTGCCCAAAGCATAAGTTCTATGCTAACAGTTTCTTTTATAATAACTTCTTACTTGTGAAATTCTCTTTTGGTTTCCCAGTTAAGTTTGATCTTCAAAAATTTAAATGCAATATCAACTGTTATCTTATGTCTTCTTAATTCTTATTCTTTTATTGTTCTCTCGCCTTAATAGTAGTTTTTCACATATTCTCTAACACTCAGTAACCTCTTGCGTACTGGTGGCTTTATTGCCCTGCTTGGGATGAAATGATTAAAAAATATCCCCCCCAAAAATTTATTATGTCAAGGTAGATGTTTCTGAAGGCATAGTGGTTATAGAATTTTAATTGTTACAACTAAAATGCTATAATTTATTTATGTCTTAGATTAATTTTCGCTTGCAGATAAATGGACAGTAATTTTGTAATTTATTTATATTAAAAGTTTTATTGTCATAAAAAGACAGAATGAGTAATGTAGTAAAAGGAGAAAAGAAATTGAAACTCACCTTAAAATACTCTGTGCCCTCTGCAAAATTCTTGGCCAGATTCCCAATAATTGCATCAAGATTTCTGTTGAAACAAAAAAAAAAAAAATTTCAAAATAAAATCAAGTTAAACACACAGATGACATTCCAGCCTGAAATGTATTAAAATAGCATTTCTTAAACTGTTGTTTGTTCAGCATTTCTTTGATGAGAATTGAAGCAAGTTTTGCACACTTTGCTTCCATATTGGGAAATAGTGTAAGAAAAGAATCAATGACATTTTCTTAATACAGAATACAACTTGAGTTTAAATTTTCATATAAAAATGTTTCAGTGCAAACAAAACTGGGTATTATGGTTTGTACAAACAAAATTTTGCAATAGATTGATTAAAAAAACGAAAACATATCCAGCTGTCAGACTCAATTTCTTTACTAACTGCTGGGCTGGCTAAAATCAAAATCGTCTTTTCAGTTTATGTGTGTGTTGGTAGTTTTGCTTGAAGATGAATTGCAGAATTATTATGAGGAAAAATCAATTTATTTTTTGTAAAAAAAATAAGAGAATAGTTGATTTTTTTTTAATGATATGGGGATATTACATTGAAATGATGTTATACAGTGACAACTCCCATAACTATATTTACACTGCACAGAAAATAATTAGCAACATACACTAGTTCTAAATATTTTCATAAGGTGGTGATATTTATACCTATATCTGGTAAATATGATTTAGACAGCACTTAAAAAACATACTAGCTTTTAAAAATAGAAGCTATGAAACAACATTGTGCCTTGACGTCTAAAAAAAAAAACTCTGCAATATTTTTCCGAGTTCTGGATCTTTTTCTACTGATAGTGAATTAGTTTTGACTGATTGTTTGTTTTTATGGTTATTTAAAGCCATAAAAGATTTTGGATTGTAAGTTTTTTTTTTGACATAATGATTTACTGATACAATTCCTACTGTTAACTCACAGATGATGGGAAAGAGCCAGATTCATACCCATTCCCAGTGGTATTTGTTTGTATATGAATGTAACAAACTCGACTGGAATTGAAACCCAGTTCTCCGAATTCCAATTTTGAGTAATTTTCCATTACACCGCCCACACATCTAAGTGTACAGCACCTGGTATTTCCAAGGAGTCACTCATCTAGAAACTGACCAAACTTGACATTGCTTAATTTCAATGACTGGATGGGAACCAATGTTCCAACATAATATGGCCATAAACTGAACTGGATAGTGATTCAAGAGAATTTATCATGGTGATAAAGGAGTAAAAACATATCTTGGAGTCGCTGACCAAATATCTTATCAACCTGAGATCACATTGATAGTATATAAAAACCAGTCAGGTATGAAAACATTGATATTTTTCAATAAAATTCTGTCCAGAAAAAAAAAATATTTAGGTTCTCCATGGAGAGAAAAAAAAAAAAAGAAAAGCATTCCAGTCCCAAGTAGTTGAAAAAAAAAATTTTTTTTTTTTTTTTTCATAGGACAAGAAAATAAAATATGTTTCAATTGAACCCCAGGGAATTTATAGAGTAATAGGTCATGGTTAAATGTAATTGGTAGAACTGCCTAACAAACAGAATTGACAAAGTCTGTAACGAAAAGAAAGAAAAGAACAGAGCAAACAATATATGCAAGACAAAAGTAGGCAAAGCAACAGTCAGTTAAGTGCCATACGTGACTGAAAGAGACATGACTGACTGGGCAGAAGATTATCCCGCAGTAGGTTGCCATTGCTTTCTGCGGTAGACTGGTTGCCGACCATGACTATAGAACTCAATCTGTCCTGTTATTTGACTCATAGCTAGAGGGTGGGGAGATATGTATTATATTATAAAGTAGTAATTAGTGGGGGATCAGTTTATTACTTCATAACAATTTAAAACAGATCCCCCACTTTATGACCAGTAGAAGTTTAATCATGATTCCAACTATTATATTTACTAAGTCAGTTAAGTGCCATACGTGATATACGTTTGGGTGATCATATCTCGAAAGAGACATGACTGACTGAGCAGAAGATTATCCCACAGTAGGTTGCCATTGCTTTCTGCGGTAGACTGGTTACCAGCCAAGGCTATAGAACCCAATCTGTCCTGTTATTTAACCCATAACTGGAGGGAAGAGATGGATTAATACCTTTCCCAAGGGTATTTGCGCATAAGTAAATGCAATGAATTTAACTGGAATTCAAACTTGGCTCCCTGCTTTCTCGTTCTGAGCTGATACACAACACACATCCAAACAGTAACGAGGCAAAATTTCAAACTAAGAATAGTGTTAACACACAAAATAGACATAGACAAGCGATTGCAGTGTCCTGATTCCAAAACCAGAACAAAAATATGGCAGATGAGACCAAGAAGTGGCCTATCTTATGGGCTAGGAAGAAAGCTCAGTATGCATCTATATGTTTAGTTGGTAAATTTGGGGAGGGGTTTGTTTTTTAAACCATTCCAATACAGATTGGAATCAACAGGCTTAATGTTTGCTTAATTTGCCAGAGTTTGCTAAATCAGGCATGGATCACATTTGTGCTTTTTCATACACTAATATGTTTGGTTTTTTTAAAATCTCGTCTTTGAGGAAATAAGGGTTTGATTGGGGTGAGGGAGATATTATGAAAGAGATATTGTTGCTGTTGGCAGAAAAAAAGATTAAAAATTCAAGACATATTTGATCAAAATAGCACTTCAGAGTGATTAAAAAGTTCGCTTGTCCTCAACATTCCGATCTCTTGCCATAATAGTCTAATCAAGGAAAAATCTAAACAATATTTCCTAAATACAACCCCACCTAAAAACATTAACAATATTTATGTATTATCAACGCAAGGGAAGTAACTCAGAATTTTTTTAATAAGAGAAGCTGAAGGATAACTATTTCATTAATTAGAAAAAAAATGAAATCAATAAGAGAACTGGTATTTTGAAATTTTCAGTTACAAGAATTCAAAGCTGAATATATAATTTTTGAGATAAAAGTGACAAAGAAGAATTTACTTGGCTGCTTGCTGGCATTCTGCAGAAAGACCTTCTCTGGCTGAAAGTTCTTCAAAGCTCTCAATGTCATCAAGGTCTGGAATAAAGCGGATGGCATTACTGCAACAGTGAAGACCTCCAGAACGTATCATACGGACATAGCCCATAGCATTCCCTGGAAAAAACAAGAATCATACAAGCTTAAGTTGACATGCAAAAAGTAATAAATAAGAATTATTAAAGATTAGTAGTAGTAGTATTAACCAATCTTCAAACCATATATTTAACAATGTGTATTAATTTACATATTTCCTGTCCAATTTGTAGAGAGAAAGGGAGGTAAATCAACTTGTTAGTAAATTTCTAAGTGATTATTTCCCTTAGTTGTTTTAATAACATGTATATATTATTAAACTAGAAGTATAGCCTGGTGTTGCTTGGGTGTAATGAAAGCTTTAAAACTAATCCATGGTTCTCGAGCTCAGACTCTTTGGACGTTGGCACAAAAGACTAAAAAGCAATAGTTGTTTCCAGTTAAAGCAAAACTGTAGACTGAAAGAAAAATGAATGGATGTAAGACAAATTATCATTTCCTGGTATCGATATCAAATAAGTTTTTTCGTCGTAAACTGAATTTTGAAGGCTAAATAAGTCCTCTGAGTAAATGGTATCATGACTGAGACTAAGAACAACAATTATATCTAATTAGAGCCAAACCCGAAGCAAAAACTAAAATAAAAGGGCTGAAAAAAATACAGACATGAAGGCAGATGAACAGACACACACACACAAACATCTTGCCATTTATATATGTATATATTATCGATTTTCTGCACTATTGTAAGAACTGCAACCTTGAAACTTTTGAATATCGCTTCTTATGTCTTTGTCTATGAGTGCATCAAATTTTATTAAAATCGGACCACTTCTTCTATAACCCAATTTTTTCGATTTTCGATATTTATCGGGGGTACCTCAACACAAAACCTAGCTAAGAACACTCGCAGATGCTTATAGTACAACTGTGTAAATTTTCAAGAAAATCGGTTCAGCTGTTTCGGAGTCTATAGGTAACGGATACACACACACACACACACACACACACACACACACACAGACAAAGTTTTATTTATAAATAAGTTTAGATAAAATATTTATCTGCCTTTAGAGAAAATTTCTGAGCAAAATGAACTGTTTAATTAATCAGTTTCTTGCAAGGTGTGAGAAAAGAAACTGTTAAGAGTAGAAAGGATGACTGCATCTAATTCAACAGTAAAATGGTGAGCTCTAGTAGCACACCTCAATTCATGTAGTCAGGTCACCAAGAAAAAAAGCTCATCCGAGCAGTTACCATGAAAATATTTGTAGAACAGGCAGAGGGAAGCCATGTTGCATCAGTGAGAAAATGACTGGAGATGAGATGCCAGGTCAGGATCAATTGTATGGCAGACCATTCTCTGGATTTTGTCAAGAATCTCAAGATGCACAGCAGGAGCATCAGACAAGATATGGCAACAGTATTCAATGCAAAGACAATATCCTTTGAGAATTATTATATTTAGTTAAATTGCAGATAATCTTTAAAATTTGACTATTTAAAGATAGACTTTTTCTAATTACTTATGATACCAACTTCCTCATTTACAGTCCATAACTAATTAGTTTGTTTAGTTTAATAGCATACCAACATTTTTGTCATTGGTGAGATTTATCCCTATGTAGAGGATCCAGTCAGCATATTCTGAGCCCTGACTACAGGGATTAGTAGAAAACTGGAAGCTTGCAGCTAAACCATATGAGCACTGATTTTTATCTCAGGAGTTAAGCAACAATAAAACTGATTAGCAATTAGATGGGTGACTGCTTGGAAATACCCAATACACTAAACAACTTGTTTTTAATCATTGCAGTAAGTAAGGCAATAAAGCGATTAAGATTTCTGAGTGTGAAAGAATATGGGAAAAAGTAAAACATTTTAACTCTTAAGCATTCAACCTGCCTTGTAAATGCTGGCTCTCAAAGTCACATTGTTTGGGTGACTTCATGCCTTATTTTCAATGATGTTGTCAGTGTTTAATGCTAAAAATTTAAGGAGAGAGAACAATAAAAGAACAAGAATTAAGACAAAACAAGATAGCGATTGACATTGCATTTAAATTTTTAAAGATCAAAGCTGACTGGAATGAAAGAATCTGGAAGAGAGTTCCACAAGTGAGAGAAGAAACTGTTAGCATAAGACTTATAATAATTTGAGAAATAGGAAACATAATTAAGGCTAGAGAACAATAAAAGAACAAGAATTAAGACGACATAAGATAACGATTGACATTGCATTTAAATTTTTAAAGATCAAAGTTCAGTGGGAAGCAAAAAGCCAGAAGAGTGTTCCACAATCAAGAAGTGTAATAGAAAAAACGTAGTGTAGAACTTTCAATTATGTCTAGATATTCCATTCGTATATATATATATATATATATATATATATATATATACAGCTATACTAAACAAAGTTTGGTAAATAACTACAATTAATAATTCTGTCACCTCTTGGTTGGGAATCTAAAATATGCTAACTGAATATCTATGAAGCGAGGTACTCTCCCTCCACAAAAAATGGAACCACCTGTTTACTGTGCCCATGTCTACTTTTTTGTGTATAATGCAAACTGGACCAATGTCTACTTATCTACTGAATACTAAAATAACAGATTTCAGCATTAAATAACCTGGAAAAGGTTGATATGCTGTAAAACAAAATAAACCAATGCAAATTAACTGAAATTGTATTTGCCTAAATACGTATTTGAACGAGATACTAGATTAGCAACTAGATCCCACCCTTTTACAGTGAAACCGATAAAATGCAGCCGTAACTTCTACTCCAACAGTTTCTTTCCTCGCACTTCCTGACTGTGGAATTCTCTTCCACACGATTGCTTCCCCGATGGCTACAAACTCCAGGAGTTTAAATGTAAGGTCAGTAGACACCTCCTAACACACTAACCTGTTCCCATTCTATCAAACACTCTTCCCATGTGCCCAACCCTCATCCTCGCTATCCTTACTCATCTGTCACCTTCCTCCTGACATTCCCTATGTCTAACCACTCCTTCTCTTTACCTTCCCCTATGTAGCCCCATGCGCAATAGTGACAGTGGAATGCCTTGCTTGGGGTGAGATGATTAAAAAAAAAAAAATTTTGCCTACAAAGTTACCTACCAATTTGGGTAATAAGTGTTCGGAACTGATCAAGATAGCTTTGTCCGTCTGGAGTCACACCAAGTTTTCTGATCCCTTTGTTAAACTTCTCTGCCCGGTCAAAGGGGTACTGGTATGAGAAAAAGAAAAAGTCAAAATAAAGTATCACTGATAGCTAATAAAACAAATACACATTAAATAATTTGGAAACTAACCTGCTGATCAGTCTGAATATGATGCTCTTTGAAAAATTTCCAATCCTATAATAAAAGAATTAAGGAATTAATCAGGTTAACATGAAATATCAGATAAAAATTCATATTTTAAGCATAACTGAAAATGGAAGCAAAATATGAATGCTTTAGTTTAATCGTATTTGGCTGATTGTTGTAATATCTATATTTATTTAATCATTCTTATTTGCTTACAACAAATAACAAAAAAACTTCTGGTTACTTGAACTGTAACTCCAGTCCCTTGTCATGTCACAATTTCCAGTTCCTTGCCATTTGATATGACCAGAGAAGAATAACAGTGACACAAATATGTACTACAACCAGTCAACAAGGATTACGATGATAGGAAAAACAGCAGATACAAGAGTTAATAATAAGTAAAGATTTGGTGAAGGTAAAATGAATAATGTTATAAGAAAATGTATTATTTGTTCTGTTTTAATGAAAATGTTTTTTATTTCTTTCAGAATGTGTTCTGTTCTTAACAAAAAACAATTTTTAAAGTAAAGTTAACAAAGTAGTTATAAAGTTATGGCACAATTTACAATATATGTCTAATGTCAGACTGGACTCTGATGTGTTCAACAATATGATACTAAATATTCCCTTTACTACATAACTAAACTGCTTAACTGGAGCCTGATTTTTTATCTGCTTTTATGCAAATAGGTGGATAATTTTAAAGTATGAAAGCCTAAAAGGAAGAAGTTTATTTTATAAAATTAGTAACTTCGGATTAGGAGATCAAGGTTGGAGATTTGTAGGTAAAACATTTACAATACCCACAAATTGACTTTTGAGGTACAGGAAAAAAAAATGAAAAACATATTTTTTTCTTTTTAGGATTCTGTATATTAAAATTACAATTGTTTTCATGCACCTTGGTAAGAAAGTGACTGGAGAGGAGATACCTGGTCAGGATTGATTGTATTGCAAACTATTATATAATTAAAAATTCTGCAATTTTCATGAGAACAAGCACAAATTAAGAACAGTTTATTTCAGAATTATAAATTGATCACCCAGAAAAAAATTTATCAAAGAAATTAAGTCATATTCATTCAGAGCATGGAAAAATACATTTGAAAAATACATATATTGAGCCAGTGGAACAATATATTCCAGTAAGGTGCTTCAAGTGCCAAAAATTTGGACATCACAGAGATAGCTGCATAAGTTGTCCATGTGGAAATTGTGACCAAAATGATTCAGACTACATGGAAAAAAATGCCACTATGAAGTAAGATGTGCTAACTGCTAGGAAAAACCATCCAACATACTCATGACCATGCAACTTCTGGAAAAAGGAAATGGAGATAGTTGAGGTGGAACATAAGTGAAATATTTTATTCATAGAAGAAAGGCAAATAGGAGAAAGCTACATGAAAGACCGTTCCTATGCAAAAATAATGCAAAAATTGACCATAATGAATACCAATCAACCTGACAAATACAGAGCCTTCATTAAGAACCTTGTATACTTAGGACCAAATGACTGGCTCAAATTTAAAATCTACCTAAAAGACATACACCCCACAAAAAATAGTACAAACTGAACAACAAATGAAATCCAATGGAATGATTGAAATAATAAATAAAGAAAAAACACAGATACCAAAACTACCTCTCAAACACAAATTACTCCTTCAAAAAATACAAAATCTGCTACAAAGCAAAGGTCACAGCAGTCTGTTCACCAAAATCCATTAAAGACAAACTTAAGAACTTAACTTCCAAAAGAACAGAACCAGCTAAACAAAAAAACTGGAAATTCAATGACCAAATACCTACCCAAAACTGAATTGCCAAACTGGAAGAAATGAAGATGGAAAGCCAAAACCTACAAATGGTAGTGGCCTATACTGAATGGGGAGTAGATAGACAAAAATAAATTATACAGATCATTAATTTGATCAAAACTGGATTATGCTAGTTTCATATATGGGGCGACCAGAAAATCAAAGCCTAAAAATACTCAACAAAACCTATCATCAAGGCCTCAGGCTAGTATTTGGGGCTTTTAGGACATCCCCAGTGGAGAACTTATACACAGAAGCGAATGAAACACCTCCATATTTAAAGTACACTAAACTAACACTATAGTACTATGTCAAATAAAATCATGCCCAATTAATTCAACTGTGATTTTTTTAAACTTAGTAAATTTAACTTTGAAATTTTTTTTTAAATTGGAGTAGATAGACCCTACTATCACCTGGTTCACACTCTTACTTCTATTGAACAGGAGCAGAGACTCATCTGTTGTTCCCTGTTTAGGAAGGGTTCCCAGTTTTCTTTCTCTTCTCAGACCTCAATATTAGTGCTTCTGCAATTTTTCTGTGATATGTGTGGTCGGTTGCAACATCTCTTCATTTTGAGGGTATTGGGTTGGCAGTTAGGAGCCCTAATTCTTGTATAGTGTCAAGAGCAGCTGCTCTGATTAACAGTTACATAATATTGGGGTTCTTGCAGTACCATGTCATATGCCTGCCTCGACGGAAACCATTAAAATGATTACATGTCGATTCGAGAATATTTACATTTCCACATCTATGGATAGATACGGGTTATCTTTCCTAGATCATGACAAATGGACAATGATAAACAAAAATAAGAAAATGAGATCACTGTTCAATTGATATAATCAAACTGTAATCTTCCCAAGTCTGCTTCAATATCAACACATGCGCTAACCAACAATTCAAGGATGAATGACAAGGCGAAATGATTTTTGACATAAAGTTTTAATAAGTAACGAAGTATTAAAATAAAAAAAATACAAGTATGAATAAGAGTGTCCAATGACCTGAATCTCAAAACTTATATTCAGATACCCAACTCAGTTGAAATAACAATTTACGACAAATATCAACAAATATGAATGAATACTGGCAAACATGAATGCAAGAGATTAACACAAAATAAAATGGAGAGAACCATATAATTATGAGCACATGTGATATGATGTTTGTGGTAACAATATTTGTGGAAGTGTATGCATGTTCTAACATTGGCCTAAGAATATAATGACTTATCTTTATGTCAGTTCCTTCTCTCTTATTTTACTGGCTTTTCATTTCTTTCTTCCTCTTTCTTTATGTAACTTCTGACTCAAACACGGTTCACTTGAAATGTATGCATCAGTGACTGTCTCTATTTTCTTTCAGTTGGCTGTCATATTTTCAGCATACTAATTTTCTGATATATCTGCACTCTTTTTTATTTCTTTCTTCAAACAAGCGTTGTATTTTCTGCACTCAAACAATTCTGCAGTTTCTTCTCTTTAAAATCTCTTCATTCACACATTATCTTCTCTGCGTCGCTATCTTTCTTTCTTTTCTTGATAAACAACAAAGCTTCACCTTCTTTCTCTTCTTTTAACAAATAAGAATCAGCATACAAATAACATTACAATTTCTTCTCTTATCTTCTCTTCGTCGCTATCTTTCCTTCTTCCTTGTTTTAACGAATAAGAATTTATAAGTTCATTTTTCTTATCTGGAGTTGCTTAAGATGAATTGGTCAAATTACACCATTATCTCAAATGTGTTTTCCTTTTCATTCATAAGTTATCAGCACTCAGCTATCGTGACTTGCTAACCCAAGATCTGATCTGCAACTAATTTCCAATCTCTGCTTTCCACGTGACTTGTCTTTGGCGCGGATTCTAGATCCTGCTACTTCATGACCTTGTGTCTAGCCTCTATTTCCTGTCTAGACATTTGTTACTAAGGGTGTCTGGGTCAACTAACCTTGACCTGCTATCCCAAAAAAACTTTAGGTTCCCATGTGACCATCTCCTTGTTACCACGCGGAGACCAATCTCAACATATGTGTGTAGGTATGTGTGTGACTATCTATATCCATAACAGCCATGTCACGCATGGATAGGTGTCCCTGCAAGTGTTTCCGGTGGGCAACACCGAGGTTACACTATGCTGCAGTCTACTTATGGTCTCTCCTCACTAACAACACAAAAAATTAACAAAAGCATCTCAAGAAACAAAGCCAAACCAGCTAAACCAAAATTACCTAAACTACTCAACATTTCCTTCACAAACATCCATGGCATATATATCAACTTCTTCAGCATGGAATCTTTCCTCCACAAAAAGTCCCCTGACATTCTGCAAAACTAATGCCCACCATGCCAAGTGGCTGAAAAACTCTGTCTCCGATGCCATGTACTTTGCAATTACTCAATCTCTTATACAAGGGCTTCTCAATAAGGTTCAGAGGAGGGTCTGTAATGTGATAGATACCGACTTAGCAGACCGCCTGCAGTCTCTCTCCCACCGGCACGACGTGGCTTCCCTGTGTCTCTTCTATAAATACTTTCACGGCTTCTGCTCCGATGAACTTAGATCACTGGTGCCCCCTAAATACGAATTTGAACGAGATACTAGATTAGCAACTAGATCCCACCCTTTTACAGTGAAACCGATAAAATGCAGCCATAACTTCTACTCCAACAGTTTCTTTCCTCGCACTTCCCGACTGTGGAATTCTCTTCCACACGATTGCTTCTCCGACAGCTACAATCTCCAGGAGTTTAAATTTAAGGTCAATAGACACCTCCTAACACACTAACCTGCTCCCATTTTATCAAACTCTTCCCATGTGTCCAACCCTCATCCTCACTATCCTTACTCATCTGTCAACTTCCTCCTGACATTCCCTATATCTAACCACTCCTTCTCTTTACCTTCCCCTATGTAGCCCCATGCGCAATAGTGGCAGTGGAATGCCTTGCTTGGGATGAGATGATTAAAAAAAAAAAAGTGGTGGATTTCCCCATGCACTTCTCCAGTATCCCAACAGGACAATGCTTCTCTATTAGATCTCTGCCTCACCTCTGTCCCTGACTCCTGACAAGCTTTGCAACTTTGCCCCCTTGGAAACTTCGATCATGCTGCTGTTTTCATTAATATTTCTCTCCACTCACACTTCCCACCAGGAACCTTCTACCAACAGAATTTCTTACTGCTACCAAAGAGTAGACTGGGATTCATTCTGCAATTTTCTATAACGTCCATTGGGAAAAAGTGTTTAGCCTCCTTGTTGAGGACTGTATCTCTGAGGTCTCCTCCTGGGTGAAAACTGGCATCAATGATTTCATCCAAGTCAGAAAATTCTGTCCTAAACCTGATTCATACTCTTGGTTCTTTCCTGCCTGTTCTACCGCCATTGCCCACAGGAATCACTACTTCCAGTTATATCAAAGCCATGTGTCTGACCATAATAGATGCCTATTTGCTTTGGCTCATAATGAGTGTAAGAGGATCTTAAATGATGCTAAGCTGTTGTTTGCTGAGAGAATGAAGCACTACTGGCAGCTCTACAAATGTGTGCTGAACAACAGCAAATCCTCTATCACACCTTTAATCAATAAATTTAAGGTTCTCACGGCCACAGTGAACAAGGCTGAGTGTTTTGCTTGCAGATTCTCCTTTGACTTGTCTGGAGTATTTGCACCCGACTTCTCCTTTAGAACTGAGACTCAACAGAGGGATGTTTACATATCCTCCTCTCTAGTATCTAACATAATTTCAAAACTTAAGTCCTCTTCTGTGGTTCCTGTATTTAAGAACTCAGGAGAACCCTCGGACCCCTTTAATTATCACCCTATCAACCAATTTTTGGCAAAGTGTTTGAGTCTATCATCAATGCTGAAATAATTCAACATCTCAACCCCCCCCAATAAACTATTCTTGGACAGACATTATGGTGTCCACTTTGCCAGATCTACTGTTGATTTGCTAATGACCATCACTGAGTACATATACCAGGCCCTCAATAAGAACGGCAAAGCTTGAGCTGTTTCCTTGGATATCTCCAAGGCATTTAATAGGGTCTGGCATGCTGGCCTTCTGTGCAAACTACAGGAATATGGTATCACTGTCCTTAGTTATGTATTTCTCTGTTGGGGGTCTTACTCGAGAAAGGTACCTGTGAAGTGTAGAACCACTTCTGAAGGTTGTCCTGATGTTATATGGACTATTGTGATCATACAGGAACCGGTGTTTTAACGTTGTATGACCCATGAAAAAATATGGCTTTTCACAACTTCCTCTTTCTTGTAACTGTAACCAATGATTAAATCTTTACCTCTTTGTTTTGCCATCCATTCACACAAACTCATTAGGTAGGTTACTTACTGTTTCCCCTTTGCCCCTCCTGCCTTCAACATGTCCTGTGAGTGTTAAATTCTTCAAACCTTCTTTCATTGTTATATATCCCAGGAATTTCACCTGTTTACTTCTCATATCAAAATCTAAAAATTGATATGGCAAAAAAATTATAAAAAAAATAGAATTCCAAACCAGTTCTCTTCATTTCTAACTTACCTTGATTAATCGAGATTTGATGTGTTCATCAAACATAAATTGAGAGAAGATGAAAAATTTCTTTCGCAGAAACTGATATGTGAAATTAACCTAAAAAAGAAAAAAGTATGTTAATTAAAGCAATTGTAAATGCAGATAAAGTCAAAATATTTTAGGAGAATAAAGCGACAATTTCTATTAAATATTGAAACTATTACTCCATATTTAGAAATTTGTAGACAAAATTTTAGTAAGGCCATCATTTTTCCTGGGAGGGGAGGCAAAACTAAGATTCATTTGACAGATGTATGTTAAGTTTGATGATTAAAATATGAACCAATAGAAAAATGACATGGCTGAATATGTAGCCAGAATATTATTCTGTTCCCTAAATTTGCTGCATTCATGAAACTTGACAAATATGAAAGATTCATTTGCAGTTTTTTTTTATTTAAATCATTTCTGGGACTGCTACTAGTGCACTGGGAGTTAGTGAGAAAAAGACTGGGTATAGGGGCTATTAAAGAAAGGATAAAAGATGAATGGGATTCAGGAAGATAGAAGATGACAATTGACATTGCATTTAAATTTTTGGAGTTTGTAGCTATAAGGAAAGCAACAAAAGGTAGTTCCACAAACGGGAAGTGTGAGAAAAGAAACTGTTTGAGTAGAAGTGCCGGTTACATTTAACCAGCTTTTGAGATTTGAAAAATAAATCACTTGACCGGCGGTCGAAGACAAGGGAAAATCTACTCGCCCCAAAATCATTTTACTCGACCAACTCCATTTTCTTAATTGTCGCCTCATGTAAACATAGCGTGAATTGCTGACAGAAAACAAAAAATGTAATTTAATTAAAATTCGAACGTGTTAGAAAAGATTTTAAAAAATGTTTAAAATAATAACAACAAAATTTGATCTGGCGACAGAGATATTTTGGCTCCACTCTGGAAGTGTTAATTAAACGAATGTTTACACTGACCAGAACGATAAAAGCCAAGAGTTCAATAATGTCATTGTAGGTCATCATTCTAAGTAATTTGTGAATCTTCAATGGCATACTTTTGGGTTGTAAAAGGAATCAGATTTCCTTTTTTTATATTTAAAGGGACACGTTTCATTGCAAGATTTTTAATAAAACGCAGGCGAGTAAAGCAATAAATTATAATCATCCAGTTAAGTTTTTAATCGACTGAGTCGATAGAGCGAGTGAAATCTCAAAGGCTGCATTTAACTATTTCAATGGTTAAAAGGTGGAACTAATCTAGTAGCACACTTAAATTTCTGTAGTCTATGCACCAGGTAAAAGCTCATCAGAGTAGTTGCAAGGGAAATAGCAGATGAGACTTAGTCATTTGGAACTAGCTGACAAGATATCTTTTTCTCATATATCAACATGTCTTTTAACTACTTATGCTCTATGGTACAATTTGATTTCCACATTTTGCTAATAAATCTATATATCTTTTTATAAGAAAGCAATATTTACGTAAATATGTCTTTGTGCCAAGTAAACAAAAAGTAAAATAATACCCAATCTCCCTACAAAGTGTCATACATATACTTCTGAGCAACTTGTGATATTGTTTTATTCTTTGGAATTGAATTCAAGACATTTTGTTGAGGGTGGTGAAGGCAAGCAAAGAAATGACTGCTCCCTCCATGACAACAAATATGATGTAACATATTGTTAAAGTGACATTTATTTTACTAAAATTAAAAAAAAAAAAGAAGTCCATGAAGTGAGAGGTAAAAAGAATAAAAAAATAATATTCCAGTCCCAGGTGATTAATATTTTAAATCGTAATAAATAGAATGAAGAAATAAAATAAAACAAGCCCAAAAACCAAAGCGATATTAAAGCAACAGCAAGGTGACTTACTGTTGTGTTCATGATGCCAATGCCATGTGTTCTGATGGAGTTAGCAATGTGTCGGATGTTTATTGTGTTCAAGTGTTTATTGTTGCTTGAGCGCTCAATGAAAATCTGAAAAACGATGATGCCACAACAATTAGAATTTGGAAATTTTTTTATATATTAAGACCTTGCATAAGTTCTTGCTATTTTCCAACAAATGGCATTCTTAGAACAGTGTGCATGTAATTTCAGATGGTAACACATCTATAAGGAAGTACTATAAGCACACTTGAAAGTCAGTGTTTGCTGAAATGGAAACAACTTTGTTTTTCATAGTGTTAAACAAGTTGGATTTAGGGCCAAACAAAGTGTATTTGTGGGGAATTTTACTGCACTACTTTACTCAAAATAAATCTGCAGCTGAAGAACAAAAAATTCTTGTTGAGACTTATGATGATCATGCTCTATTGGAAACAACATGCATAAATTTGTTTAGATGCTTCAAAAATAATGATTTTGATGCTGAAGATAAAGAATGCTCTGGCACACCAAGAATGTTTAAAGATGAAGAATTGGAGGCATTACTTCATGAAGACTCATGTCAGGAGCAAGTTGAACTTGCAGAATCATTAGGAGTTGATCACACAACAGTTTTGAAATGTTTGAAAGCATTAGGAATGATTCAAAAGCAAGGACATTCAGTGTCATACGTAGCCAAGAGACTTTGAATGAATTCGTGTCACGTGTGAACAGTTGCTTCAATGGCAGAAAAGGAAAAGTTTTTTTTGCATCATATTATGACTGGTGATAAAAAGTGGATACACCTACACATAAAAGATTGTGGGTTAAGCCAGGCCATTCATCAACTTCAGTGGCAAAGTCAATTTATGGTTTGAAGTTTCTGCTCTGCATTTGGTGGGACCAACTGGATGTGGTTTATTATCAGCTGCTCAAACCGACCAAAACTATCATGGGAGATCACTATGGACTACAATTGATGTGTTTGAGCCAAGCATTGAAGAAAAACTGTCACTATATGACCAGAGACACAACAATGTGATTTTGCAACATGATAATGCTAGGCCACATGTTACAAAATGGATGAAAAATCTACTTGAAAACTCTTAAATGGGAAGTCCTATCCCACCCACTGTATTCACCAGACATTGCCTCATTGGATTATCACTTGTTCCAATCAATGGCACATGGCCTAGCTGAGCAGCACTTCCATTCTTACGAATAAGCCAAAAGTGGTTAGCCTTGGAACTTGGATTTCAAATGCTACTAGAAAGATGGGAAAAAGTAGTGGCTAGTGACATGTTTCTTACTAATTTTTGTAAATAAAACATTGTTCTTCTTCTTCATGTGCTGTGTCCCTTCAAGACGTAGGCAATCATGGACTTCCACTTGGCTCTGTCTCTTGTCGCTCTCAAAATTCTTCCTTTTGGTATCTCTCCCAAGCCCTGCTCTGCCATCCATTTACTCAAGTCTAGTGCATCTAGTGCTGCTTTCCCGTTTCTCTTTCCTCTCTATTCTTCCTGTGAGTATTAAATTTTCCAGGCCCTCTTTCCTCATTACATGTCCCAGAAACTTCATCTGTCTCTTCTTTATATTAAGTATGAGTTTTCTCCTCGTGTCATTAGTCATATGCTCAGTCCATGGTATCCTCAGCATCCTTCTGTAAAACACCATTTCTGCTGCCTCAAGCCTCTCCTTCATCCTTGAGAAGATTGTCCAACATTCACTGCCATACAGAAGAACAGATATGACATAGCAATCCAGAACTCTCTTCTTTGTTTCCAATGAGATTTTCCTGTCTTCCAATACTCTGATTAGTTTTTTAAAATACGTCCTTGGCCATGCCAATGCATCTTTGACTCTCAACATCACACTTGTTTTAGGTTATTTAAATTTCTTTACTTGTTTTATTTTAGCTTCTCCGACCTGTAGTTGACTTTTTGGGGTCCTCTTTTAGTTGATGATCATACATTCAGTTTTTCTTTAAGTTTATGCTTAGTCCTTTCTTCTCGCTTTCTGTCGCTACCTTATGTAGGAGGTCCTGCATTCTCATTTCCATGTCTGCTATCAACACTGTGTCATCTGTGTATCTTTCATTGTTGACCACCAATGATGAATCCTGTCAAGGGTTTTATTTCTCTCAGAATTGTTTCATTGTATAAATTGAATAGATCAGATAAGAAAAACACAAATCCTTGTCTTATGCCTCTTTCTATTTTTGTATACCTACTGAATTCACTTCCTATCCATACGCAAGTGGTTTGCTGCCAATAGATATTCTTGATTATCCTAATGTCTTTTCTGAAAATGTCGAGGTTGTCGAGCATCTCTATCAAGTCTTCGTGCTGTACTTTGTCAAATGTCTTTGCATAGTCTATAAAGCACAGATAAAATTGCTTCTACATTTCTATTGCTCTTTCACATAGCATTCTGAACATGAATATTTCATTCCTTGTTCTGGCACCTTTAACAAAGCCACATTGTTTTTGTTCTATCTCTGCACCAATTCTGCTGCAAGCTCTGTTCATCAGAATCTGGATGAAGAGTTTAGTTATGTGGCTCATTAAGCTGATTGTTAAGTGGAGTTCACATTCTGTTGCACCTGGCTTCTTAGGTAGTGCTATGAAAATTGATCTGCTTAAGTCCTCCGGTATATTGCCAACATTGTAGATTTCATTTATTATTTCTGTGAGCCTGTCTATGCCAGAAACTTCTAAGGGCATCAACATCTCTATTACAACCTCACTGAGTCCTTCTGCTTTATTTCTGTTCAATTTGAACATTGCTACTTCCACTTCAGTTTTTAATATTACTGGTTCATCCATATTTTTGTGCATTGTTGGTTGCTATCTCTTGTAATGGAAGAGAACTTTGATATACTCATCCTATCTCTGAAGTATTTTTTTCTTTTTCTAGTATGAGTGTACCATCTTTCGCTTTTATTTATACATTCTGTTGCTGAGCAGGTCCTTTGTCCTGTTTGCTCTTTTATTTTTTTATGGATATCACCATTATCTGTTGTGCTCAGTCTCTCTACTTTGACACATTTGTCATTTCGCCATTTTTCTTCAGTCTGTCTGCATTTTCTCCTTACTTTTTTGTGTATTTTCTTGTATTTTGTTCCATATGTAGGTATTATTTTTTGTCTCTTTTTCATTAGATTAAGGATCTTTTCAGTGATCCACTCATTTTTCTTCCAATGTGCTTTTTCATTTGGGATGCGTCCTATTTTGAGTTTCTACTTCCAATTTGTCCTTTTGTCCATATACATTTCCTGTAGGCTCAGGTCATTCATGAGTCTATTCTACTGCAGTCTTAAAGCTGTGTTAGGTTTCTTTAATCACCTTAGTGTTATCCTTAGTTTGCATAAAATTAATATGTGGTCACTTCCACAGTCAGCAACTGGGTTGGCTTTGAAGTGAAGGACTGTGTTTCTGAATCTCGTGTTGATAGTAACAAAATCAATTTGGTTCTTAATTTCTCCTCTTGGACTTCTCCATGTCCATAGTCTTCTTGGGTGCTCTTGGAACCAAGTGTTAGTTATTATCTGGTCATTCACTGTGCACCATTGAACCCGTTTCTCATCATAGCCATTGTGGTGTCCTAGTCTGAAATTACCAACTGTCTCACCTTCTTTTACTTGGTGATTTACACTGTGCCATGGTACAATCAATTATGCAATGGAAGAACTTGATTTTTTTCTTCTGTACTTTATTGGTGCATATACCATTATTACCGATATACTGAGAGACTTCCCTTTCAGATATCTGGCAGTATCCCACAACGCATTTCCTCATGTCTTTATCCAGTATAATGCCCTCCTTTTTCATTATTTTCACCTGCTACGTATATAATTCTGTGGTTGGCACTGATGAAGTCTCCATCGTTTGGCCACGTCATTTCACATATGCCTAAAATTTATATATTTAATCTCGTCATCTCTTGCCTCACATTTTTCAGCTGTCCACAGTTCTGACATTCCACTTCCCAAGAGTAATTTACAGCAAACAAATAAAACATTAATTTTCATGAAAAATCAGCAAGAACTTATTGAAGGTCTTAATAAATATCACATTTTTTTTCTTCTCTAGGTGAAACAACTGAGACTTATGTTTACTTTACACTAATGCTCTAAGGAAGGCACAAATTTATGCCCTGCAAGATATGAGTAAATAGCAAGGGATTTGGATACATTTAATCATTTAAAGGTAGAGAATTAAACAAAAAAAGGAGAAATCCCAAATCCAGATAAAGGTGAAGAGATTTCCACTGTTACTCAAGACATGCTGCAGTGTGTTTGACAAAAAATGGACTACCAACTTGACATGTGCTGGTTACATTTAATGTGCATATTGAAAACTTGTGAAATCATTCATGAAATCCACATATTTTTCTCATTCAAATTTTGATGAATAAATCTTATTTTGTTCAACAATAAGCCTGTTTAGTTTCATTTTCTTAGACTATATCCCACCCACGTCTATTGAACAGGTTAAGAGGCTCATCCCTTGTTCCCTGTTCAGGATTTGGTTTCCGGCTTTCTCTTTTCCAATCTTCTCACTTTGTTTTGTTTTTTTTTTTAATTGGAGTAGATAGATCTAAAATCAAATTTTGCAAGTCAGTGTAAAAAAATTTTCTGGCCAACAAAAAATGACGGAAGAGATTTAACATGCAAGTGTGAAAAAAATCTGACAAACACGCATGCTTATAAACTTTCTGACCTGCTCACCACTTATCTATATATACATGATAATAAAAAATATGATCCCAATCTAATGTACCGCCCTTGATTGAGTCTGACACTAAAATCTACAATCAAATCAATATAAGTTAATAAATTGATAATGAAACAAGAAATAATTAAAATTAATGAAATAAAGTTAATAAATCGATAATTTAATCAATAATATTAAATTACATTAATAAATAAATAAATAAATATACAAACAACAATGTAAAATGGTTTAATTTATGGACAACAAAGTTGAGTTCTTCAGAACTGTGCATGTGGGTTTTGGTGTGATCCACAGAATTCTTTCAAACTGACCTGATTGTTAAGATTGTAAAGATACTTGGAGACAAACACATGGATATTTCTCATGATTTCCAGTACATCTAGGCCCTGGAAAAAAAGAAAAAGAAAAAAAGTTTATAATTTATTGAGAACTAGAGTGCTTCTCATCATATGACAGCATTTTTGTTGGAAATAAACTTTTTATTGATATATTGGATATGGATATATTGGCTTTTGTCATTTGTTTTTCGTCTATGCGTAAGTTGTTCCATGAGACACTTGTAACTTTAAGCAAATTCTGTACATTAAATTCTTACATAAAATATTATTTAACATCAAAAAGAATATGCAAACACCATAACCTTCTGAAAACATATATGGGATCTTTATATATATTTATGGAATCTGTATAGTTTTATTCAAAACGCCAAAATAACATGGAAAATAAGAAAAACAAATAGCATCAGCTTGCAACAATACCGCAAAACAATGTAACCTTTTTCTAGGGGAGAGAATAGCAATAATCACTTTTCCAGAACATGAAAAACTCTTAAACAAAATATTGGGGTTTATTTCAAAATGCAGACTTGAAAACAAATTCCTATAATGCTACCTAAATCCACATGACTCAGAAAACTAAGTAAAATCCCATAGCCTAAAACTTATTTCAAATCACAAAATTTAGAACCAAAGAAAATATGAAAAACAAATAAATGAAATACAGGGTGTTTAAAAAAAATTGATATCATTTCGTAATCTATTTGTAATTACGAACATTGACACAGTCCCAAATTTAACACCAAATGTTCATTGACAATCTTATATCGCTATCAACACACCTATCACTACTCAACTCACATGTTCAGCTCCTCTTTTTTCTTTTAGTCATGAGTTGCTAATTTTTTTTTTTTCTGTGAGCTTTGTTGAGTAATAACCACCGTACAGGTCAACAATCTTTCTTTTCATTCTTTGATTAAGGGCCAGTGTTTTTTTGATAAGGTTTACTCGGATTTTCCAAAATTCTATGATATTGGAATTGCTGGTGAAGTCTAGTGTGAACTGTTCTATGTATGTTGTGTACCACAGATTCAGTTAAGTGCCATACGTGATGCATGCTTGGGCGATCATGTCTCGAAAGAGACATAACTGACTGGGTAGAAGAATTATCCTGCAGGAGGTTGCCATTGCTTTCTGTGGTAGACTGGTTGCCAGCCAGGGCTATAGAACCCAATCTGTCCTATTATTTAACCCATAACTGGAGGGAAGAGACGGATTAATACCTTTTTCAAGGGTATTTGTGTATAAGTGGATACAAGGAATTCAACTGGAATTCAAAGTCGGTTCTCTGATTTGTCGTTCCGAGTCGGTGTCCATTGCACCACAAAGATTGCGCAATTCATGCTTGTGGTCATGGTAAACTTTTGTCTCTTTATGTCTGAGTGTTGCTTCTGAGTCAGGCTGGAATAAGAACTACTTCAATAAAATGTACAAAACTGTTGAAAACTTTAACAACAGATTTATTGAATATAAAGAAAAGCTGGTTGAATAAAATCTATTATCTACTGCCAAAATCAAGTTTACTTCTGCGGAATAGTGATTTGGAAAATAATCTAGTTACAAACACTAAACTGATGTTAACTCTTCCTCAATGCTCTTGTCAGTCAACTCTTTCTCAATTTTTCTGTCATTCATGTTTGCTAAAGCCAACAAAAGTGCAGGTGTGTTTCTCCTGTAATATGACTCTTTATTGGTCAAATTCCCATCAGCCTGTGGCCTTGTCATTTATATAGACAACTCCCTCTCCAAAATTTAACTTTGATATCTCTAATTTCCTCACCCAACCGTCTTAATCTAAGGAGACCTTGTTAAAAAAAAAAACAATATGGTCTTTTTTTTTTGTTTGTCTTCTTTACAGACAGATAATTGTGTTCTTGTGTGGTGAGCATAAACAATTGTAATCCTAAGTATTAATACGACACAGATGTTTTGTTCTGAACAGGTTGTATAAACAAACTACTGAATTTTAATTATTCAGAACCTAAGAAATATGGACAACACATTAATTACATTTTCTTCTTAAAGACAGGAAGTAGATAGGGTGGGGAAACTTGGTTTTCGCAATTTTACTGAATCTTGGCTAGTTAATTCTGAGTTCAATTCTCCTTGGATCTGTTCTTAAATTCATTTTAAAACATATTTTAATGCATTTCATTTTTAATTTTCTCTTCAAACATTCAACCTACTGTTCTTAAAATTTTAATAGTTATTATGTAATTAGCAGTCCATCCAAGTCATCATCCTGTAATTTTATGCAATTAGCATTTAAACCGAGCCAGTGCCCTGTTACATAATAACTTGACAAATTGTCATTCAAATGATTTCAAATTATAACAGCATGTGTAGAAACAACTCCAAATTTTGTTTAAAGTGTTTTTTTCTTTTCAGAAAAAAACTGGGAAAGAAAATGCATTTTGTGTGTTAGAGTATGCTTGAATACAGTTGAACAAGACTGCGTATTGTGAGAGAATTTGCTAAAAGCGTGCCAATTGCAATGCAGATTTGAATATGACACAAAAAGTTCAAAGCAGAATTGAAGATCGTCTGTGCAGAGAAAAAGGATCAGATTGACAACCAATATCGGAAGAGATGTTCAAGTGAATTCAGGAAACATTTTTGCAAAACCGCTGGAAATCCATTAGAAGAGCAAATTTAGAAACCAAAACTGCCACCCTGGAGACTGTTACTCAAGACATGCTGCAGTGTGTTTGACAAAAAATGGACTACCAACTTGACATGTGCTGGTTACATTTAATGTGCATATTGAAAACTTGTGAAATCATTCATGAAATTCACATATTTTTCTCATTCAAATTTTGATGAATAAATCTTATTTTGTTCAACAATAAGCCTGTTTAGTTTCATTTTCTTAGACTATATCCCACCCACGTCTATTGAACAGGTTAAGAGGCTCATCCCTTGTTCCCTGTTTAGGATTTGGTTTCCAGCTTTCTCTTTTCCAATCTTCTCACTTTGTTTTTTGTTTTTTTTAATTGGAGTAGATAGATCTAAAATCAAATTTTGCAAGTCAGTGTAAAAAAATTTTCTGGCCAACAAAAAATGACGGAAGAGATTTAACATGCAAGTGTGAAAAAAATCTGACAAACACGCATGCTTATAAACTTTCTGACCTGCTCACCACTTATCTATATATACATGATAATTCATCCATCAGAAAAACAAATGGATCTCGATAAATAAAGTCACAAGTTTATTCGCCTGAAGAGAGTCAACTTTAGACTCGAAACATGTGTAGCAACACAAATACCATTATGGACACTTAATATGTCATACAAAAAGCAAGTAATATTAATAACAATAACAAAATAAATCTACACTTTAAACAAGATATTCATGGCTTCTTGCACCTTTTCCTTATATAAATAACACATTAAAGTATACAGTACAATTGAATAAATATTGCTGCTTTTCAAAGAATAATGATTGTCTTGATTAAAATTTAAAATAATTTATCCAATTTTAACTGTTGGATAAAATATCAGTTTAATTGAGAAATCAATTATCAATAACTAATAGATGTTGAACTAAAAAAAGTTCAGGCATCAATTTCGACTTATAACAATTTTTCTTGCTCTTTTGAAATGTATGTCTGGACTAAAGAGGAATTCTACCAAGGCATCAAACAGGCAAATTACTCCTAAGTAGAAGTTAGAAAGTTAGTTATGTAGATAATTACCACCGTCAGTGAGTTTGGTCCTTTTTAAGTAGCCCATACTTTTTGCCATGTGCCAAGCTTAGTAAATACCTACATTAAAGCATTGGATCAGCAATGTCAGTTTCCATTTCTTGTTTTTTTTTAAAAATCATATCACCCCAAGCAAGACAGTTTACTGCCACTGGTGTGCAGGGGGTTACATAGGAGGAAAGTTATAGGAAAGATTAGTGGGTAAGAAAAGAATGAGAATACTGATGAGAGTGGAGTGGATGGAGAAAGGAGCATGAGAGAGAGGATGCAAGTTAGTGAGATAGGAGATGACTATTGACTTTACATTTGAATTCTTGGAGATTGTAGCAAGTAAATGGAAGAAAATCCCACAGGCGGGGAGTGCGAGAAAAGAAGCTGCTGGAGCAGAATTTGCGTTTACATCTTATTGGTTTCACAATAAAAGGGTGGCACCTAGTTGCTAATTTTGTGGCTCGAGCAAATTCATATATAGGGGGCACCAGTGAGCTAAGTTCATCGGAGCAGAAGCCATGAAAGTATTTGTAAAATAAACACGGAGAAGCCACATGGCACCGGTGAGAAAGTGACTGTATCTGAGCTGCCAAGTCAGGATCAATCATATTACAGATTCTCCGTTGAATTTTATCAAGGACACCTAGGTGGATAGCAGGAGCACCCGACCAGATATAGCAGCAGTATTCAATGCATGGGCAGATGGTAGATTTATATATATGCAGGATGGTTTCCGACCGGAAAAACTTCCTGGCCCTACACAGAGAACCAACCTTCCTAGCAGCAGATTTAGCTATGGATTTTATATAGTCATTCCACTTGAGGTCTGTTGTGAGAGTTAATCTGAGGAGGTGCAGTGTTTTGCTTTCAAGGAGACTAGCCTGATCCATGCTAATGGGGGGTATAAGCGATTGTCTATGATGGTTAATAGATAGCAGCTTCGTTTTGGAAGCATTAAAATTCACGAGTCATTGCTTACCCCAGTCCACCATGGATTGGAGGTCCTTTTCAAGCTCGGCAATGAGGTTTGCTTTGTCAGCCTCAGCAGATTTTTGATCGAGACGAGAGTAAACCGTAGTGTCGTCAGTGTATATGCCTACTTGGGATCTTATTACATCGGTTCAATACTACCTTCATTGTATGATTTGAAGGGAATGACTGGATTAAGTCAAACAATTGTCCAGTTATACTATAGCCCCGCAGCTTGCATAGAAGGCCAGCATGCCAGACTCTGTCAAACACTTTGAAGATATTTAGGGCAACAGTTCGGGCTTTGCTATTCTTGTCAAGAGTCTGGTGTATATATTCAGTGATGGCCGTGAGCATATCAGCAGTAGATCTGGTGAAGTGGAAACCATACTGTTTGTCAGAGAAGAGACTGTGGGCTGTGAGGTGCTGAACCACCTCAGCATTGATGATTGCTTTGCCAAAAATCGGTAGGAGGCTGATAGGGCGATAATTAGAAAAGTCAGAGGGTTCACCAGTATTTTTATATATTGGAACCATGGAGGAGGACTTTCAGCAGACAAGAAAGCAAGAAGAGAGGCAGTAGTTATAGAGTTTGGAGAGAACAGAGGAGAGTTCAGAGGAAGATTTTTTCAAGACAATGATTGGGATTTTGCCGCCGCCACTGCTCGCTTTTGTGCTTTGAAATTATTTTAGAGTCCACTGAGGGCTTAATGTGAATATCATTCAGTTGGGCCTCAGTTAGGGGTGGGAAGTCAGGTACAGATACCCCAGACGAATCCAGTGTCGAGTTGGCAGAGAATCTGTGAGCAAAGCACTCAGCCTTGCCTGTTGCAGAAGTAAGGACCTCAAATTTGTTGATTAAAGGGGGGATTGAGGGTTTGCTGTTGTTTAGTACACTTTTACAGAGTCTCCAGTAGTTTTTGGAACCGAACTTATGAGATGATACGCTGCTTCATTCTGGCTGAAAACAGCAGCTTAGCTTTTTTAAGTATCTTCTTGCACTCATTGCAAGCAGAAGCAAAGAGGTGGCTGTTATGGTCTGACACATGACTCTGATAAAGCTGGAAAAAGTGATTTTGATGAGCAATGGCGGCTGAGCAAGCAGGGGAGAACCAGGGGGACAAATGGGATTTAAGTCCCAACTTCCTGGCTCAGATGAAATCTTTGATGCCAGCCTTAACCCAAGAGGAGACCCTCAGCCACACAGTCCTCAACAGGAAGACTAAAGACTTTGTTCAAAGGAATGTCACACAGGAAGTCACAGAACGAGTCCCAATGAACTCTTTCGTAGCAGTAAGATATTCTGGTAGACTGAGATTCTTGGGTGGAGTGGGAGTGGAAGGAAATGTTAACAGAAACCACCACATGTTCAGAGTTTCCAAGGGGGCAGAGTTGCTTACAAGAAAAGGGTGAAATACATGAAGAAATAAATTGTTTGCAAACAGACTTAAATTAGGAGTTGATATTTTTTGGAGGAAGATATTTCTAGGTTATTTTGTAAGAAATGAACTTACTCAACAACTTGTGATATTAGCATATTAATTATTACACAATTATGAATTGTTGAATTGTCAAACAAATGAATATTTCATTTGTCAATCAGAGAATAAGGCGTTGTCAGTTTTTCATTAGATTTTAGTGTTTTGCAATGAACTTATATTATTTTAATTCCTGGCCCTTGACAACTCATGTTTTTTAAACTTTCAAAAGATAACATACAATCATGGTTATTGTTTAAATTTTCTTTTTTTCTTAATAATCAGAATTGGTTATATCAGTATGTAATCATTAGACATGCTTAGAAACTGACATGTGATGCAATTTTATATGAAGAGCAATTTGAAAAAAAATATTTTCATGACAAGCAAGGCAGGAAATCCACTACGATGCATGAAGGTTAGAGAAAAAACAACACTATTAATGAGTGAGAACAATAAAAGAATATGAATTAAGAAGACAGAAGTTAATGTTTAAAATTGCATTTAAATTCTTGAAGATCAAAGTTGACTGGGAAGTAAGAATCTGAAAGAGAATTTGACAAACAAGAAGGGCGATAGAAGAAACTGTTAGCATAGAACTTACAGTTACATCTAGCCATTTCAAGTGTAAAAATTGAGACCTTTTTTCCCAATCTTATACTGGACTTAAACTCGTAAAGTCTAGGTACCATAGAGGAAATGACATCAGAACAATTATAATGAAAGCACTTATAAAGAAGCACAGCGAAACTATGTTCTGGTGGTAGGAAAGTGACTGAAGCCAAAATGCCAGGTCAGGACCAATAACCTTGCAGATTCTTCTTCAAGAATCTCTAAATATATAGCAGGAGCACCAGACCAGATGTGGCAACAATATTCAAAGAATAGGTAAATGGTAGACTTATAAATATGTAAGGCAGATTCTGTCAAGGAAAATTATCTAGCATGACACAGTTTTAAAAAGGATAGAAGACTTTAAAACTCCACAAAGTAGTTCCACAAAAATTGAAATAAAATGAATGCCGTATTTTTTTAGCATAAATGTGATGAAAGAATAAAATGAATGGTAAACAAGTGTATCCCCACCTGACAAAAAGGATGATTCCTGCCCCAAAAAGATTGACCAATCCCTGTAAAAGAATGATAATGTGCAAGAACTGTTTCTCCTTGAAAATGGGTTACAGTAAGGAGACCTTGAATACTCTTATCAACAGTATTTTCAGTGGATTGGTAAATATTATCATAGCTATTTGCATATGTTAAGTAGAAAAGATATAAAGTTTATGGTAAAGTAAGAGACAGACAAAAGGTGACTACTGATCACATGTAAAACAACACAATATAACAATATGGCATCACCAATCGGATATTTCAGTCACTTGGATGAACCAGAATTAGTCAAGGAAGATGTGATGAAAGAAGACTTTGACAGAGAAGAGAGGAAGAGCTCTTCAGAGCAGAAGAATGCAAGTCTATGGATGATAGCAGAGTGACATGGAAGAAAATGAAGTGAGACCAAGATCTACATTAAAAAGAACAGGATGAAAGAGGTTGTAGAAGAAATTCAAGAACAACCAAAAGCATTAAACCTCTTCTGATCGAGGCGGGGGGTGTAGTGGATTGGTAAAAAGGATTGTACCTATTTGCATATGTCATGTAGAAGAGATATAAGATGTATAGTAATATAAGAGACAAGCAGAAGTTGAATACTGATCAGTCAGTTAAGTGCCATATATGATACACGCTTGGGCGATCATGTCTCAAAAGAGACATGACTGACTGGGCAGAAGATTATCCCGCAGTAGGTTGCCATTGCTTTCTGTGGTAGACTGGTTGCCGACCAAGGCTATAGAACCCAATCTGTCCTGTTATTTAACCCATAACTGGAAGGAATAGACGGATTAATACCTTTCCCAAGGGTATTTGCGTGGAAGTGAATGCAATGAATTCAGCTAGAATTTGAACTCGGCTCCCCAATTTCTTGTTCCAAATTGATATCCAATGCGCCACAACGCACATGCTAAATAATGATCACGTGTCATAAACAACACAATACAACAAGTGCAAAAGATTACTCAGGACTAAAAGCAAACTTACTTTTTTTTATAACGAAAACTCTCAAACCTGTAATTTAATGTTCAAACCAAATACTAATATGAAATACCAAGATTGCTTACCTGCTCCAAGGTTTGACTAGGTAAATGTGATTCCATCAAAGTGACACCATACTTTTCCTCAGCCATATTTTTCATCTCACTGTAAGTTTTCCAGTCGTGTAAAGTAACAGTAGTTAAATTGTAGAAAGTTTTATCCAGATAATGCTCAACATAAGCTGAAAAAATAAAAAATAAAATAAATAGTATTTTAAACTCCCAACTACCTATCAGTCAATCAAGAACCACACATGATACATGCTTTGGTGATCATGTCTCGAAAGAGACATAACTAAGAAGATTTTCTCACAGTAGGTTGCCATTACTTTCTGCGGTCCAACTACCTATACCTGGCTCTAATCACTCACAAATTTTTACTCTACAATGTTCTATCTACAGGGTGTAGCAGATAAATGATACAAAAATGAAAATAATACTGACATCTTATTTTAACAGATATATTTAGCAAAATTACACAAAAATATATTGAAATACTAAAGAGTAGATTTATTCAATAACATCGCCATTAGTGTCAACCATGGCCTCCAGATGAGTTTGGAATCGCCCGTAGCTCTTCTGGGAGGTATCTTAGTTTAAGTTGATGAATGCTTCCATAGTCCTTGCTTTCAGTTTGTCATTGGTGTTACAAGGAGATTTACTGGTCATTTACTCAACTGCATCTCATCCAAAATAATTGCAGTCTGGGGAGTTAGATGGCCAGATGTAAGGGGGTGATTGTCTGACAGCCATGACTGTGATCACCTTTCTTGTGTGGCATGGGACAGTGTCCTTTTACCAGGCACAGTATCATCTAGCAGCCACCCTCTTGACCAAGGGCAGCACTACCTCCTCAAGAAACTCGATGTGGGTCACCGTGTTGAATCTAGAGCCCAGTGGAAGATGAGTCATAACATTGCCCTCACGAGCAATCCCTCCAAACCCCATGATGTCAACTGGATATTTGATTTTCATTATTCTCAGTACATCTTTTGGGGTCACAGCATCCTTTGCACTGTCCTCAGATTGATACCCAAACACTCTGAAATGTTTTTATTTGAGCTTCCTGTGAAAATACCAAGTAGTACAGCATGATGTTTCCAAATTTCTGGCAGAGTGAATTGCGTCATATTGTACTTTTTCTCACAGACAGTGCCCAACTGACCCTACTATATTGTATAGTCAACAAAATCCAAAACAAACAACGCACATGCGTGGAATTAAAAATATAAAATGTCGACATTTTACTCATCACTCCCTTAATATATGACTGATTTTCAACACTGAATTAAGTGTATTGATAAGTGTTATGATATTAATTTTCCAATTACCTCCCTTGGTTGATTGCTAATAAAAAAATAATCCAATTACAAATACACTAGCACAAGCAATGATTGTTGTAATCTTCTTCAAAGGGAATAACGCCATCGTATATTCAATTATATTTGCAGCACTTTATTCAAGTTAATAAATTCATGTTGAAATGATTCTTATGTCCTGAAGCTGAAAAAGAACACTAAAATTGGAAAATAATTTTACTGAGGAATAAGGTGGAAAATTCCAAATAAACAATCAATGAAGTCCTTTAAGAACTTTATAAACTGAGTAAAAATTGTCAGGACTTGCTTTAGGATGTTTTTAAAAATATACTCCATTCAAGCACAATATGTCAGTGATTAACACATCACTTAATAAATCCCTGGCCCAATTAATAAAAAAAACCTTTAGGCAAAGTTTGACTTTATTCCTCAACATAGTCTTCTTCTAGGATGATACACTGATTCCAATTCTTCTTTGGCCTCAAAATACACCTCAGTTTCCAATATCATTTCTTCACTGGAGACAAATCTCTTTCCCTGGAGCATTCTTTTGAGGTCTGCAAACAGCCAGTAGTCACTGGAGGCCGGATTTGAAGAATAGAGTTTATGTAGAAGCAGTTCGAAGTGCAATTCATGTAGTTTTGCCACCGTTGCAATCGACTTGTGACATGATACGTAGTCTTAGTGAAAGATCACATTTTTCTTCTTCATTTGTGGCATTTTTATAGTGATTTCTTCTTTCAAATACACCAATAATGCTATATAATATTCACTATTGATGGTTCTTCCTTTCTCAAAGTAATCGATGAACAAAATACTTTGCGCATCCCAAAATACAGAGGCCAAAACCTTGCCTGCTGATGTTTGGGTCTCTGGTCGCTTTGGACAACTTTTACCTGCTGCTGTCCACTCAGTCGACTGCCAATTTAACTTCGGAGTTAAGTGATGGATCCATGTTTCATCCATTGTCACATATTTATGCAACAACTCTTTTTTGCTGCATTGAAACAGTTGCAAACAAGGCTCTGAATTGCTAACACGTTTTAGATTGACTGTGAGCAAATGTGGTACCAACTTTAAATACAGCTTCCTCATTGACAAATGTTCATGCAAAATGGTGAATACACTGCCTTCTGATATGTACAACACCTCTGCTATCTCATGCAACTTCAATTTACGATTGGCCAAGATGAGTTTGTGGACTTTTTGGGAGAACTGCTGATTTTGGGTGACCTGAGCGTTCAGCATCATTTGTGTCTGTACAACTACGTTTAAAGTCAGCATACCACCTCTTAACTATTTTTTCCAACCAAGCAGTCCAAATAACACTTATCAAGCCATTGCTTTACTTGAACAGTATTTTTTTCTATCAGAAAGCAATGCTTTATCAACACATGAAATTCAAATTTTTCCATTGTTTTGAAAATTTGCAACAGTAGCTTCATTTAAATAACTGTAATTCGTAAACTAATAATCTGATTCGGCCCAAATTTCGTCACATGCCATTTGAAGGTTAGTATTCATAAAAATCATATGGATTTTTTCTTAGTGGTGCCATCTATGTATCAGACCTGGGACTAATTGAGTGATCTGTTGCTTGTAAGTGAAGAGATGACTCCTAACCAGGCTTGTGAGATGGCCAGAGTTGATCGATTGATTGTTTCTTGCAGGTTATTTAAAGACAGAAAATATTTTTAGATTGTAAGAAATTCTTTGGAATAATAATGATATACTGATACAAGTCTTACTAATTAACTTATAATTGAGGGAGAAGAGGTAGATTTATACCTTTGCCAAAGGTATTTGTGTGTAAGTGAATATAATGACTTCAATTGGAGTTGAAACTCAGCTCTTCAATTAAAAATTCAAAGCCATTATTCAGTACACCACCTGCACATCTAAGCTTACAGCCCTTGGTATTCCCAAGTGGTCACCCATTTAGGTACTGACCAAACTCAATGTTGCTTAACATCAGTGATTGCATGAAAACTAGTGTTTAAAAATGATATAGCCATAAGCCACTTAAAAGACTGAATGAAAGGCAAGAACAGTGAGAAAAATCAAAAGAATATTGATTTTTTGCTTTTAAATACTTAGAATTTTTTTTTGCAGACAGATGTACATTTGCTCACATTTCCATGTGGAAACACAGGAAAAAAAAAAGAATTTTAAGTTCTACTCACTCTTGATATTGATGAATCGATCAAAGAATCTGATTGGTCTCACTCGTAGAAAATTCGACAGGTCTTTTAGTCCAACTTTATGAGGATTGCGGTCATCAAGTTGTAAGTGTGAGTGAATATGCAATCTTAAATCCGTCTCAATGGAACGACATAGTGGATCAAGTAGATGCTATGAAAGCAAGACAAAAAAAAGTAAGAAGAAAAAAAAAGAAAGTAATTATGAAAAAAGAAAAAGAAATAAAAGAAAAAAGAAATAAGAATATTTCAGAAATTTTAAAAGATCAGTTGTAATGTGTTATACAATCAAATGCATACATATTTAGTTGAAAGAAATATTTTCTTATTTCATTTACAAAATCAAAAAACCAAATGCTTGCAAGAAATTCACTTTTTTCTCTTCTTTTTATAATTTTATTTTTTACTTTTTTTAAATTAAAAAAAAATTTTTTTTCTTTTCCTTAAATAAATACCATATATTCTCCATTTTCCCACTATATAAATAACTGGAAACTTTAGAGAAATCTACAAAATGTAAGACGGACTCTAGATTCTTTGCTCTGATGTTCTCAATAATCCAATGAACAGTCAGGATTTGTCCAACATTTAATCTATTTTTTTTTTTCGAAAGCCATTTTGATTTTTTTCAAAGTACTTTTCTACTTCCAGCCTAACAGCTGGAAGTAGAAAAGGCAAGGCTCAATACTGTCTTAGGTGAATCAATATTGTCTTAGGTGAGTCAATAAAATATATCAAATCTTTTACATGCATAGGAGGCGAGATAAATTTTACTGGAAAAGATGTGAAAAATTCAAATAGCTAAAGCTTGGGCCACCTTGAATAAAATTAATGTAATCTGGAAATCTGATTTGCCAGACAAACACAAGTGGAGATTCTTTTGAGCCACTGTAGAGGTGGTGTTAATGTATACCTGGATATTAACTAAAACCCTGCAGTCTAAACTTAATGGAATCTATGTTATATATTCTCTTACTGTGGTGCATAATTCTGCTCAGAAGTTTAATACAAAGTTGGTAAAATTTAAAAGATAAATATTTTTCTGAAAGGTCAAAGGCGCTGAGTGACAGGGAAAATTTTGTTTTGATAAACAACGTAGTCAAAGTCAGAGAATATAAATATTCAGAAATAATGAACAGTATGCGTAGCGGAAGATGACATGGTCAACCGAGGAATTCGGCCTATATAAGAGGGACATGAGAGAGAGGCAGATTGGAAACCAGGGGAGTGGTCGGATTGACAGAAAAGACAAACCCAACCAGTTAACTACCCTTGTATGCATGTGTGCTAATTCTCTGACCAACCTATACTCCATGCCACATCACCAAAGAAAAAGAATAAAAATATAATTATATATTTTTATACATCATTGTTCATTGTTGATATTCAGGTTATATATGGCATACAACACCTACACACGATGCTGAGAGCTATACTTAACATCTCTTGGAGATAACATTCAACTAAATCATAGCTCTATGGACCCATCCCTGGTATTTCTACAATCTTATGTGGATGCAAAATGAACTTAGCAAGACACTGCTGGTGACCAAAACAAGAACACATGAGCGATCTACTTTTCTGGACACCTAGCCATAGAGCAAAATGAGTTAAGTACCCAGTAACCACTTGCATACTGACCAGCTATATTATGATTGACACACAATGCCTTCCTAATGATCTTCAGACCTTAATGCAAGACCATGATAGTTGGCATGATAGACTCATAACTGTCTGAACTAACTCAACCGAATAATAGTATTGCATATTTCATACAACAAAAAATGATTCATCTCTTTTTGTGATAAAGATGAGTTAGATATTTTTAATTGTCAAAAAAGCTACAAATGAAAATGCCAAATACAGATTGTTTTTTAGTGTTGTCTGACAATCTGGAAAAAAAAATTCTCTGATGTGCACTAAAAATCCTTAAATTAACATTGTCATTATATTTACAGTCGGACCTCTGAGTTTCATTACTTATATATAAACTGAAAACTATAACTGAGCAGAATTAATATCTAATTAAAACAAATTATAATAAAAAATATTGTAATTCACAATAACAATCATACATAAAAGCAGACGAAAATTATTGAGCTGCATATTTAAAAATCATTGGGCATTTAAAATTAGGTAAAAATTACTGAGTATTTATAATTAACTAAAAAATGAGTATTTAAATTAGATAAAAAGTATAGAGTATTTAGATGTATAATTATTATAACTAAATTGCTAAATTTTTTCAGCCAATTGCAATTTATTCTAAAGAATTGCTTTTATTTTGCAATTTTAAGAGTAAAACTTCATTCAAATAGGTGTTGAATAAATTAGACCAGAAAAGCTAATAAAATAGTGTATTTGATTCTAGAAGTGTAACAAGCCTTTGGGGTAGGGTAGGTAGTCACTTTTAGGTGCAGATGTGAAGGGTATGAAATTTCCTTCAGCACATAATACCTGTTAATAATTATGGAATCAAAATTCATGATAACGAATAAAGATAAATACCTCTTTCAAATAATCTGTGACTTCTTTATTAAAACTGTCTTTCAGCACTTGAGGAGATTCCAAATGTCGAACATATTCCATTGGTAATACACAATCCCTCAGGGCACCAAATATGTACTGTAAACAAAGTTAGAAATAAATAATAACAAAAAAATTAAACAGAAAAAAAAAAAGAAAATGATTTGAAAATTACATTTTACTAGTTCAGTAACTGTTGCTACAGCAACTTGATCAAACTTAAAATGTAAATTGTTGTTCATTTAAAAAACTATATTTATTAAAAATAAATATTCAATTTAAATACAGGAGTCATAAAAATGACTTGAAAGGGATGCATATTTCAGTTTATATTCTTTTCCTGTTACCCAGTTGTTGTTCTCAGACAGAAAGGAAAATCATCCCTTTTAATACAAATATCAATTTCACTTTAATTCCAATTAAGTATGCATGTGAGTTTGCATGCATAGTTTAATTCAATGACAGTCTTTAAAATATTAAAAAAAATATTAAAATTAAAATTTAATATATCAAAAATTTAAAAAAAAATTATCAGAATAATTTCGAAAAAATTCAATAAAATATATTTGTCTGAATTTTTTTAAGCTTAAAAAATAATTTTGATTTATTATTTTGTTGCCACCAAGTTTATGATTTCAATGTTCAGAGTAGGGGTTGTTTAGACCGAGGGTTAGGGGAATACATTATTCCAATGTCTTATTTCAAATGTGTGCTTGTGTATAGATTAAATGGTACAAGCACATGTAAGCTGTTCCGATACAACACAGACACACACATATATACAGGATGCGATGGATAAATTGTCGTCTAAATTGCACAAAAATGAAAGTAATACTGTTTTCTCGTATTAACATATATTTACCAAAATTACACAAAAATATCTTGAAATATTAAAGCGTAAATTCATTCAATAAAATCACCATTGGCTTCAACCACAGCCTCCAGAAGACTTCAGAATTTCTTGCATATCTTCTGGACCCCCTTCTTATTTAATTTGGTAAATACTGCCATAATCCTTGCCTTCAGTTTATCTTTAGTCTTACAAGGAGTCTCTCTTTCATATATGCCTCACCCATATATAATAATCAAGGAGGCTGCAGTCTGGGAAGTTAGGTGACCAGATGTAAAGAGTGATGTTATCACAGAAATTGACAGACATGACTGGATTCTCTTGATTGTGTGGCATGGTGCAGAGTCCTGTTACCAGATATAGTTTTCTAGCAGCCATCCTATTGACCCAGGACTGCACTACCTTTTCAAGGCACTTGATGTAAGTCTCTTTGTTGTGTATGAGACCCTCATCAACAAATCCAAGAGTTCTTTTCTTATCAGAATAATCAGAGTGAGTTTCCAAGCTGTTGTATCTTTGTAATCATCATTAGACTCCTCCGACTCTTTCCAAATCCTCTGCAGGGCCTCAGATTGACACCCAAACACTCTGAAATAATTGTATTGGTGTTTTATACAGCATGCTGTTTCCAAATTTCTGGCAAAGTTGTGTCATGGTGCTCATTTTTTTCAAAGATGGTGCCCAACTGACCCTACTATATTCTGCAGTTAACAAGATCAAAAACAAGCAACATGCATGCACAAAATGAAAAATATAAATTAGCGACGTCACACCCTGTACATTACATATGCACATGCATGTAAAGTTACACAGAGTGTATGATGAAAAGAGAATCAGCTATTCTTTTATAATATAGATTCAGAAACAGCTTGCATAAACAGGATCAGAGTTGAAGTGACCAATGTATGCATCTTTCATGTTTGTTATGATGCAATTAAAGGACCTGTGATGGAATCATGTGACCAACTAAGTGCATGTCACCACATGTTGCAGATACAAATGTGAGAAAATTTGTTTAGGGTTTTATTATCTTCAAGTATCTTGTGTTTTTGACAAAGGGGCCACTGCAAATTTACGTTGTTGGAAGTAGTTGGATTTGAAATAAAGAAACAGCATCTCTTGTTTGTTTTGTCTTGATCAATCCAGTCTAGATCTGAATAAAGTAAGGACAACTATAAACCATAAAATCAATGAACAGTGCTGTAATACTACTACAACAACAACCAAACTACTCTATTATAATAAAAATCATTGTGTGTGTATATATATATATATATATTCCTCTTGTCACACTCATGGAGAGAGAGACAATAGCAAGGCAGCATTGGTTCAGTTCATTCTCTTTACTACTAGTTATGAAAGTTCTTGCTATGTGTTCACTCTTTAACAGTGCCTTACTATTTTTTATATTGTCAAGTAGTGAAGTATATATATATATATATATATATATATATATATATATATATATGTCTGCAGATGACAATATCCTCTGTTATAATAACGATCGTTATATTTTATACATATGCATATATATTTCCCTCCTGTCATACTCGGGGGGGGGTATTTTGCTTCTTTTTTTTTTTTGCTATATTTTAATGTAAGATACTCAATAGTAGGTACATCAATATATGTTTCCATCATTTTAGATGGAATATCGATATAAATATTTTGCCATCATTTTTTATGGCACAACCCACTTGTGTATCAAACAAATTCCACATACAAGCCTGTTTATAATATGAAATATTTATAAATATCAAGTAAATGTTAAAATTTTTGTTTCAATTGTAAAAAAGAAAAAAAAATTAAAAACATTTACCTTAAAAGAATTATCCTAAATCACAAAGGAATAAGGCTTACGGCCTATCATGTTGAATACACCGGTTCTTGCTCGATCATTGAAGTTAAGCAACGTTGAGCCTGGTCAGTACTTAGATAGGTGACCGCTTGGGAATACCAGGTGTTGTAAGTGTTTATTGATGGATGTGTGTTGTGGTGCAGTGGATATCGGCTCAAAAAGAGAAATCGGTGAGCTGAGTTCAAATTCCAGTTTAATACCCTGCATTCACTTAAGCACTGGTACCCTTGGGAAAGGTATTAATCCGTCCCTACCCTCCAGTTATGGGTTAAATAACAGGGTAGGACTTGGGGACCCTGCCCTTAAAAACAAATCCCAATGAATCTTGATACTCGAAAAGAAAAATGTATTACTAGACACAAAACTTATATAAAAAACAACAATTGTTGAAAGAAAAAGGTCTTACCAGCAATAAATAAATAAAGTTTAGTTGGCGATAAATGATCTGCCGAGGTTGATTTGCCATAAAAACAAAACAACCAACCAACAAAGAAATAATCTTTTTAAGATAAAGAGCAGGATTAGTAAGACTGCAACTTTGTATTTGCTTTTACTTCATATATTTTTCTTAAATTCTTTTTCACAGTGATATATTCAAAATAAATAAAAATGGTACTTACATGTATTCGATGAGTATCACTGATGTTGTCAAGCATGTCCGTTAAATAGATTGGGAAAATGACTCGATGCCAGTACAAAAAGCTGCAGTCTGTGGCCATACGTAAACTGAGAAAATAACAGGTGAGAAAAATGAGTAAGAAGTTTTCAAACAGTGTTTAGTAGATGTTTGTAGAACAAAAATGGTAGGCCTCAATAGATAAAGGGGGATTTCCACAGGCAGAAACTGGAAGACTAAGTTATCTCTTTCGATGTTATATAAACAGCTGAGTGAGCAGGTGTATTTTTGTATGTGCCTCTCATTGGTACAAGAATAAAGTAATTTAGAAGTATCTACTACTGTCGTCACTATGAACAGGATCTGGAATACATAGAACTATCTTAACAAAATAAGACATGGCATCTACACCAGGCGGAACGATCGATTTATTCTCAACTAATGCAAAATGATACAACTACAAACTATTACTGCTATCATTGTTGTGGTGGTTATTTTACAATGTTAACAGAAGGTATAAATATACTGGTGGCTGTTTTGTAAAACAAAATATATATATATATATATATATATATATATATAAAAATAAAAACCCAGTTCAAAGAAAATTAAAACAACTGTAAACTGACCAAAATTAGAAAATTACAAGTGCAAACAAGTTTCTACAATTTCAATGCAAAAAAAAAAACAAAAAAAACTAAAAAAGCAAACAAAACAAAACAACAACATTATGTGGGGGTGCTGAAAAGTACTCAATCCAACCAAGAAGCCTCCTTCCCCCAACCTATACACTGGGTTGCTTTTTGTATATATTTCTGAGATGAGGTATTATAATTATGTACACTATTTACATTGCAGTCCTCATCTTTGCTGCCATATTTGTCTTCAATATTATCTTCCTCAGCTTGACATGTTACACTTGAGATAAAAAAAAAGAAAAAATTTTTCTGTGGCTAAATATTCTTTATAGAAAATATATTCAAACTTCGTTGAAAGTTTAATGTTGTTTTTTTTTTTTTTTTTTGAATAACAAAGATAGTTTTTTGCCAATTTTAATGCAATCATTAATGGATCCATGGGTAGTAAAGGTACTTTTTATATATTTATGGCGATGTGTAAAACATGTTATGCATACTTTAGGTATGTGTTTTTGCTTAATAGTCAGCCAGGTATGAACAAATTTACCAATATATAAGCAAATTTTATACAAACATCAATATTGATTTAATAATTAAGGATTTTTTTTTTTTTAATCATTTCACCCCGAGCAAGGCGGAAACGCCACTGATGTGCAGGGGGTTACATAAATGTAAAAAGATTAATTACAAAAGAGTGAGGAGTACAAACTAGTTAGAAAGGAACAATAGAAAGCTGAGAAAGCAGGTGCGATGACAGATACATAGGTGGTGTACATTTCTGGAGGTTGTAGCCGTCAGGAAAGCAAGAATACGGGAGTGAGTTCCACAGGCGGGAAGTGCGAGAGAGGAAGCTGCAGGAGTAGAATTGTCGTCTGCATTTGGCTAACCTGACTGTGAATGGGTGGGACCCAGTTGCCAGTCTGGTTGCATGGGTAAACACCTGTTGAGGAGGCATCAGTGACTTAAGCTCATCCGAGCAGAAGCCATGAAAGTATTTATAGAAGAGACAGAGGGAGGCCACATTTCGATGATGGGGAAGTGGCTGCAGTCAAGTCGCCAGATTTGTGACTACCAATTTACTAGATGAAAACTAATATGCACATTACTTTGCTTAAGAGTAATTTAGAATTGTACTTAGACTACTTAACACTTCAAAGTTAAAAACACGCAAATGCACTCACAAGTTTCATGCAATTACAGTTTGGGAGTGTCTGAATGTGCCCACAATTGTCAAGAATGTATCTCAATAAACAGCATTAACAGCCATGGTCAACTAAAAGCAATTTTTACAAAGTTGTAGATTTCCAAAACCACATCTCATAACTAGTAAAACCAAGGAGGCTGAATTTGATATCATTTGAAAGAGGAACTAATTCATTTTCATATAAAATGATGCATGATTGTCAACAGTTTTTGAGATATATCAGTTTAGTTGCACTAATATCACATATTCAATTTTTCCAACAATTTCCTCCTGGGATTTAACAATTGAATTCTTTTAAGGACTATATGAGAATCAAGAAAAATAAAACACTCACTTTTCCCACAATCTGGTGATTACTTGAAGTTTTTTCAATGTATCAAACAGACTAGTGATTTCATCATCTCGGAAGACTTTCTAAAGAAAAAATAAATAAATAAATAATAGAAAAAATAAACAAAATAAAAAGCAATGAATGTTTTGCAATAGTTAAAATGTTTAACACTTTTAGTATTTAGTTAAATGCTTGCATTTACTTGAAGAGGGTCAGAATCTTCATGGGTTTATCATCTATGTTAACCCTGTAGACTCCTCCTCCTATAGCGTATATAGCAACAGTTGCCTATGGAAGATGCTGCTATAGCGTCTATAACAAGAAGGTTTTTATAGAGTGAGTTGCTAGTAATACACTTAAACAAGGATTCAGAATTGCTAACCAATGCTAGTCTGCCCAGTCTACCCTGCTATTAAACAAGAAACTCACACCTTTCCAAAGATATTTGTGCGAAAGCAAATGCAATAGCCTCAGAGGGAATTTGAACTTAAACTGCCAATTCCACTTTCTGCACTAATAACCATTATGTGAAACATACATTTATTCTCCCAGATAGTCCCTAGAAATGACCTTTACTGAAGAGTAACTATTAGTTCTGTATAATTTTTCTAAATAGTTCTAAGATATCTAATTAGACTCTTTTATTTTACTAAACTCAAAGACTACCCCAAGTAATTATTCATTTAATAACCATTTATTATCAAAATAATACATCTGTTAAAGATTTTTTTTGGATGATTGTCTGACAACCTGAACTGAATTTATTGTTTCATGACCATAAGAAATTCTGTACAAGAAGTTGTTTTGGTTGATTTTGTTTATTGGCACATCAACACCTCTATGGGTTTTTTAAGGCTGAAATCTAAATATTGTGTACACAGTTTGATGTCTCAACTATAAATAGGTAAAAAAATGTATTTCTATACTTTCATAGTGTTTTGTTTTTGTTGGGGGAGGGGTTACTATATACCCATAGCTGGGACCCTAACTGGTGCTACCACATCGGATCAGGATGTACCTAGGACAATAGCAATTAAGAGGCGGTTCCACATTCCTCAAAACCTCCTGTTGTTGAATGTAGCTTATTGTCTATATAATTATAATATATGCAAATCTACCACTGATTTTCTGGTACCTCTTTTAACCGGGACAAAATTTACAAGCAAGTATTTGAATACCATGTAATTGCCAATTTAATTCACTATGCAGCCACAGTTGGCATTGTATGTTGCACAATTTTAGTTTAAGTTTCTAACAATTGATTATGTATTGATTGATTGATTCATTTTCTAGGGCTGATCAACCCTTTGCAGGTTATTTAAAACCAAAAAATATTTTTACAAGAATTTTTTCTTGAAATAATAATGGTTTTAGTGATACAAGTCTTACTAATGAATCCATAGCTGGGGGAAAATAGGTGGATTCATAGATTTCCCAAAGGTATTTGCACATAAGTGAATATAACGAACCCAATGGGAATTGGAACTTTGATTAACAATTCCAAGTTCTTATCCATTACACCATCTTCACATTAAAGCTTGCAAGCACCTGGTATTTCCAAGCAGTCACCCATCTAAGCAGTGACCAGCCTCAATGTTGCTTAACTTTAGAGATCATAGGGAACCGTTATTTGATGATAGCCTTAGAGATACAAGAGATGTATAACAGAGATTTATTATTGAGTTGTTTTCATAGGATTTCTATTGGTCTGACAAAATGGATAATTCAGCACACTTGTGGAATCAAGGCTACTAAAAAAAAAGTCCATGGGGTACATGTACCAAAATAGAAACTGAACAGACACAATTCACAGTCTGGGTGGGGGGAGGGGATAATATTACAAATCTAACATGTAATTGATGAATTAATATATTTCAAATTTAATTCTTCATTAAAATAACTGAGAAAGAATTTCCAGAATCAATCCTTACCAATTTTGTTCCAAAGGACAGGGCGAGAGAAGCAATTAGAATACGTTCCTTGGTGCCTGATGAATAAAAGATGGAGTCAATAATAATAGAATTTCAATTAGAATTATGGAAACATTTTTCTAATTTTCAAAGTGGTTTAAGTATTATGCTTGATTTTTTTATCCAGCAGCATGGCAATGTTAGAATTTATCTAGACTGACATCTTGGATTTTATGAAAAATAGATATTAAAAATAAAAATTAATAAATGCCATAAAATTTAATAAATTATTGAGTTACCTCTGCTATTATTTTCATTGTTATTAAATTATAAAATTTTTTAAAAGAAAGCTTTATATTATTTTAATTTCTATTTTTCATAAAACATCTTCAAACATAAGCCTATAAAGATAAACTAACAAAACTTCCATAAAATATTGGATAATTGCTGAAAACTGTGTTAAATTTTTAATTTTAATATAGTTAAAAATAAAAAAAAACGATTTGTATGAATAAGATTTATACCAAATTCGTCTTCCATACTTGGCATTTTTTGGCTGGCTACTGTAAATCATATCATTAATGCCTCCTTGACAAGTGTTGACAGATGCGATAACAATGATACCATAATTGAGAAATGCTTTTTTTAAATATTTCAGAAAGTAAGCAAATAATTCTTGTTTCAAGCCAAATTAAGGTAAGTTTTAAGTCGGTAATTTAAATAAAATAATGTGTCAGCGAGGTGTACTTTATTTTTGTAAGATTTTTTTAAACTTTTAAAACGGCTTCTGTTTACAATCGATGAAAACTGGCAGAAAATTTAAAATTTTAAAAACTTTTTTAAAAATCTACAAAATTTTTAATTCCGATCAATATAATTTCAGTTTGAAATACACCAGGGTATTTTGCTTACTGTAATTAGTAAATTTAATCTCTTGGCTTTCAATTAAAGCAAAAATTAAAGCTTCAAGAAAACTTTTTTATCTTTAAAAATTAAATTTAAATTGAGATATTGAAAATGAAGTGGAGATACCTAAATTTTATCAATCATTGCTGTTTATTTATAGTAATAATGGTGAAAACTAATAAAGACAAAAAATAAAATTCAAATCTAATGTTCAGTGTAAAATTCAAAATTTGCATATAAGAAATGAAATAATGAGTTTAGGTTCAAAACCATAGCCAATACAGTAGTTTTCATCTTTTTAATTATTTCACCCCAAGCAATGCAAAAAAGCTGCTAAGATGCAGAGGTTTATTGTGTGTGAAAGAATATAAAAAAATGTTATTAAGGAGCCAGAAGACACAAGATAACAATTGGCACTGCATTTAAATTTTTTAAGATCAAAGTCAACATTTTAAGAGAGTTTCACAAGTGAAAAAGTGTGAGAGAAGAAACAGCATAGAACTTATGGCTACATGTAATCATTTCAACTGCAAAATGATGAAACCTAGCTGCCAATCTAGTACTACACTTAAATTTTTAAAGTCTAGGTGCCAAATAAAAAAGCTCATCAGAGCAGTTACCATGAAAATATTTTTAAAAAATGCACAGAGAAGCTATGTTACATTGTAACTGAAACTGAAATGCCAGTTCAGGATTGATAACATTGCAAATTCTTCTTCTTTTATCAAGAATCTTTAAATATATCGCAGAGAGTTCAATAGCAGAAATGTGTAGTGATACAAACATATTATTTTTTTTAAATAATGCTAATTTAACATCACTAAACTGTTGATGTTAGATTTCTTGAGCATAGCACATATTGGAGAGTAATCTGATCTTGTGTCAGACAAAATCAAGCTTAGTAAACATTTATACAGTAAAATCAATACAAGAAGAAAAACCAGAAAAAAAGCCAACAAGGCCTGGTACTTGCTTTCAGAATGTTAGATCATTACAAAAACCAATTAATTGAAAGTATATGAAAGATGGTTGAACTGTTTTTGATCTCCAGAAAATTGAGAACAAAACTAAATTTCTTTGCCTTGGCACAATTTAGTAAGAGAACAGGAAAATCAATCAAACCATGATCCTTTTCAAAGCAATATCTCTAAACTATTAGTTATAAAAGAAATGCAATATTTTCACTTTAAGTTTGCTTTAATTTTTTGAATTCTGTCAGTCATCAAATATCAAATAAAAAAAAGAAAAATCTTAATGAAAAGTTTCCAGCATCACTTTCTGTCGTGGATCCGGTTAAGAGTCCGGCAAGAAATAATACAATAACCAAAATAGGAAATAACGATATATATATTAAACACAGCATAATACAAATTCGTGGAACTCGGAACTCTGTTAGTAGAACGAATAAATACGGATTAGGAAGTAATACTATATGCTGATCTCCAGCGGATCTCTCACTCTTGCCACCTCTTGTGAGGGGAAGTATATGTAGTTGTAGGAAGAGTTCAATCCATTGTAATTGATGATGCCACCATGACACTTTCCTTGCACACATTAGAGAAACCTTAAAAAGTGTCTTTGAAGTTTACTTAGCTCTTTATTACCTGTGTGTAAAAACTACACTAGAAATAGTTTTAGATTTTATTCTATTGAAAATCAATGCAGAATACAAAATGCACAATTGAAAGTATCTGCTCTTCAAGTTTAATCTGGCCAAAAGTGCAACAAATATAGAAGTGATGCTTAATGGTTCAGCATGTGCAAGCATGTTTTTGGAGCATAAAGGGAAATTTTTGGCTGATATTGTGTTTATAATAATAATATCTCTATTAACAAAACTGGGAGAACAATAGTATATTGATAATTATTCATTTCTGAAATAAAAGAATGAATTATGAAAAAACAATTTGAACCCACCATCATATCTAAATATCACAAACCATCTAACATTGAATATAAAAGCCCTCCCCCCCAAAAAAAACACAAAAATGATGACATGGATATAGATAATGGACAATTGTAGAGTAAGAGACCCCACTGCTGCTTGTGTAGTGCCATGGAGCACTTGTCTAAAATGTGCCTGACCAAGAATCTGGTGATGACACCGGTAAAAACTACAGCACCAGAAGAGGTAGTGGTGGTGGCAGAGCTTGCCAGTGGATCTAAAGAAGAGAAGAGGCAAAAAATCAGCTACCCCTCCTCCTCAGCAGGATGTCTCACCAAGGAAGGCACTATCTTCAGATGAAGAAGAAGAAAAGCCTCAGCAGAAGCTGTTCCCAAAGCAGCAGCAGCAGCAGCAGCACCAGGATGTGCAACAAATGGAACAAGAACCAGTTTGCAAGGAAGCAGAACAGGATCTACTGCAGTTGTATATAGAGATGGAGGAAATGCTTCCACCTCATTCATCATCACTAAAAAGGGGGAGGAAAGAAGAGGAGGAAGGAGAAAAAGTAACCAAAAAAGAAAAGAAAGTTGGTTGAAGCAGTGTGGAAAAGGCGCTGGTAGATGTAAAGACACAATCTGCCCCTGTTTTGCTAGTTAAAGGACAGCAAACTCCAGTCAAGGTAAGGAGTCTCTCTTCTTCTCCCTATAGAGCTCTATTTCTTGAAAAGGAAAGGAAAAAAAAGATTCCCTGAGGGGGAAAAACTATGTCAGGTTGACTGGTAGGCTCTTGAGAGGGACTTTTCCACCCAGTGGAAGGTTCTGTTAAGACTCCTGTTTAAATATACCTTTGTTTATTGGAAATAAACAGAGGACCCCGGGAACTTTCCAATATGATCACCCTCATTAGAAATACAAGAGAATAGCTAAAAGTATGGGATCATTAGACAGGGGCAAAAGACGCATTTCTGGAGCTCAGGATGACTTAAATAGAGTCTCCTGAGCTAAAGAAACTTTCACAGCTCTGTGCAGGGAGGGTACAGGTTCTTCTCCACTCTTCTTTGTATAGAGCATTAAAGTTAACATTCTCGACAGACAATTTACATAGTCTGGGACAATCTGTCAGGGTTATGACTCCTGCAGATTTCTGTCATCTATGTACCTAAGGAGTCCTACGTGAGAAATGAAGATCAAACTAGCCAACTCGAATGTGTGGAGCTTGAGTGATTTCTTGTCCTTCAAGGTAGATGTGGCTGCAATCCTGGAGATACACGTTGTTTGCAAACTGCTGCTCATGACTTTGCTGTTTATTCAGCATCAGAAGACCCGCTGATCAGAAGTGTTTTCTTGTTGATTAAGTGTACCCTGAGTGCAAAGGTAGACCTTGTCCATGTCAATGTGGTGAGGGCTGGTTGAATGTGGTTGATATTGCAGTGCACAGTTCATTTTGAATTGGTGCAGTTTATGTGCCCAATGACCAGACAGAGCGTGTCACTTTTTTCGTCAGTTGGGAGCATTCCTTGTGGATGCTTCATGTTTAGTTTTAGTGGGGGACTGGAATGCCATCCTGGATGTTAGTGTTAGGTTGAGTAATCACAACCTGGTTAAGTTTGGTTTTGTTAATAGATACCAGGTTGATCAACCTGGAGGGAAAATGTGGATGCAGGCACTTAAATAGCTGCCAACCCAGGTGGCTAGCTACTTGGATAGGATGTTTGCAAAAAGAGTTGATTTAGATTTGCTAGATTGTCCCATGTTCTACTATTTAGGCTATTCGAACCATTACTCATCTGTGCCTGGATGGCATTAAGTACTAGGCCTAAAATGGCTGGACAATGGATATTCAGTCTGTCCTTACTGGACAGACAGGATATCCAGCAAACAGCTAATTAAACTAATACAGCGAGAACTAGTGGGGTGGTTTTTGGGAATAAGTGGTGGGAGAGGCTTAAGGATTGGATTAGGTCTTTCACCACCGAATATAGCCAACAACTCACCCTAGATAAGGCTAACAAGGTGAAGACTCTTAAGGATAGTCTGTCCTGTGCAGCGGCTAGTGGGGAAGGATTCTGTAGAGTTAACATTAGCTAGGCAGGCTCTTGAGCATGAGGCTAGCAAGTACTACCAGTGTCAGGTAGTTAGGCATAGGTTAAACAAAATGTTTAATGAAGCTGTGAATATGGGCGCAGAATTGTGGAAGGAAGAGATTTGTTGAGGTGGCAATCAATACATTCATGAGGTCAATAACCTGGAGGGACATACTCTGAAGTCAACCAAAGATATGTGCAAGGCTTACGCTAACCGAAGTGGCTAGCTTTGAATGTGAGATCACAGAGAGTGAAGACCACTTGGCATTGAAGAGGGTTGGCAGTAACAAGTCTCCGGTACTTGGTGATTTATTGTATGAATTATATTTGAAGTTGTTGCACATCTTTGTGCTGATTTTGATGGTTATGTTCAACAACTGATTCTAGCAGGAGTTTGTCTCTGACTGGATCTCCTGGGGTGTGATCACGCTGTTGAAAAAGGTTAAGGGTGTTGGGTGAAACTTAGACAATTACAGGCCCATAACTCTGCTAAACACAGAGTTAAAGATTTTGGCCAAGATCCTAACAGGGTGTTTGCAGTCAGCTGCCAAGATTCTTTTGGGACTCAAGCAAACTTGTGCTGTAAAAGGCCGAACAATTCAGAGCAACCTGCATCTGATCTGCATGATCCTACAGAGCGTAGATGAGCAAACTGTGCTGTTCAATTTTGATCAATGCAAAGCATTTGATAGGGTAAACCATCGGTATCTGGCTGCTGTCCTGAACGCTACCGGATACAAAACAGACTTTTGCAAGTAAATCAGCCTCCTGTATCATTCCACCAGTGCTGTGGTACAGGTAAAATGGTTGGGTACTTTTGTGCTGTCTCAGTCGGTTCGTCAGGGTTGCCCACTGTTGCCCCCACTTTATGTTTTGGCATTGGAGCTCCTCTTTCTCTAACTAAGGGACAGAATGTGCAGTCCTGCCCTACATGAAATCAGTATCCCTGTTGGGGCTCAAGCCTGGGTTTCTATTCATACCGATGACATATCCATTATTGTTTTGTGCTGCAGCGACATGGAGGTAGTACAGAAGGTGCTGGAGGTCAAAATTAGCCACAAGTTTTCCGATTTGTGGTTAGGCACCTGAAAGTGAGTCGTTCTTCTGGGGCCCTTTAGTTAGACTGACAGACCCATCCGCATTCTTGGATTGTGGTACAGGCTGGATCTCCAGCTGAAGAATTGGTCAGAGATACAGGTAAAGGTCAGGGTGGCAGTCTGGACTTAGCTTCAAGAGCCATTTTCCGTGAAGGGTAGGGCTAGGTGTATGCCCCATATGTCTTTCCCCTTATCCTTTACCAGTTGTCTGTACTCTTTTTCTGTAAAAGCCCTAAGAAGGCGATCAAGTGTTTGCTTTCCTCCTTCTTGTGTAGTGGTGGCAAGCATCAGGTTGAGATGTCTGTGTCATAGGGGGCTAGGAATGCCACACTTGGTGAGTCACCGAGTCACTGACATGCCTCAAAGTTGACATTCCTATGCCATGTGTTGACAACGGATTTGAATTTAAGGGGAGAGTGTTAGGGACACCTTCCTTAGACTTACTATCACTTCTCTCATTTCTACAGTTGGCTGCTTACATAAGCCCCAGAATCAATTGAGATTCGGACAATAATGTTGTGTGATTTTCTAGGTCATTCCACAGTACACTGATTTTTCTCAGCCTTGGAGGTTATTGTATTGTGAATTAGTGAAGGGGTTTGTGATGAAGGATCCTCTCTGTGGACAGTTTTGTTTGTTGGTGACCGAGTTGCACTATTTTTGGTCTTGCGTGCCAGTAACAAATTACTTCAGTACCCCTGGGTTTTCACTTACCTGGCAATTGATTTGGAATATGCTATCTCTTAATGACATGGCCTTCAAAGGGGGCTGGGTAGATTTGCCTGACTGTCATCAGTGTGACCTTGGATTAAAGGAAATGGCTTTGCACGCCTCTTCAGATGCACCCTTTTTGGGACTGTTGGTGAGTTGATGGCTCATATAACTCCTGAACATCTTGTGTCCATTGATCTTTCACACACGTGATAATGTGTTGCCCCCATATCCTAGGGTAAAACAGATGGTTTTGCTGTAAACCCTCCCCTGGTTAAGATAGACTCTCTTTGTTTACCTATTTGATGTGAGTAAGTGTTGTTCCTAACCTTGTCAAGATTCCCAACCCTCCCAGTTTGTTTTTGGCCCCCTTTTTCTATCTTGACTGAGTCAGTCTTTGATTTTCCCCATTCTATTATTTCTTATCATTTTCCTTTCCATTAGTGAATGTGTTTTGCGATTCTGCCTATTGGCAGAATAAAACAGTCACTCTTAGTTTTGAAGAATAGACAGGTTTTACTAACATTTGTTATTTTTAGCTTGAATTTTTTGTTATATTTTATTTTTTGGGGGGTATTCATCCCTTCCCATTCTTATTTTCATATCACTATATTTTAGATATATTCCCATAAAAAATAGTGTATACAAAACAAAATTTTTATGTCATGGGTTTTCCAACTCCCACTCTCCCGTGAATGTGGTATTACGATATATGTAGAGTTGTAAGGTGATGGACGAGTTCTTGTGGTGAATGAACATATTGTAATGAGTGATTGGGTTGTGAATCTGATTAGTTAGGTCTAGGATAGAAAATGTTGACCAACCTCATCACATTCCCCTTTGGCTTTGTGCCACTATTACTGTACATCCCACTCATGATTGGAACCAACTATAGTCACTGTCATATGTTCAAATCCCTGGAACATGTAGTGAAGCGTCAATTTGGGAAAAATGAATAACTAACATCAGTTGGTCAGTTAAGTGGCATACCTAAAACATATTTAGGCGATCATATCCCAAAGAGACTTAACTGACTGGGCAGAAGATTTTCCAGCAGTCGGTTGTTATTATTTTCTGTGATAGAGTGGTTGCCAAACAAGGCTATATAATATAATCTGTCCTGCCATTTAACCCATAGCTGGAAGGAGAAGAGAGATTAATACCTTTCCCAAGGGTATTTGTACATATGTGAATGCAAAGAATTCAACTGGAACATCACAATGACAAAATATCACAATAATAAACAATTAATGATTTTTGTAAGCACAGCTTAAATGTGACACAAGGCCGAAAGTATGGGTTACCCAGTGAGGATCAAACTCACTACTCAGTTGTAATAGGTTTTAGTGAGACAAGCTTGCTAAACATTACACCATGTCAAGGCACCCTTGAAACGTTGAGTCTATATCTTGTGTTTTTCATAACAGCTACAGCAACCAAAATGAAAACAATAGTTTGAAATAATACAAGTATATATCAATTTAAAGTTATCAAGAACAGTATGTTTTTAAAATTCCTCTTCACTACTAATGTAAAACAAAGAAAATAAGATAACTGTGTCATTTTTACTCAAAATATACAAGATTATAAAGAAACTATTTTTTATTAAATAAAACATTTAATACTAGTTAAAATAAATATTATAAGTATTAGTACCATTATTGATTTTGATTAGTATTTACTTCCATTTTAATTTTTAATTGCTTTTTATCACAATTTTTATTCAGGCTGTTGATCTATACTTGTTAGTAGACACTATGAATTTGAAATAAAGAATAGGATCTTGATAGGCTTGAACTCACACCCCTTTTACTTTGGAAGATTGGCTGAATCAGTTGTTTTAACCAACTGAAATATCAGTTGTTTTAACCAACTGAAATATGAGTGCCTAACAGCTCAGAGAAGAGCAAAGCTAGCCTTAAACTTATTGCATAACAGTAATTCTTTTTTTTCTTAGATTAAGATTAAGAGGAAAGTAAATACTGGTCAAAATTATTGATAATTATAAAATAATGTTGAAAATATTTTGTTTTTTTTCAAAATTGTTCTTTCACCTTTTTTTTTTTCAGTCAATTTATTTAAAGTAATTAACCCTCTAGGGCCATTCGTATCATATTTGATACAGTATTTTCCTATAAGGAAACATTTGGTATTTCCCTATAAGGAAACATTTGGTATTCATTGACTGAGCAGTCAGTACTGCTTTCATTTGAAATTTATAAAATATTTCTCTTAAAAAATTTTTCAGGAAAATATTTCTTTCAAGGCTTGTTTTCATACTGTATCAAATATTATACAAATGGCCCTAGAGGGTTAATAATTATGATTAAAAATAACAGAATAAAAACAGTAATCTTTACTAGTAATCCAAAATAAAGTACCTGGACCATTCAAAGCATTTTCTGCAAGGACGAGGGCTGACAAAACATCAAGGCGACTTTCGCTGTATTTCTTGTCTTGGGTTATCCTTTTCTATTTAAAATTAACAAAGAAAGAAGAAATAAAATTTAAATATTGATTGCAGAATAGTGTTCTATAAATTTATAGCTATTTATCTCTAGATTTGTAAGTGATAAGCTTCACAGTTATATCACATTAGTTAAAGAATATTACACCAACAGGCTTACAATAGCAACAAGGTACATTAGATTGGAATAGTGAGAAGGTACAAGATTTGATCTTGATCCCTAACCCCTTTAACCCCTTCCCAACCAATTATTTTGAAAAACATCATTTTCAAACAATTGTTTTTGTTTTGAATATAGTAACTAAGAAACTTAGGTACCTTGAAGTACCCGAGCAGTATCCAACACCTTTACTAGACATACAAGTTCACAATTAGATTCTTTTCAAGCTCAGAGGACCATAAGAAGAATCAAGTTTGACATATAAACATGTCGGTAGCGAGTTTTTCAAAGTTATGTTTTCAATATGTTTGTTCGTCCGTGTCTGATAAAAGACATTTTTGGTAAAAACTTATATACACTTCTATGATGAGGAAGTTGGTTAAAATAGGGGAAGAAAAATGGAAATATAGAATTTCTTCATTTGGCAATAATTATTATTTTCCCAAATTTTACCTTGCTTGCTTAATGCCAAGGAGTTGGTATTTGCATTGGTTTTTCATTGGTTGTGACTATTATTTTCACTTGATACATTACAAATATATCACCCAAGTGATCAAATCAATGAAAACTGTGAAGAAAGAAGCCTCCAAAAGATAGAAACATGTATACAAGAGAAAATAGGATTGCTGAAGAACCTTGGCACTTACAAGCTGTAATCAACATATTCCTGTAATTTTATCATTCTAAGAACTTTTTTTTACTTTTGAACTCATCATTTTTAGTACTTTTATGGCCAGGCCAGTGTATATTTCTTTACTTAACAAAGAAAGAATTAGAGAACAAACTACAGCATGGAAAAAAATATGGAATTGCCTGAGTTACAAGCATTGTTGTGAATGAGTTGGTCAGATGAGTATATTTGCCACTATTTCTTTTCTTGCTACTATTTTCTGGTTTTCATGACAAAGAAAAATAAGAGGTTTCATGCTTTCCATTTCTAAGGAAGGGATAAAGGCCATGGAAGGAATTGGCTTAAATGTGGAAAAAACAAAAGCAACAACAAAAATGAAATTGTCTGAACTATACTAGAATAATATTCTTATATCTAATAATTAAACATATCTATGATACTAGTCATATCCTAATAGTTTCTCTCTCTTTAAGTGTTATGTTCATTCAGGATATTAATGATCACGGCTCTCCTATGTTTCCTTTTCTTGAATCTATCAAATTTTTGCCCTCATTTACAATGTTAGAAATTCCTGTTATCCATGACTAATCAGTTAATGACTAAACTTTAATTTTGTTCTTTGTAAGAGATTTCTGTTTTCTATAAATTCAGTTTTATTCTCTACCTAGTTTGGCTGTCAACCAAGGCTATAGAGCCCAGTCTGCTCTGCATGCAAAACAAACCATTATAACAGCACATAAAATCAAATCTGTTTCCCATTAATAATGTGACATTTATAAAAATATGCAATAAAACAAGTTTCTTATAGGTAAATAAGCATTTCATTTTTATAGAACCATCAAATATTTAAGAAAAGCAGCAACAACAACAAAAAAAGAATAATACATTACTGCGTCTAATTTGACTTACACGTGCCGTGTTGATAGAAGACAATGCTAGGAAGCAAAGGTGTTGGATTATGTGGTTGATTGATTCTGCAACCAACATGGTTCTGCGATGGAATGTGAATTCAATGGCCTAACAAATAGAAAGAAAAATCTTTTAAAATCTTCTCATACTCAACAAATAAAGTTTTCTGGTCCCCATAGAAACATCCCATGAAAAGTTTTGTAAACATGCACCTAAATTCACATTAAACAAACATTCAGCAATAAGGTAATTAATATGTATCTGAAAGTACTTCTCATGTACAATGGATTAACATAAACTTTATTATAAATAATCAGTGACTTTTATATTTACTTCAGTTTTCACTAATCATCATCATCATTTATCCATCACACCCAGATGATGCATAGGACAGCAATCATCATCATCATCATCATCATCATCATTTATCCATCACACCCAGATGATGCATAGGGCAGCAATCATCATCATCATCATCATCGTTTATCCATCACACCCAGATGGTGCATAGGGCAGCAATCATCATCATCATCATTTATCCATCACACCCAGATGATGCATAGGGCAGCAATCATCATCATCATCATCATCATTTATCCATCACACCCAGATGATGCATAGGGCAGCAATCATCATCATCATCATCATCATCATTTATCCATCACACCCAGATGATGCATAGGGCAGCAATCATCATCATCATCATCATCATTTATCCATCACACCCAGATGATGCATAGGGCAGCAATCATCATCATCATCATCATTTATCCATCACACCCAGATGATGCATAGGACAACAATCATCATCATCATCATCATTTATCCATCACACCCAGATTGTGCATAGGGCAACAATCATCATCATCATTTATCCATCACACCCAGATGGTGCATAGGGCAGCAATCATCATCATCATCATCATTTATCCATCACACCCAGATGGTGCATAGGGCAGCAACTTTTTGTTGCTGTTTCTGTAGCAAACTGTTTTTTACAGAACAGGATTGTTAGCCCTGCACCCAATCCCCAAACCTGAAGGACCGGTGGGCCATTCTTGGCCCTTATGTTTACAGCACCTGGTATTCCCAAATGGTCACCCATTTAAGTGCTGACCAGGCTCAATGTTGCTTAACTTCGGTGATCGGACGGGAACCAGTGTATCCAACATGATATAGCCATAGATAGTTTTCACTAATAGTTGGTTATTTTTTGTTTAGTGGCATATCAACCGCTTAAACTGGTCTGAATGCTAACAGGACACTTCCTTACATTTTCTTACAGCACTTTTAAACATACTTTTTAGGAATGCAAATAATTTTATTTTATTTTATTTACTGCTATAATTTCAATATTTACTTTTAATACAAGCTTGAAAGTCATTTAGAAAAATAAAAGAAGTCAAAATTGAAATTCCAGAAATTTTCCCAAAATAATAAATTAAACAGCAAATGATATCTTGGATTATGTCAATTTTGGCACATGGTTAAATGCATTTTTGACAAGGAATGAACTGACTTGCAACATTAGACCATTAACTGCTATACTGCAGCAAGAATTCCAACACCATATACATACCTTAAGCAATTCTATCAATTTGCAAAGTGCTAAAACTGCTGTTTTTGTCATGGCTTTTTGTGTAGATACATGTAAGTTCATCACAGTTCGTATCAAATGGCTGATGTTGAATGCATACAAGACACCCTGAAAAATGGAAGAAACAAGTATAGAAATAGAGGCGTAAATGAAAGCAAAAAGCAAAAACTGATAATAATGTCAACTATTTTTTTAAAATACAAGAAATGCTGATCTTTATTCCCCAAGCAACATAAAATGTATTTAAATAAGACAAAGGTCAAAGTGAGTGTACCAAAAAATAAAAAAAAGTTAAGTAAAACAAGAAAAGCAAATCACTAATAGTTCATCAAGAAAAATAATAATCTAAACTTATTTATAAACGGAACTTTGTCTGTGTGTGTGTGTGTGTGTCCGTTACCTATATACACTGAAACGGCAGAACTGATTTTCATGAAAATTTACACAGTTGTACTATAAGCGTCTGCGGGTGTTCTTAGCTAGGTTTTGTGTCGAGGTACCCCCGATAAATATCGAAAATCGATAATCAAAAAAATCGGGTTACAGAAGGAGTGGTCCGATTTTAATCAAATTTGATACACTCATAGACAAAGACATAAGAAACGATATTCAGAAGTTTCAAGATTGCAGTTCTTACAATAGTGCAGAAAATCGATAATGTATCCCTATAAAAGGTAAGATGTTTGTGTGCGTGTCTGTTTATCTGTCTGTATGTCCTTTATACAAATCCACAATTTTTATCTGATTCTCACCAAACTTCACACAAATATTCTTTAGGCTGAGTCTGAGTTCCAAGAACATGAATTACTTTTAAAGCTTTCATTACATCCGAGCAACGCCGGGCTATACTGCTAGTTAGTAATAGTACCACAGAAACAGCATGAATAAATAAAGTGTCTACCTTTGTGCCCACAAAAAACGGTTTGTCAAAAGGGTGGTTGTTGCCTTGACACCAGTATTATTGGATATATTTTTGATTCCTTTGGTAATGTTCATTATGAAAATATGTAAACCAAATAATATGTATTATTTATTATTTACCTTTTATAAAGATGTATTATTTACTATTTTATAAAGATTAAAAACTTTTAAAAAATTAAAAAAGAAATCTTTTTACTTAAAAATTTATAAAATAAAATTATAAAATTATCAAACTATGTAAACCAACTACAATGCAATATTTATTATTTGCCATGAAAACAAGTTCTCTTTATTCATAATTTTATAAAAATATTAACAAAGAAAATTTGAATAAACATTATCTATTTCACATTTTTAAACAATACGCACTGAAGAGGGAGTCAAAAGTGTATGCAGTAACAGTAATGCCAAGGACCAACCTTTTCGCACACTGTTTTTTGTCAACACAAAGGTTAAACATTGCCTTAAAATGTTTGTCTGTTGTCAAAACCATTTTTTAAGCAAAATTATGAAATAAAATATAAAATGTTAATATATATTTTACTTACATGGAAAAAGAATGTCCGACAAATTATTTAGCAATTATTTAACAGCATATTTAGCAACTCTGAATTTGATTCATATAACTTTTGTATACATAATCTTAAAAAGGCATGAATTCTGTTTTCCCTGTGTCTTATTTCATAGCTTATTATCTTGACCAATGTTTTGTCACCAGCATGCTATGATGTAGGCAGAGAAATAAGTAGATATGCAGTCCACTTTCCTGTAACAAGCAGTCTGCTACATCCATTGTAAGCCTTGGTAGTGGCTAATGTAATGACTAGCAAAGATTGAATAAAAAAAAAAGTATTATTGTTGTGATGTGTAAATCTTGTAGAAAGCTACATGATTTCTCCTACCTGGGTACCTGAAGTTCTATTTATGCATGTATCTCATTTGCATACCATGCAACACTTCCCTGAACCTGAGAGGTTTGACACCCTTAGTGGCTCTATCACTTCACCTGTCTCTCAGTTTCTTTACCAGTAATGCAAAGCATCTCATCCAAACCACAACAATTGTAAAATGCTCTTTTAAGCTATTTGACACAAACTGAAGTGTTAACGTTAAGATCAATTAAGAATTTGTAGAATCTGGTTCACAAAAATGTTATTAAACCAAACTGAAAACTCACCTGAAGGAATAAGTTGCATCTGTTATTAAGGTCTTGCATTACAGTGTTGCCCCTGTTCATGTTGGATTCCATATTGACCATCCAAGCCCCAACTTGGCTGTAATAGGCTTGAATGTCTCTAAATAAAAAAACAAAAACATTTGAATCAATGAGAGGACATAGGAATGAATTTTAAAATTAAATATCTTAAGAAAGAAATTTAAAAACATCAATAGTATGTTTAATAAAAGAAACTGCACAAATATCCAGATTACAGTGTTATGTTGTCTCTTTACCATCTTTGCAAAACATCTAAATAGACAACTATATTTTTCTTTAAATGTCTGCAATGATTTTTAAAAAAATAAAAGATGTGTATTTAATGTAATAATATCACAATCAAAAGTTAACATGTATATTGTGTGATGGATGTCATTCATTAAAATGGAACTCAAAGCAATTGATAGCACAGAAAACTTTGATAAAGCACTCACAAAAGAAAGAAATGCTATATTTTAAAAATACTTTTGAATTCAAAGAATCCATTATTACCATCAATGATCACTCAGTACTGATGACAAAAATGAGCCATTATGGTGATTTTCTAAGTGCAGCTCAGATGTGGCACAAGGCCGAAAGTGGTTGAGTATCCTTTATCCGTAATTTCTATATTCAAATTTTTTTTAGGTGCTGATATGACTTACCACATACAGAAAATTTCAGAAAGTACTGGAAAGTTCCTAGGTGATGTGCAGCTGTTGTAAATGACTGCATCAGTCCTGGGTGGGGATCCCCCAAACCAGCTATGTAACTTACATTGGTGCCATTTTTTTGTTAGTAACCATGACAGCAACACCTTTGTTTGGGGCATTACTTACCAGGTGGTTCATACTTGGTAAAGATATAATTAAAAATTTTAAATATTTATAGATTTTTGGTAACTAGTGATCATGTTTTTTTTTGGTACACGTACAGAAAGTACATAACATTATGGGAAATCTTAATTTCACCACTTAAAAATCAGTGTGAGCATTACATGCATTTGTATATACACAAAATTTATTAAATTTAATATAAAACCATTTTCAGGGTATATGCTATATACATAAAACCATTTTCAGGGTATATGTTATTTATATAAAACCACTTTCAGAGTATATGCTATTTACATAAAACCATTTTCAGGGTATATGTTATTTATATAAAACCACTTTCAGTGTATTATTTATATAAAACCACTTTCAGGGTGTATGTTATTTATATAAAACCACTTTCAGGGTGTATGTTATTTATATAAAACCACTTTCAGGGTGTATGTTATTTATATAAAACCACTTTCAGGGTATATGTTATTTATATAAAACCACTTTCAGGGTGTATGTTATTTATATAAAACCACTTTCAGGGTGTATGCTTATTTATATAAAACCACTTTCAGGGTGTATGTTATTTATATAAAACCACTTTCAGGGTGTATGTTATTTATATAAAACCACTTTCAGGGTGTATGTTATTTATATAAAACCACTTTCAGGGTGTATGTTATTTATATAAAACCACTTTCAGGGTGTATGTTATTTATATAAAACCACTTTCAGGGTGTATGTTATTTATATAAAACCACTTTCAGGGTGTATGTTATTTATATAAAACCACTTTCAGGGTGTATGTTATTTATATAAAACCACTTTCAGGGTGTATGTTATTTATATAAAACCACTTTCAGGGTGTATGTTATTTATTTATAAAACCACTTTCAAAAGGGTGTATGTTATTTATATAAAACCACTTTCAGGGTGTATGTTATTTATATAAAACCACTTTCAGGGTGTATGTTATTTATATAAAACCACTTTCAGGGTGTATGTTATTTATATAAAACCACTTTCAGGGTGTATGGGTTATTTATATAAAACCATTTCTGTATGTTATTTATATAAAACCACTTTCAGGGTGTATGTTATTTATATAAAACCACTTTCAGGGTGTATGTTATTTATATAAAACCACTTTCAGGGTGTATGTTATTTATATAAAACCACTTTCAGGGTGTATGTTATTTATATAAAACCACTTTCAGGGTGTATGTTATTTATATAAAACCACTTTCAGGGTGTATGTTATTTATATAAAACCACTTTCAGGGTATATGCTATTTACATAAAATTACTACTCCCAAATGCACCTGCTTTGTTTTTAATCAGTTTCTTTCTAGAAAATATTTCTAATTATATGGAAGGAGAAAATTAATCATTTAGCATGAAAATTTGCAATTTTTAACCTTAAATTTGAGCAAATTTCAGCACTTAATCTGTATATATTGTGTAATCAAGTAAAAAAGGGAGTGCCAGTGGTTAAGAATTAATACAGGTATTACTGAAATATTGCTTGAACAAAAAGAAAAATATACAAGAAACAAACATTATATAATATTTTATATTATAACCTGAAAATAAATTAGCCAAATATAAAGAATGAAAAATAGTCTTGATATCATGGAAAATTATGCATTAATATTATGTATAGAAAAATAATAACTGAATTGAAACTAAAACAATACCATGCAGAAGTGGAAGTATTTGCTAATATGATAGAAACAACATCTGAAGAAGTTAGTTTTTTTAACATTATTATACTATTTTTCTGACACTATTGAATTAGTTCTGGGAAAGATATCTAAAAGGCAACCAATACATTCCTTTAAATAATTTACACTATTTGGACTGTTCTTTTCAACTTTAAAGTCATATTCACAACATTTCAGTCATTGTATGCCCCTGCCTTCTTCAGCTGTCATACATTGAAATTTCAAACCAAACTCTTCATTTAGTCCACAGGGGTAGATTGTTCTAGTTCCACATGCAATGCCTTTTCTTCATATGTTTCAACATCATGAATTTAACAATAAAGATGATGATAACAGTCTAAATAGTGTAAATAGTTACAATACCTCATCCCAGAAATATAGACAGATCCTTTAAATAAATTTTCCCATATTTCCTGATATGTATAATGAAATACTTTCCAAAAATTTCTTGTTGGGTCCAGAAGAGTTACCCATTGCACCTTCTTGGACTAATGTTATTTGCTGGCATGAAGTGGAAATATTATTTTGAATTGCGAGGTCTGCTGTTAGGAAAGTTAGTTTGCTGTGTCATGCTAGACAATTTTTCTCACCAAAATTTATCTTATAAGTCTACAAATGTCTTTGCTTTGAATATAACTGACACATCTGGTCTGGTGCTTCTGCTATATATTCAGAGATTCTCGATAAAATCCAAAGAAGAATCTGCAATGTTACAGGTCCTCACCTGGTATCTTTGCTTTAGTCACTTTGCAATTGCTGTAATGTAGTTTTCCTGTGCTTTCTTTATAAATACTATCATGGTAATTGTTCTGATGTACTTTCTTCTATGGTACCTAGACTTTATGAATTTAAGTGCAATACTAGATTTAAAATGGCTAGATGTAGCCGTAAGTTCTACGCTAACAATTTCTTCTCTTGTACTTCTCGCTTGTGGAACTCTCTTCTGGTTGCTGGCTACCCAGTCACCTTTGATCTTCAATAATTTAAATGCAATGTCAATTATTATATTTTATCTTCTTAATTCCTTTACTGGTATTGTTCTCTGTCCTTAATAGTGTTTTTTTTTTTTTCACATATTCTCTAACACTCAGTTACTCCTTGCATCTTAGTGGCTTTATTTCCTTGCTTAGGATGAAATGATATATAAAAAATAAAACTTTGGAAATGACTGCTAAGAACATCCCCTCCTCAAATTTATAGGCAGATCCTACAGATGTATGCTGGGATTTCTTCTTAACCAATAAAAATTAACAATTCTCAGTCTCATTTCTATATTTTTGTTCTTTCATTTTGAAGTTAGAATGTTATAACTGCTTGACTTTATCCCTTTTGCTTATGAACACAATTCTTTGTGAATTTTTTACCCTATTACTGTTGCTTTGCCTAGTTTTGACTTGCACATATATTGTTCGCTTAGTATTATTTTGTCCTGAATTCTTTCTTTTTTTTCTTATTGTTTGTAGAGAATTTTGTCAATTACTTGACATTTCTGGCCTCAAATATCAGCCTAAGCACTAATTTTAGGGTTTTGCTTCCTTAAAGCATAAATCATTTCTCCAACATTCCCTGTAACTTGTTTTTTCTTTCACTGTAATCCTTTGTAGCGGTCTTGTCTTGCCTGTGACGAAATGATTATTAAAAATAGTCACAATAAACTTATCAATCAACATGACAGATTTTGTTATTCAATCCCAGATTATCATAAATTTCAGGTGAAAATGTTACATAAGACAATTTAAAGCTTATTTGGGGTCTCCAGCAATCCCAATTGTTAATGTTTGACCCTTTACGATGAAACTATTTCTGACAATTTATAAAAAGACCACCTCCATTAAATTTCCCAGATATTATTTCTTCAATGCATTTAAAAGATATGACTTCCAGAAGCAGAATCAATGGCATGCACAAAAAACAAACAAACAAAAAAAACCATGCAAATCAAATAACAATCTCTATACATGTTTCCCGAGTGGCTTCTTATTAATAAAAGTGACAGTTTCATGTTTCCTACAAGTATCTGTTGCCAGTGCTTAAATCTATGTAAGAAAAAAAAATGAAGCAATGTAATATCCTTAACATCAATATACTAGCAAAAATGTGGTTGTATTATTAGGTTGCAAAATTACGTCAGAAAAACTGTTCACTTCTTATAATTGAATCATATACCAGTGACTAGTTATTATAATATCTATATTGTCAGCTGTTATGTTTCCAGAGTTATTATTCCTTGAGCAATCATGTCTCAAAAGTGACATGAATAATTGAACAGAAGATTTTTCCTGCAGTAGATTGCCATTACTTTCTGTAGCAGACTGGTTGCCAACCAAGGTTATAGAAGCAAATCTGTTCTACTATTTAACCCATAGCTGAAGGAGAAAAGATAGATTAATACCTTTTCCAAGGATATTTACATGTAAGTGAATACAACAAATTCAACTGGAATTTGAACTCGGCTCTTCAATTTTTTGTTCCAAGTTAATATCCACTGCACCACTATACAAATCAAAATCATTCTTCTTCTTGTATGTGCCTTGTCCCTTCAGGACGTAGGCGATCATGGCTTTCCACGTCTCCCTATCCCTGGTGGCTCTTAGCACACCTCCTCCTGTTACACCATGCAATCCTCGTTCCATCACCCACCTGATTAGGTCATTCAAATATGTTATCCACTGCTTTCCCTTGTCTCTTTTTCCCTCTATCTGGCCTGTTAGGATCAGGTTCTCCAAGCCCTCTTTCCTCATTGCATGTCCCAGGAACTTCAGCTGTCTCTTCCTGATGCTCAGTGTTAATTTCCTTTTCGTTTCCATCATTTCCAAAACCTCATCATTGCTCACATGTTTGATCCATGATATTTGCAGTATTCTTCTGTAGAACCACATTTCAGTTGCTTCAAGTTTTTCCTTCATCTTTGATGATATTGTCCAGCATTCACAGCCATATGGAAGAACTGACATCACATAGCAATCCAGTACTCTCTTCCTTGTTTCTAACAAAATTGTCCCATTTCTTAATATTTTACTCAACTTCTGGAATGCTTCCTTCGCCATGCCAATTCACCTTTGTGTGTCGCACTTTCCGTCTTCTGTTAGAACAATTCCCAGATATTTAAATTTTTGTACCTGCTTGACCTGTATTTGGCATATTGGGCTGCCTTTTTTACTGATGACTATGTATTCAGTTTTTTTGCAGTTTATTTGTAGTCTTTTCTTGTCACTTTCTTCAGCTACCTTCTGTAGGAGGTCTTGTGGTTTCCTTTCTGTGTCTGCTATCAAAATTAGGGAACCAAAAAGGCCTGTATTGTAATTTGTGATTAACACAGAAGAAATAAAATAATACAGAAAAATATTTTCCTGATAAGACAAAATTTTACTGATTCTGTTGAATCTTAATGTAAACATCTGACATGTTTAAAATGGATTAACAAATCCTCAGTTCTTTATCATAAATCTCTAACCGCACACTGAAGGTGGTATTAAACGGACATGCCTCCCAGAACTACCCTACAAACGCAGGTGTAACCCAAGGCTCTATCCTAGGTCCTATGCTCTTTCTAATCTATATCAATGATCTCCCTGATACCATAAGATCACAAGTAGGCATGTACGCCAATGATACCACAGTTTACTCTCGCCTCAATCAAAAAACTGGTGTTGGTGACAAGGCGAACCTCACTGCCGAGCTTGAGAAGGACCTCCAATCCGTGGTGGATTGGGGTAAGAAATGGCTTGTAAAATTCAATTCTTCCAAAATGAAGCTGCTGTCAATTAACCACCACAGGCAACTGCACCTCCCTCCCATTAGCATGGAACAGGCTTGCCTCCCAGAGAGTAAATCACTATGCCTGCTTGGCCTGACACTCTCAGCGGACCTCAAATGGAATGACTACGTCGAATCCATTGCTAAATCCGCAGCTAGGAAAGTCGGCTCTCTGTGCAGGGCCCGGCGTGATGTGTCTTCCTTGTGCCTCTTCTATAAATACTTTCATGGCTTCTGCTCTGACAAACTTAAATCACTGGTGCCCCCTAGATGTGAATTTGCACAAGATACTAGATTGGCAACTAGGTCCCACCCTTTTACAGTGAAACTGATGAAATGTAACCGCAATTTCTACTACCCGACGACTACAACCTCCAGGAGTTTAAATGTAAGGTCAATAGACACCTCCTAACATACTAACTCACACCCACTCTCTCCAACTCTCTCCCTATGTACATCCTAAGTCGTCTATCACCCTCCTTCTGACATTTCCTATACCCAATCCCTCTATGTAACCCCCTGCGCTATAGTGGCAATGGAATGCCTTGCTTGGGGTGACACGATTAAAAAAATAAATAAATAAAAAATAAAATAATAAATAAATTCTAACCCTTCTTCACCATTTACACTGTAAAATTTGAAGTTTTCAGTTTCAAATGAAAATTTCCTAAACCTTTTCTGAACAGCATGGTCCCTAATTTCATTTTTACCAAACACTGAACATATTTTAAGAGCCACTCCTGCAGCTTTTGTTCCAAGTTCAAGCCATCACAATCAGCTTTTTGACCATCCTATTGACTTATTAGTATTGATAAGTTCTTTTGAAAATCATCTCATAGTAAATGGTGAACATAGACTTCATGTTGATTGAACTTTTGTCATTCAAATGATTTGTTATTTTTAAGAGGGATTTTTAAAAAAAAAGTAAAAAAAATATTCAAAAGTTATAAAAATAGAAAAGTAAAGAAAAATAAAAAGTGAAAAAGGGAAAAAAGTAAAAAGAGTAAAAAAAAAGTAAAAAAAAAAAAAACAACCAAACAAAAGATTTTCTGGTAATCTCTGAAATTCTTCCTTAGAGATATGGCATTAATAAAAGCCAGTTGGGAAACACATTCTAAACACAAGGAGAAAAAGAAAGCTGTCACACTATGAAGGCATGCAATGAAATCAACAAATATAAAGTAAAATGAGAAACAATAAAATTTCTCTTTAAAATAACTGACATGAAACATGCAAATGAAAAAACAAAACAAATAAAATTAGCATAAAGACAAACAAACAATAAAAAATATCAAGTGAGGTAGATATTTATATGTATAATCATGGCTACAACAATTGGTGTTTTATTTTATAAACCTCAAATATATAGAAAACTATTTTAACTACAACTAGGATTTGAACTTACAACCTGAAGATAACCATCATACACACACAAAGTTAACAGGTATTTATTCACCTTCCCATTAGGGCAAAGATAACAGTCAACTCTGAAGTGTAAGAAACTTACATATATAGAGAGAAACAAATTTTGGGATTGATGCTTCAGACATCAGGGACTGATTCTTACTATAACATTTTAGTTGCAGTAGGGAGGTACTGTCTGAGGGCGACCCTCTGAAACTAAATAGCAGCTTCTTTTTGACCTCTGACTAAATGGGTGGAAAGTAGCTTTTCTCTATAGATGGTTTAAATCCTTAATTATTTTTAGACTACAGAAATAAGAATATAAGACAAAATTATATGACTAATATATAACAGAACTAAAATTTTAATTTGTGCCATCTATGCATTTGACATCTACGCTTTATTATTTATTTAGATAGCTTTTAATTTAATTTACACATAGAATTTATAGATGCTATCTGTAGATAATATTACATAAACCACCAATTATAATTTATTTCAGACATGAATACAATAAAATCAAACGCATTATCATTAGTTATACAAGATGATAATTCTAATAATTTTATTGCACTAGAAATAAAAGAACAACAACAGACAGTCAATATCAGTGTTTCTTAACAGGTGAGCCAAGGTACACTAATGCACCTGGAAAGGTAGCTAGGTGCACTCCAAGTTAACAGAAGACTAGTTTAGTAATTATTTTTATATTTAAAAAATATTTACTTTTAAATTGCTACAGAGACCAAGCACATTGTTTTCATATCTAAATCAAGTCCTTGTCATTTGATGTTTTAAACTGAATGCTAAATTATATAATCTTTAAGGAGGGGTTAATTTTTTCCGTTTTGTCTTTCTCAAGAGACTTAAATCAGTCATTATCGGCCTCCATGAAAAAAAGAAAAAAATATTCATAAATCCCTCTAAATGAAACAGTATTGCTGATTTTCTGTGGAAATGCCATAAAACAAACCAAGGCTTAATTTTTAAGGAGTTGACAATACTTTCCCTTTTCTCTTTCTCAAGGGATTTAAATCAGTCATTATTGTCTTCTCTAAACAAAATATAGCAGATTCTTCATAAATCTCTTTATACCAACATGATGTGGTTTCTCTGTCTTTTCTACAAGCATTTTCATGGCAACTGCTCTTATGAGGTTTTTTCCCCTGGTTCCTCTGAACACACATATTTACATCTGCTACTAAATTGGCATTGAGGTTTCGCCCTTTTACCACCAAAATAGTTGAATGTAACTGCCTCTTCTACTCTAACAGTTTCTTTTGTTGCACTTCTCATTTGTAGAACTCCCTTCTGTTTGCTTGCTTCCCTGATAGCTACAATCTTCAAAAGTTTAAAAACAACTTCAATTGCCATCTTCTATCTCCTTGATTCCCATCCTTCTCTTATCTTTTCTTTGAAATCCCCCGTACCTTGTTTTTTTCTCTTACTATAACTCCCTGCGTACCAGTGATGGTCATGCGTTGTTTAGAGTCAAAAAAAAAAAAATGAAAACTGTACTGCTAATCATCTTTGAGAATTTTCATATTGAATGGGTAATTTTTTTCTTATTAAAATTTAAAGTGCACCCCAGAGTTTTACTTATTCTACAAGTGCACCCTGAAATAAAAAATGATTGAGAATCACTTGTATGTATCATTTTTCTATCAGAATACTCTTCAATGTTTTCTCTGTTGCTTGCATGATTTCTCATTATTAAAGAAAACTCCTAAAGTTTATCGCCGGGTTCAGACTCCACCCACGTCTATTGAACAGGTTAAGAGGCTCATCCCTTGTTCCCTGTTTAGGATGTGGTTTCCGGCTTTCTTATTTTCCAATCTTTTCACTATTACATAGCCCCCTGCACATCAGTGGCGTTACTGCCTTGCTCGGGGTGATACGATTAAAAAAAAAAAAAAAAAAAAAAAAATCTTCAGTCATGTTCCCAATTTGACACAGTTTCAAACAAATTGTCTTTTTTTTTTTTTTTTTTTTACATTTATTACAAATTTATGAAATTATGAACTTATTCTAATTCATATTAAAACTTATAATCAAAATATAAATGATAATGATTCTAATAAAAGCATTTTTCATAGTCAGAAATAATGTCTTGTTTTTTCTATCAATAAAATAAAACAAGTTGTTGCCAAATAATTAGATATATATTTATAAACCTCACTTGATCAAATATAGAATAAAGGCTATAATAAATGTGTACAAAGCAGCAAAACATATTTGGGCAATAGGAGAGACAGGATAGATTATAGAACATTTTTCCACCCTGTCAATATCTAAACATTCCTCAATGAAAGAGAAAAATAGAAGGGAGTCAATTACATTCTCAACAGTTGAAAAATGAAAGTAGAAGAAATTTAAAAAAAAGCTGGAGAATAAAATTAAAAAAATAAATAAAAAGATTAAAGAGAAATGGAAAGAAAGTGTATAAAAAAAAAATTAGAGGCAAAAATAAATGTAATGTACTAACCTCTTCCTAAGGAAACATGGGAAGGAAAAACCAGATTTGAAATTAGAGAGTAATCACAAGGAATTGTGGGATCACAATCACATTAAGGCTATAAGGATAAATGTCAATTGCTTATCTTTTAAATCTTATTCAATACTGTTTAAAAGGTGTAAAACTACAAGGTAAGGTTGATTATAACTTTTACCTACAAAATTAAAACAATTGTTATTCACATTTTACTAAGTTTATTCATCTTTTTTGTTGCATTGCATAAATCTTTTTAAAGTTTTACAAAAGTAAACAGCATTAATCAGAAATTGAAAAATGAGCCTTTACCTGAAATTGCATTCTATTAAAACCCTAAGATTGTGTAACATGGTTAGCATTTTACCAATTCAGCTACAGAAGGCAACCAGAAGACAAGATTAAAATTTTGTTATATATCTACATTCTTTTTTTTTATCCATACTATTTGTTTACACCTAATAGTAGTAGTAGATAGAATAGTCTTAATTTTTACAAATGTCTCAGCTGAAGTATTATCATTATTAACCGTTTGATACCCACCATTCTATTTCTTCAGACACTGAGCACTAATGAATTATATGAAGAAGCTTCTTTCTTTTAGAAACCTTTGATAATACATTTTTTGTTACAAACCTATAATTGATACCAGATTTCTATTATTATAATTGATATCAGATATTTATTTTGATTTCTATAATTGATATCAGATTTTGATTTTGATTTCTATAATTGATATCAGATTTTGATTTTGATTTCTATAATTGATATCAGATTTTGATTTTGATTTCTATAATTGATATCAGATTTTGATTTTGATTTCTATAATTGATATCAGATTTTGATTTTGATTTCTATAATTGATATCAGATTTTGATTTTGATTTCTATAATTGATATCAGATTTTGATTTTGATTTCTATAATTGATATCAGATTTTGATTTTGATTTCTATAATTGATATCAGATTTTTAATTTATAATTGATGCCAGATCCTTATTTTATTTTTATAACTGATGCCAGATTTTTATTTTTATTTCTATAATTGATTTTTAATTTTATAATTGAGTATTGCTGTCATATCTGGATTGGAGATGCTCAGTTCTCAACTGCCTGTCTTGATAGAGTTTCAAATGTATCTACACAGACTTGTAGATGATGTATTAATCCCCACCACTAAAACCGAGCTCCAGCTGCTCTATTGCTATTTCAATAGCATGTGTTCTGACAAGCTACATTCCTTAGTCCCACCACCCCTGACCTTTACAACTGGGACCGACCATGCCACATGCATAATGATCTCCATTTCCTTTGTATCCCAATAGTAAGTTCCATTTAAATAACTCGTTCCCCAAAACTGTTGACTTGTGAAACAGACTTCCCATAACCCTATGAACTTCAGTTTTTGCCTTTTCTTATGCTCATACCACACCATAGAGTGGCTATTGGGCCTTGTACCCAGTTAACATTAGTATATAAAAACATATTTTGTTTGATGTGGGATCAACAAAAATATATACAATAAGTTGGTAAATACATTAAGAGAATGTTTCAATTTACCACTTTTAGTAGAGAGCAGTCATAGACGGATGTGGTCTGATTGGTTTCGTGATATAATGAGCCTAATCTCTTAAGGAAAATAACATTTATTAGAATGGTGTTTGTTTCCTTTCATTCTCACTTGTTCACTCACATACTCTTGTACATAAATGTATATATAAACAATAATTAAGTACAATGTTTCTTAAATTTGGTGACAATCCGTTGAAGGTAATATTGTCAGCATTTTAAATCATTGATGATTTTCACTAAGGAAGATCATACATGCAAACATCTTTTGCTTTAGAAACAGAAAATGTCAATGATTATTATTCCTTTACAAATATTTTTGTACAGTCAAATGAATGAATTAGAAACAAAACACATCAGTGTGTGTTAATCACTGTCATCAGTGATAATATTATACCAAGATTTCATTTTTTTTTAGATTATAGAAGGAATCCTCCCCACCCACCAAAAAATCAACTTTTCCTCATTTCTGAGGTAGATGTTTATGCAAATGGTCTTTTGGTAGGAAAATGGTTGCAGTATCTTTAATGAAAAATTCCTTTGATTTAATTTTTTGTAGTACTGCCCACCTTACTGTACCTCAAGCGGCCCACTGTTCGGAAAAGGTTGCCCATACCTGATACAGTAGGTTGGTAGGGTTTAGCAAGTATAGTTTTTCCAGTAAAAAGGCAAAAGGTCTTCAACCGAGTGTGAGAATTGATAGCTAACAGAATTATAGTTTCATAATCATCTTTAGCGGATGTGCGTTGTGGTGCAGTGGATATCGGCTCGGTACGAGAAATCGGGGAGCCGAATTCATTACATTCACTTACGCGCAAATACCCTTGGGAAAGGTATTAATCCGTCTATTCCTTCCAGTTATGGGTTAAATAACAGGACAGATTGGGTTCTATAGCCTTGGTCGGCAACCAGTCTACTGCAGAAAGCAATAGCAACCTACTGCGGGATAATCTTCTGCCCAGTCAGTCATGTCTCTCTCTCAAAAGAGACATGATCGCCCAAGCGTGTATCACGTATGGCACTTAACTGACTGACTGTCTCTGTCTATTGAATGTAAATATGTTTCTATAATACTTTAAAGACAATTTCCTTCTGTTATTATTCATCTCAATCATAAATCTTATGAAATTTATCAGAAATAAATTAGGATATAAAAACTCTGTCTCCAAGATAATTTTTAAAACCTCAAAAGAATAAAAATGATGTCTAAACACAGATAATCAATACTTCATAAGCAAGAACATGTATTTAATTTAGTAGATATTTGGAAATTTATTCAAATTACCTTTTGAATATTAATGATGAATGATTTTACTGATATTTCATTGTTTATTTATCCATTCTGAGGACGATAATGTTACTAAATTATTAGTTTTATCATTTTTTTTGCCATGTAACATGTCCCTGTGGTCAATCATAGCTCTCCGCAACTTCCTGCCTTTTGAGACTTACAGTAATACATATTCTTTTAAGATCTCTTTGTTTTTGCGATATTTGTTCCTACATCTATTTGTTAGAACTTCTTAAGTAAAAATCTTGCTGATTTTTTTACCCCCATCCTATCATCAAACACCTCGGTGTAGGGAACAAATTTAGCATAGGAGATGAGGCAACTGAACATAAAATAAGCATCTCTAGGGGTAGTTTTGCCCAACACCACAAATTGCTGCAAAGCCAAAACATTACCCCAAAAACTTGAGTCATGTTCTTTAGTAGCCTCGTCAGATTGAGACTTTCACATGGATGTTTGGCCTGGCTTGTTCAGAAATGTTTAAGCTCTTAGCTGTATAAAAGCTCTTTCCCAGATCAATGGTTTAAAATGGCTTCTGTAAGAGGAAACCTGTAGGTTTTAGCAAGGACCATCCTTCTTCAAACTTCATGGACTGGCACTACAGAATCACAAAGAACTGTGCCAGTTAACAGAAATCACATCACTTGAGGACTTTCAACAACAGCAAGAACTAAAATGGATAGCATATATAACTTGAAGAGAAAAATAATGACAAAATCAAGATGATGACATTCAACAGTACTTCAAACAAACTAGAAGGAGTGATAACAAGGAACTTAGGAAAACAATTTTCCTGAAAAATTGTTTTAATAGAAAAATCTTTATAAATTTCAACTGAAAGTAAAAGTGGTTGTTTGGTCAATGATTAGCAAATATTTCCTTATAAGGAAAGAGTTAATACTGCCATTACCATTGTTGTTTTTATTTACTTCTAAATAATTACAAATTACTAAGGAGAAAATTGTATACAAGGAAGAAGTAATAATTACAAAAAGGAGGAGGAGGTGGCAGAATGATTAGAGAGAGGAGGAGAAGGTGCTAGAATAATTACAGAGAGAAAGAAGAGGTGGCAGAATGATCCGAGACAAGGAAGAGATGGCAGAATAATCCAAGAGAGTAAGAAGAGAGACCAGAATGATTAGAGAGAGAAGGAAGAAAGGCCATAATGATCACAGCAAAAAAGAAGAGATGGCAGAATGATTACAGAGAGAAGGAAGGGGTAGCAAAATGATTATGAAGAGAATAAGAGAGAAAGTAGAAGTGGCAGAATTATTAGAAAGAAAGGTAGAGGGGCAAAATGATCAGAGAAAGAAGGAAGAGGTGGCAGAATGACCGCAGAGGGAAGGAAGAGGGGGCAGAATGACCGCAGAAGGAAGGAAGAGGGGGCAGAATGACTGCAGAGGGAAGGAAGAGGTGGCAGAATGACTGCAGAGAGCCATATAGTTATCTTTCTTTTACTCTGTAAGTTATTTACCTGGTATTGAACTCGCAACTTTTTGGGTCAAGTCACTGGAACTAACCAACATCTATATCCACTGGGCCATGTGCCCTTGAAGACATCAGCATGTGAATTTCTGGGACTTATAAACCTAATGTCTCAGTAACCATTTTTTAGGAGAGCTCATATTGCAATTTTTGATGCTGATGATTTTCTCTTGCATTTTTTTTTTTTTAAAAACAAAGCTGATATTACAATCTTTGACACTAATGATTTTTTCTAGCACTGCATATTACTGGTTTCCCATATTGTATTCATTTCTATGCTTGGTCAGCTTAGATTTTTGTAGCCTAGCATATGTGCTGATTCCTTAAGTTTATGTAGTTTCCAGTGGTGTTTGTTCTCTATTATTTCAACTTAATCCAATCTGGGTGGTGATCCCCTTTGTCTGATTTTTCTATTTCCCATTGTACTACAGCCTTGCAATGTTCTTGCAGTCTTACCTTAAGGGGGCAGCACATTCCTCCTTTATATTTCTTTCCACAGCTACATGGAATGGCGTACACACAGTCCTTAGTCATGTCATCCTCTGTTGGGGGTCTTACTCGAGAAAGGTACATGTGAAGTGTAGAACCACTTCTGAAGGTTGTCCTGATGTTATATAGACCACAGATCCTTTGTATTTTTCCGATAACCCCTCCACATAGTGTAGACGGACTGGAGCTGTTTCCTGAGAGTTGTTATCCTCATGCACCCTCCCTTCCACGTTCGTTTGAGCTGTTGTCATTTACCCTGGATAACTGTTATGTTGTAGGGTACTGCTTATACTGACCATTTCCTGTTTGTATGCCTTTGGGTCGCTGCTTATGACTTTTGCTCAATGTTGCAAGCAGCAGAAGATACCTTTCTTTACATTGTAGGGGGGGAGTTGAAGTTGAGATATTATCCAGTATTGGCTTGTGGTATACAGATGTCTTGAACCCCCTCTCTGTTCAAGATATTAGTACATCCAGGAGTACTAGTTTGTTGTTGTTCCCTTTTTCCATTGTGAAGTGTATCGATGATCTTATTGAGTTCACATGGTCCAGTAGTGTCTGGACCTCATCCTGGTGTGGCCAGAGTATGAAGATGTCATCAATATATCTCACCCATAGAATTGGCTTTAGAATTGTGAATTCTAATGCCATCTCTGCAAAGTAAAAAACTGGTAAAAAATTGTTAAGACATTAGGTTTATAAGTCCCAGAAGTTTGCATACTGATGTCCTCAAGGACACATGGTCCATTGGATATAGATGTTGGTTAGTTCCAATGACTTAACCCAAAGAGCAGTGGTGAACAAATAACTTAGAGTTATGTTAAAGGGAGATAACTACATGGAATGAGAATGATATACCCCAGTGATTGTAATAAAGTGTTTGGTTTTAAATTCCTAGCAGAATGAAGAAGGCCAGATCGTACAACAGTCGAAATGCCTATACATGACAATAAAGATGAGCACAATAGTCTAAACAATCTTTTCACTCTTTACTTTTTTTTTTTCCAATTGGAGTAAATAGACTAAACTATCGCCTGGTTCACACTCCACCCATGTTTATTTAAAAGGTAAGAGGCTCATTCCTTGTTCCCTGTTTAGGATGTGGTTTCTGGCTTTCTCTTTTCCAATCTTTTCACTCCTTTTTCTTTTTTTTTTTCAATTGGAGTAGATACACTAAACTATCGCCCAGTTCACACTCCATCCACGTCTACTGTACAGGTGAAGAGGCTCATCCCTGTTCCCTGTTTAGGATGTGGTTTCTGGCTTTCTCTTTTCCAATCTTTTCACTCTAACGTAGTCCCCTGCACATCAGTGGCGTTACCGCCTTGCTCGGGGTGATATGATTAAAAACAAAAATGTAAATACTACCTCATTTCATAAGTATAGACAAATACTGAAGAAGTTTTACTATTTATAAACACACACACACACACATATATATATATATATATATATATATTTATATAGTCCGCAGACAGATCTGTTTAGCTGTATCACAACCCATCAATACGGTTAGACTCCGATTGCTATACGTTTTTTTTGTGTCACAAATTGTTTCAGTATGAACACTAATTATAGAGTACTACCTCTAATATGGATGTGTGTTTAATGTAAATTATCAGTGTGAAAAATGGATTTAGCTAGCTGAGTTCAAATTCCAGTCTAGTCATTTGCATTCACTTTAATACAAATGCTATTGAGAAAGGCATCAATTTCTGTTTTCTACCAACACCAAAATTATAGGTTAAATAACAAGATAGACAGAATTATCTAACCTTGTGTGATAACCAGTGTAAGAGAAGGATAACACTGAATTGAAAACCACAGAGAAGGCAACAGAACACCAATCCACTATCTTTCCCAAGAGGTCATGGCAAGTTACAGATAAAGAAAAGAAATCTGTGGAGAGCCATAATCCACTTATGTCTTGTCCTGAGTAGGCATGATATTAAAAAGAAAAGAAAATAATTTATTTATTTAGTGACCAAAGTATAGCTTTAATTAAATATTGTATTTCAATTAAAATTATAAATAATCAGTGTTGCTTAGAAACATCCTGCATCTTTTTATCATTAGATTATGAAAAATGTTTCTCTAAAAGGTACATCTTTAAAGCCAGGGGTAGCAGAGAGCCAAATACAGTGGAGGAGAAGTTGTGTAATGGCCTGAAAAAGGTTTTGAGAACCATAGAATTAATGTCAAATATTTTTATTTGACTATAAACAGATGGAAAAATAAAACTTAAAACATTAAATGCAATGTTTTTATTTAGAATAAAAAAATTTCCATGGAATATTAGAGAGGAATCCTTAATCTAGATAAAAATATAAGCATCAGCTATCTTCTAAACAGTTAGTAAAAGAACGATAAATCATGCCACATGCTTGGTTGTGTGTTTATACTTTTTGGGTATTGCATATATTACAAGAATATCGGTGCAAAGATTAAAACCAGTATAAGCCAAGAGAGATTTGTTCAAAAATTAGACTACTGATATCAAATTCATACCTAAACTATTTTTTTTTTATTAATGAAATTCTTCAGATTAGCAACAACATTGGTTATACATGAAGATTAAAAATTGCAATACTAAAACATTTTTTAGTCAACCCATTCCTCTGATGTTAAAATGCAGGAATTTAGAATAAAATATTTTCAAAGAAGATTGAAACTTACATTCTATATCTTTAGATCTCATTTTTCAGAAATAATAACTTAGACCATATGTTCTTAACTATTTCTTTTTTAGCCATACACAATTTTTGATATATTTTGGGCCATTTTTATAAATATTTTCATGGTAATTGTTTTGATGGCCTTTCCTCTATGGTACCTTGACTTTATGAATTTAAACAATACTAAATTGGCAAATTACAAGAAGACTAAATGCATGATCATCAGTAAAAAGAGGATCCCAAAATGCCAAGTACAGGCCAAAGATACTAAAATCAAGCAAGTACATAAATTTAAATAACTGGGAAGTGTTCTAACAGTTGGTGAGATCCAAAGGCATATTGTCATGGCCAAAGATGCATTCCAGAAGCTGAGTAGAGTACTGAGAGAGAGAGGAAAATTTTGCTGAAAACAAAGAAGAGAGTACTGGACTGCTATGTGATGTCTGTCTTTCAATATGGCAATGAATGCTAGACAATCACATCATAGATGAGGGCAAGACTGGAAGAAACTGAAATGTGGTTCTACAGAAGGATGCTGAGGATACCATAGACCAAAGATGTGTGCAATGATGAGGTTTTGGAGAAGACAAAAATAAAAAGAAACTGGTACTTAACATCAGTAAAAGACAGCTGAAGTTTCTGGAACATGTAATGAGGAATGAGGGCTTGGAGAATCTGGTACTCATGGGAAGGAGAGACAGGCAAAAGAAATGCGTGACATACTTCATGGACTTGAGCAGATGGATGGCAGGGTAGGGTTTCAATGGGATAACAGGAGAAGGGGTGTTAAGAGTTACAAGAGATGGGAAGATGTGGAGGCCATGATCACCTACATCCTGAAGGGACATGGAACATGGAAGAAGGATTAGACTAGATTGGCAGCAAGATCTCATTTTACAGTTGGAATGGCTAGATGTAACCAGAAGTTCTATGCTGATATTTTCTTCTCTTGCACTGCTCACTTGTGGTACTCTCTTGCAGCTTCTTGTTTTTCAGTCAACTTTGATCTTAAATTTTTAAATTCAATGTCAATCTTTATCTTCTGTATTCTTATTTCCTATTCATTTATTGATCTCTCTTAATAATGTTTGTTTTTCTCATATTTTCTAAACCCCCCCCCCCACATGTCTTAGTGACTTTATTTCCTTGCTTGGGGTAAAATGATTTAAAATAAAATAAAAAAAAGGCTCAAAATGAGCATTGTAAGAATCCAGTTTATAGAAAAGATCAATATTCAATAGTTTGTATCTATCAGTCTTTGGTTTCACTGACCGAAACTTTAAATTCCACTCCAAACTGGTAAATTACCAAATTGGTTAAGTATCACTGCCTTAAACTATTAGGCATTATACTTCTTTATTTGTCAAAAGCTAAAATATTATCTGTGAAAGACTAGTTTAAGAGATGGGATGAGAATTTGTCTGAAACTACCATATTTGATAGTATTTGAAATTCCCCTTTTTACAAGAAATAGCCAAAAACTAATTCCCAGTTCTTACATTCTAAGCTGACATATCTGGTAGGCTAATGTTTACTCAGGTACAATGGATTGCCAATATTTATACTTTGCTTAAATTTATAATAAAAGAATTTTATTTATTCAAATATGTCATTATTATTATCATTATTTGTTATGTTTCGCATTTCTTTGTGCGGAGTAGTAGTCGTAGCACAGCTCTCTGTGTCCTCTGTGGCGACAGGGTTTTCTGTTTCTTATCTCTCCAGTTATTCTCTATATATACTTGCCTATTAATTTGTATACAATACCACACCTCCCTGAACCAGAGAGGTTGTACACCCTTGTTTTTGTCTTTTACTTCTCCTGATTAATTTTTTTTATTGTATTGTCTTTCTTGTTTTCTTTTTAATGCTAATCTTGGTCTTTCTTCATTTTCTTTTTCATATTCTTCTGTCTTTTCATTGTCACTTTCTTCCATTTCCTGCTTTGTTTCACTTTTGTAACTTTCTGCCTCTCTTGTTTCTGACCTTCCATTTCCACATCATCCAGTTTGTTTCTGTTTCTGAACTGATCTGCATGTGCCAGTTTTTCTCAAGTATAGCCGTGTTGTGACCTTTTTGTATCAGGAAATTTGCTTCTTCTGGATTTGTCTCTTTATTTTTTCTATACCACACCTTTTCTTTCATTATATAGTACATAGTTATGAGGGCTCTGATTTGTCTTCCCATTAAAGCCGAGAGACTCAGTTTCCTTCCTGTATGTGGAATGAATCTGTAACTGAGGACAACTTTTAATAAATATGCTTTTATGTTTGCATTAAGTGGTAAGAATGCTTTCAATACCATTTTCACCGTTTGTACCATTCTTTCCCCAATGCCATTAGATTGTGGGTGATATGGTGGTGTTGAGTATGGAATGCATCCAATTTGTTTTAACCATACACATAAGTTTTCATGAAAAAATTCAGGTGCATTGTCAGTGACTATTGTCTGGAGTACTAGATTCCTTGAGAATATAGTTCTTAGTATTTGCTTTATTGTGGTGGCTTTTCCGTCTTTTACTCTGATAACTTCTGGCTATCCTGAATACGAGTCCACTAGAACTAAAAATAATCCCCTATCTCTGATATGTGCATGATCCATCTGGACCCTAACCCATGGATCTGCTTCCTTGGGACATGAGTGAATTTTTGTTTGCTTGAAGTTTTTTATTTTTGTACATTTTGGGCATCTCTTAATGTATTCCACTACGTCTTTTAAATGGCCTGGCCACCAAGTTTGTAACATTAGTCTTTTTTTCCTTTGTTGTTATACCACAATGTATGTCATCATATACTCCTTTTAATATGTCCCTTCTCAGTATTTGTGGAGCTACTATTATATCTCCATTGCATATATTGCCATTTTCTATGGATAGTTTTTGCATTCTTTCCTTGAAGAGTCACACTGCCACTGCACAATTGCTTCATATATTATTTCTTATTCTGCTTAATATTGGGTCTTGCTTTGTTTTTATTTTGAGTCTATTTAGACAAAGAACATCTATTTCTACCCAGTGTATTATTTTATCTTAAGTATTTTCTTGTTTTTCTTTGGTTTTATTCTTGAACAGTAATCTTGATAAAGCATCGATGTGAGGAATACTGTTCCCATTTATGGATATTATGTCAAAATAAAATGCCATGATTTTTATTGCCCATCTTAAAATCCTTGACAATGTGACTTTTGGCAATTCTTTTCTCAGATTAAATATGAATTCTATTGGTTTGTGGCCCAATTTTAATAAGAATTTTTTTCTTATCAAAAAGTTTCATGCTATTTTCATGCTCCTTGCAATTGCTGGCACTTCCTTTTCAATATTTGTGTACCTAGTTTCTGTGGATGTTGACGATCTTGATAATTGGAGTAGATAGACTAAACTATCACCCGGTTCACACTCCACCCATGTCTATTGAACAGGTGTAGAGGCTCATCTCTTGTTCCCTGTTTAGGATGTGGTTTCTGGTTTTCTCTTTTCGAATCTTCTTATTCTTATATAGCCCCCTGCGTATCAGTGGTGTTACCGCCTTGCTTGGGGTGATATGATTAAAAAAAAAAATGTACATGATTGGGTGTTGTTCTTGTAATAAAACAGCAGTAATTTCCATTTCACTTGTGTTAGTATTTAACATTACTTCTTTTTCTGGATCAAAAATTGTTATTATTAGTTTGCTCCTCAGAATATTCTTTAGTGTTTCAAAAGCGATAGTTTGCTTTTGTGTAATTTTGCAAATGGCTCTATTATGTCACTGTATCTTGGTATGTCAGTCAGTTAAGTGCCATACGTGATACACGCTTGGGCGATCATGTCTCGAAAGAGACATGACTGACTGGGCAGAAGATTATCCTGCAGTAGGTTGCCATTGCTTTCTGTGGTAGACTGGTTGCCAACCAAGGCTATAGAACCCAATCTGTCCTGCTATTTAACCCATAACTGGAAGGGTATCTGCGTGTAAGTGAATACAATGGATTTAGCTGGAATTCGAACTCGGCTCCCCGGTTTCTCATTCCGAGCCGATATCCACTGTACCACAATGCAAAAATTCATCAGCCGCAAAAATGATTCTACCTTTTTTTATTTGTTGAAGCAGCTATTTCTGTTATTTTCTTTGTTAGTCTATCATAGGGTGATATGCCTTCTTTTCATATTTGATAAACCTAAATATGATATCTTCTTACAGTCAAAATTACATCAATCTTTGTTTATGTTCAAGCCTGCTTTTTTTAATCTCACTAAAATTTGTTTTATATTTTAATTCTTCTTTAGTTCTTGCCCCTACACCTAGATCATTCTGGTATATTATCATATTTTTTTCTTTTTCCTAATAAGACTCCTTCAATTGCTTTATGAAAAATATGGCTGAAAGACTTTACCCCAAATGGTAGATGAGTTTATCTTAACTCCATAGAGGTGTTTATTGAAGCTACTTCCTTGAATTTTTTGTCAATTTCTATTTGATCATATACTGCCTTGGGATCAATTTTTGCAAAGTACTCCATTTTTGCTAACTTGTAGCTCACAGTTTTGATATTTGGCAAAGGACAAGAGTCTGAACATATCCAGTGATTTACCTCTATCTTGTAATCACCACATATCCTTATATCTCTGTCAGGTTTCTTTATTGCTATTGTTGATGGCGCCCAATTACTGCCACCTTGAGTTACTCTTTCTCGCATGTCTTTTTCTTTTTTTTTTTTATAATCATATCATCTCAAGCAAGGCATTTTACTGCCACTGTTTTGCATGGGTTTATATAGGAGGAAAGTTATGAGAAAGAGTGACAGGTTATAGGGGGTGTCAGGAAGTGCATAAGAGAAGGATGAGAATACTGATGAGAGTGGCGTGGACAGAGAAAGGAGCATGAGAGAAAAGATGCAGGTTAGTGAGATAGGAGATGACTATTGACTTTACATTTAAATTCTTGGAGATTATAGCTGTCAGGAAAGCAAGTAAATGGAAGAGAATTCCACAGGCAGGAAGTGCGAGAAAAGAAGATGCTGGAGTAGAATTTGTGTTTACAATTTATTGGTTTCACAGTAAAAGGGTGGGACCTAGTTGCTAATCTTGTGGCTCTAATAAATTTATATATAGGGGGCACCAGTGAGCTAAGTTCATTGGAGCAGGAGCCATGAAAGTATTTGTAGAAGAGACACAGGGAAGCCACATTGTGCCGGTGAGAAAGTGACTGTATCCAAGCTGCCAAGTCAGGATCTATCACAATACAGATTCTTCATTGGATTTTATCAAGGACACCTAGGTGGATAGCAAGAGCACCCAACCAGATATAGCAGCAGTATTCAATGCACGAGCGGATGGTAGATTTATATATGTGCAGGATCATTGTCTTGTTGAGTCATTTCTTTAATTTGTTTAATACCAAAGGTAGGATATAATTCGGAACTTTTCTTGATTCTACATACTTTGGGTGATAGTTTTCCTTTATAGCCTTTCAATAATACTATTTCATTTTCTTCTGCTTCCATGGAATTGATTAGTCTCCCTGTATCTACTTTTAATACATCAATCCCTAATAAGCCATGATCTGTTTTGAATACTACAACTATAATGGGAATTATTTCAAAACACTTATTGGTTTCAAAATTGCCTTGAAATGTACCCATTGTTTTAATGGTCATTCTATCAAATTGCTTTAATTGTATGCTGCTTTTTTTTAAATTTAGGTGGTCCTAATTTTTCCAGAAATTTTTTGGTATCAATATAACTTCACTGCCTGTACCAACTTGCATGTTAAATACTTGGTCATTTATCCTTATTTTTTCTCTACCTCTTTTTTGTGTATTTCTTGTAAATATTTCAGCTTCTTCTTCAGAGGGGGTTTGAATAGTTTTTACTTTTTCTATTTGCTTTTCATATTTGCATAAATTCTGAAAATGATCTCTTTTTTTCTGCAATTTGAGCATATTTTTCCTAGAGCCGGACATTTGTACTTGTCTCTCTCATGATTTTTTTTTACAATATCTATATTTAATTATGGTTTTGGTCATGCTCGTCTTGTATGTCTGGAATTTTTCTGTTGGTTGATTAAATTCTCTAATAAATTCTGATTGTTGTAAAAACTCGATGCTAGCTTCCAAACTCATTCTGCTACTCTGTAGACATTCTAGCATTTTTCGCTTGTGATTTTGATCTTGCAAGTCTTCAGTTAACCTAAGAGGAATTAATTCATTTTCTATAGTTATTTCCTGTGCTCCCAATTTTTCAAATTCACAATACTTGGTTTGTTTGTTCAATCTATGTAAGTATTGTATAATGGACTCATTTAATGCTTGCCTTGTTTCTAAAAACTTGGTTCTTTCCGTGATTACCAATCTGTTTTTGGTCTTATGCTCTATTTTTATAATTTTCCCAATTTCTTCAAATTCGTTCAGGTAACACATTGTTGAAATTTTCTTCACGGCTTCACACACAACTGTAGCAAGAAATAAATGGGTTATCTCGTTTTATCCTCTATCAGTCTTTGTGTCTCTTAATTCTTTTATTCTTGTAAATTCATCAAAAGTTCTTATTCATGTTTCTATGCGTTCTGTGTTGTCCAGTGAATTTAAAATTCCTATTGTTGATGCCATTGTAATGTCACACATTTCTTTGTGTGGAGTAGTAGTCGTAGCACAGCTCTGTGTCTTTTGTGACAACAGGGTTTACTGTTTCTTATTTCTCCAGTTATTCTCTATTTATATTTGTCTATTAATTTGCATACAATATTTGTCTATTAATTTGCATACAATACTACACTGTTATTATTAAGACGACTTTAATTTTAAAAAATATTGTAAAAATTTAAACATTTAGCTTTTTCATTATTTGTTTGTATTTTTGTAAAACTATTTTCTTAGCTAAACTGCTTTTGTTTTCTCTTGTAAATGACAGCAATATTATTATTATTAAAAAGTTTTTCTCCTTCTTTCTGAAGTGCATGTTTTGTTCAAGGCTATTCAAGGTAGTATTATATTTCAATAACACTAAATGTTTACCCATAAATGCATTTAAACTTTTTTTCCCTTTATATTCCTTATTGCACATTGTGGTGCAGTGGATATTAGCTCGAAACGAAGAGGATTATTAAGAGGATTTTAGTTGTAAAAATTACAGCATTTTTATTTCTACTGTTAGGTTGGTTTTATAAAAATATTTTCCTTCTAGAGTGAAGCTGCTTATAAGTGACAATAGGATTATTATTATAAAGTTGTTTCTTGCTGTTTGCATGTTCAAGGTTTTCTTTTCCATTCTACTGTAGCTACATATTTACAGTACTGTGCAAAAGTATTAGGACAAGAACTATATTTTTTATGAGGCATATTGACAGAAAATATACAATTTAATTAAAGTAATTTGATTTACTCAGTAAATGCCCTAACAAGAAAAAAATACTTGTTACAAAATAAATTTAATACTTAGCCTTTTGCTTTGACCACAGCCTTCATTCTATCAGACATTGACATCACAAGCTTCTTCAATGTATCTAACGGTATCTCCTGCCAAGCAGCTTGTATTTGTTCCCAAAGTGTACCTTGCAAAGTAACATTAGATTTATTTTTTTTTATCCAAAATATCCTATAGAGGATTGAGATCAGGGCTTTGTGGGGGCCAATTCAAATTCTGAAGCCAGCCAGCCAGCCTTCCTTCCTGCCTCCCTTCCTTCCTTCCTTCCTTCCTCCTTCCCTCCCTCCCTTCTTTCCTTCTTAGTTAATTCTTGTATGCAAGCTGCATTCACTCTAGTTGGGTTGAGCCGGCTTCCTCCTTTTGGAGGAAGATTCATTGGGATTTGTTTAAGGGCAGAGCCCCAAGTCCTACCCTGTTATATAACCCATAACTGGAGGAAAGGGACGAATTAATACCTTTCCCAAGTGTACCAGTGTGTAAGTAAATGCAGGGCATTCAACTGTAATTCGAACTCAGCTCACCGATTTCTCTTTTCGAGTCGATATCTACTGCACCACAATGCACATCCACCACTAAATGCTTACAGCACCTGATATTCCCAAGTGGTCACCCATCTAAGTACTGACCAGGTTCAATGTTGCTTAACTTCTGTGACTGAACAAGAACTGGTGTATTCAACATGATATGACCGTAGTTATTCCTTACAAAGGTTTGAAGTATGTTTAGGGTAATTGTCTTGTTGATAAATAAATCCTTGTCCTAATACTTTTGCACATTACTGGTAGTGTGTAAAAGTGGTAGGACAGGGGTGACTTTAAACTTTATTTTGATGCCTCACAAATGATAAAATAGTTCTTGTTCTAATACTTTTGTACAATATTGTATTTCTACACATAAATACACAAAATCTTTTTTTTTTAATATTCCCAGCTTAAAATGGGGATAATCAACAAATACATCACTTCTTTACTGACTTCTCATCATTTAACAGCTGAAGAATGGATTGGCATAAAACAACAACATGTATTAGAAAGCAACAAAACAGATGAAGAAAACTAATAAAAAATATGCAATTATGAAAACAATAAAATTCAAAATCTCCAAAACAACTGAAATGCCATTCTAAATTTTGTTGAAACAAATGAAATCCTTGTTTTCTTGATGCAAACATTTTGATCAATCAATATTTGCCAACATAAAGAATACAAAGGAGGACTTCAACTGTCTGAATAAAATTTAAAATATAAATGGCACTTCTCAATGTTAGAAAAAAACTCAAGTGCAATACCAAAACATTGTCATTATTAAAACAAAAAACAAAAAAATATTTGAGCAAATTTAAACACTTGAAAAAAAAAAAGAAAATTTAAAAAGACTATCATTATTACAGATTTTAAATAAAACAAAAAATTAATAATTAGACAAGATATAAATTATTATATCATGAAAAATCTTTTAATAATTTTTATAATATTCTTTTTTTTTTCAGTGCCACAAAAGGAAATGAAAACAAACATCATAAAAATTGATTAAAACATTTTTCAAAAGTCATAAACAAATGTAGTCAGTATAAAATTTTCATTTCTGATTGCAAAAAGACATAAAAATAACTCCAAAGGGTTTTTAAACAGTCACCATTTATACCGTAAAGGACAATGAAAAAAATCTTAAAGCTACTTTTTACTGTTGACTGTTTGGCCAATGTGTTTGTGTTTTTGAAAAGACAAAAAATATGAGAAATAATAAATGACATTTTCCCAAAATATCTTCACTTTTATTCAAATTTTTTTGCCAGTGAAAAATAGCTTTAAGGATATTTTTTTTTTAAACAGACAACTAAATTGTAAAGCAAACAATGAGAAAAGACATTTTTAATAAGCAATAGAAAAAAAAACCCTTAAATTTAAAATTAAAACTGATACTTGAAACAATCTATTTACATTTTTTTCTCTTGTAATTAGGAAATATTTACTTGAAACTGCACAACAAGAAATAAAGGAAACATTAAAGCAAATACGTCTCCATGACATTAACATTAAATAAAGATTCAAATTAATAATTTAATATATTGAATTCATTCAAACTCTGGTCATGTTTCTGGTGTAATAATATTTAAACAAAAACTATTTACAAGCCATCAAAAAGTTGCAGTTTATGTTCTTTGTATCTTATATTAAGTTCAATCCATGTGTATACTTGGACTCATTGGAAACAGGGTGAGCAATAACTGAGCAGTACTAAATAAGAATTGAGATATTCCTAGATCTGGTGAGCAAAATGGGAACTAGATTGAGTGGAAAAAGGACAAGCAATAACTGAGCAGTACTAAATAAGAACTAGATGAGATATTCCTAGACATGGTTTGTAAAATGAGAACAGGATTCAGTGGAAACAGGCAATAACTGAGCAGTACTAAATAAGAACTAGATGAGATATTCCTGGGCATGGTTTGTAAAATGAGAACAGGATTCAATGGAAACAGGAGAAGAAATAACTGAGCAGTACTAAATAAGAACGAGATGAGATATTCCTGGGCATGGTTTGTAAAATGAGAACAGGATTCAATGGAAAAAGGACAAGCAATAACTGAGCAGTACTAAATAAGAACGAGATGAGATATTCCTGGGCATGGTTTGTAAAATGAGAACAGGATTCAATGGAAACAGGAGAAGAAATAACTGAGCAGTACTAAATAAGAACGAGATGAGATATTCCTGGGCATGGTTTGTAAAATGAGAACAGGATTCAATGGAAAAAGGACAAGCAATAACTGAGCAGTACTAAATAAGAACTAGATGAGATATTCCTGGGCATGGTTTGTAAAATGAGAACAGGATTCAATGGAAACAGGAGAAGAAATAACTGAGCAGTACTAAATAAGAACGAGATGAGATATTCCTGGGCATGGTTTGTAAAATGAGAACAGGATTCAATGGAAAAAGGACAAGCAATAACTGAGCAGTACTAAATAAGAACTAGATGAGATATTCCTGGGCATGGTTTGTAAAATGAGAACAGGATTCAATGGAAACAGGAAAAGAAATAACTGAGCAGTACTAAATAAGAACGAGATGAGATATTCCTGGGCATGGTTTGCAAAATAAACATATTTATTTTTATGACACTTCCCGTATCTATTGTTACAATGTTTAACTTTATACATTTCTACTCTTTAACTAACCTTATTTCCTTTCTGTGTAAAATGTTTTTTTGAATATCCTGGGTTAAATGTGACATTTCATTTTTGAGGTTTGACAAAACAGTCTGTAATTTTTACAACTGCTGAAATAAATTAATTCTAGATTTATAACTGTTTATTTATGTGTCAAGTTTTCTTCCCTTCTCCCCCCCACACTCTTTCTATATACATATATATAAAACTTTTATTTTATAATTTTTTCAAACATTAAGGTGTATCAAAATTATTTTGAAGTTTTCAGGACTTTTACTACAAGGATTATTTAAGGTACACATGCGAAGACCTCTCCTTTAAAATATAAAGGTTTCCGTAAAGACTGACCTGAATTCCAGTTAACAGCAGTCTAGTTGCTAAGCTTACGTTAGGTTTTGACCAAGGCAACAAGTATAGAGCACCCAGTGAGGGTCAAACACACTACTAAGTTATAATGGTCAACCAGACTATCACACAAATCATTATTACCCAACTCTGAGGTGCTTAAACAGCAGCTTGGTTCTCCTCACAGTGAGAAAACTTTTCTGACATATAACAAACACCGACTAGGCACATGCAGATTGTTACAACCAATGGAAGAAAACCATCACTAATTCCCAAGCAGACTCACTAGTTAGAGGACCTGAATTCCACCTTTCTGACCATAATAGGTGCCTATTTGTCTCTGCTAGTAATGAGTGTAAGAGGATCTTGAATGACATTAAGCTGTTGTTTGCTGAGAAAATGAGGCAGTGCATAGCTGCTCACAAGTTCAGCTCCAAGGACTATTAGCGGCTCTGCATAAAACAGCAAATCCTCCATCCCTCCCTTAATCAATAAATTTGAAGTCCTCACGGCATCTGTGGACAAGTCCGAGTGCTTTTCTTACAGATTCTCATACAACTCCACAATTAACTCGTCTGGAGTATCTGCACTTGACTCCCTCTTAGAACTGAGGCACAACTGAGAGATGTTCACATAACCCCACTCTCTGGTATTTAAGATAATTTCAAAACTTGACCCCCATAAGGCGAGCAGAAGTGACAGAATCCCTGTCATTGTCTTGAAGAAATGTACCCCTGAATTATCCTCTGTCCTCTCTAAACACTATAATTACTGCCTCTCTGCTTCCTGTTTTCATACCTGCTGGAAATCCTCTTCTGTGGTTTCTGTATTTAAGAACTCAGGGGAACCCTCGGACCCATCCAATTATTGCCCTATCAGACTCCTACAAATTTTCAGAAAAGTGTTTGAGGATATTATCAATGTTGAAGTAGTTCAACATTGTACTGCCTATAAATTATTCTCAGACAGACAATATGGCTTCCGCTTTGCCAGGTCTACTGCTGGTATGTTAATGACCATCACCAAGTACATATATCAGGCCCTTGATAAGTCCGGCGAAGCACGAGCTATTGCCCTGAATATCTCCAAAGTATTTGATAGAGCTTGGCATGCTGACCTTCTGCACAAGCTATAGGGTTATGGTATCACTGGATGCTTGATTCATCTGATCCAATCTTTCCTATCAAACCATATAATGAAGATAGTCTTGAACAGGCAGGCCTTCACATCCAACAACACGAACACTGGTGTAACCCAGGGCTCTATTCTAGGCCTGACGCTCTTTCTGATCTTCATAAATGACCTCTCTGATGTGATCAAATTCCAGGCAGGCATCTACACTGATGACACTACCATTTACCCCTGCCTCAGCAAGAAATCTAGCAAGGTGGCCAAAGATAACTTTGCTGCTATTCTTGAGAAGGACCTCCACTCTGTGGTAGACTGGGATAAGAAATGGCTTGTAAATTTTAATGCTTCTAAAACAAAGCTGCTATCTGTCAATTATCACAGGCAGTCTCTCCTATCCCCCATCAGCATGGACCAAGTGAGTCTCCCTGAAAACAATACACTGCACCTCCTTGGTCTCATCCTCTCTTCCAACCTGAAGTGGAACCATTACATTGAATCAATAGCTAAATTGACTGCTAGGAAGGTTGGGTCACTGAGTCAAGCCAGAAAGTTTTTCCCCACCTGAGTCCATCTTGCACATAGACAAATCAACCATCTGACCATGCATTGAATACTGTTGTCATATCTGGTTGGGTACCCCTACCATTCATCTCAGGGTTCTCAACAGGCTCCAAAGGAGAATCTGTAACATTATTAGTTCCGACCTGGCAGCTCAACTCCAGCCACTTTCTCACCGGCAGGATGTAGCTTCCCTCTGTCTATTCTACAAATATTTTCATGGCTTCTGCTCCAATGAGCTTAGTTCACTGATGCCCCCTCCACAAGAATTTACTTGAGCAACCAGACTGGCAACAAGGTTCTGCTCTTTTACAGTTAAATCAACTAAATGCAGCTGCCACTTCTACTCCGGCAGCTTAATTTTTCGTACTTGTGAACTCCCTTTCATATAATTACTTCCCTGATGGCTACAACCTCCAAGAATTTAAATGCAATGTCAATTCCCATCTCTTCCCCACTTGACTCTAGTCCTTCCCTTGTCCTTTCCCCATCACCTCATGTTTTTTTCCTTTCTCACTCTACCCTAATAACTGTCTTCACATTGTTATTCCCTTCCTTCTCTTGTCCCTTCTCCGACACCCCCTGCAACTGGTTCGTCTTTCTCTTCACTCTCCTGCTTAAACTTTCATTCTTCTTTTATGTAGCCCCCTGCGCACCAGTGAAATTATTAAAAAAATTGAGAAATGAATATACTATCTACCTATAACTTTATTATTATTAAAATATTCAGTCTGGTAATTTTGAGCTGCTATTTTAAAGCTGTTTGTGGAATTCGGCAAAGTGGAAGGAAATGAAACAATGTCTGACTGTAATGCACCAAACTGATTCATGCTTTTTAACAGTAGAGACTTGTCCACAGAAATAAGGTCTAGAAGTGAATAATCAACAGTTATTCTCCAATTAACTCTTTAGCGTTCAACATGCCCAAACCTACCCCATAAATATTGGTTCTCAATGTTCAACATACCATAACCTACCACCATCAGTCAGTTAAGTGGCATACGTAATACATGCTTGGGTGATCATGTCTCAAAAGAGACATGACTGACTAGGCAGAATATTTTCCCACAGCAGGTTGCTATTACTTTCTGCAGTAGGCAAGTTGCCAACCAAGGCTATAAAACACAATCTGCCTGAGATTCAACCCATAGCTGGAAAGAGAAGAGATGGATTAATACTTTTTCCAAGGGTATTTGTGTAAGTGAATGAAACAAATTTGAACTTGAATCTTCGATTTCTTATTCCATGCCAATGTCCATTACATCACAACACACATCCACTACTCTGCCTCCTTAAGATAAGGTTGCAAGAACATTGCAAGGCTTTAAAAATCAAGTGTAGCTGATCACATATGGAGGGAGAAAGGGAATCACCATCCTCTATGGAATGAAGTTGAAATAATAAAGAACACCATTGGAAACTATGTAAACTTAAGGAATCAGTGCATATGCTAGGTCATAAAATCTCCTAGGGCAGCCAAGCATAGAAATGAATACAATATACAAATCTGTAATATGGACTGCTAGAGAAAATCATTAGCTTCAAAGATTGCAATATGAACTCTGGTAAAAAGTGGTTACTGAGACATTAGATTTATAAGTCCCAAACATTTACACACTGATGTCCTTAAGTAGATATAAGCATTGGTTGGTTACAGCGACTTGATTTAAAGAGTTCTGAGTTCAATACCTGGCTACAGCATTAGTAAACAAATAAATTAGAGAGTTGAGTTAAAGGGCGATAACTACATGGCATCTGAAAGTACATGGAATGAGAATGATATACCCCAGTGATCAAAATAAAGAATTCTGTTCAAAATTCCTAGCACCTGAAGAAGGCATACAATGGATAAAAAATTGTAACCCTGGCATATGAGGGCAACAGTCCAAACAATGTAAATAATGTAAAATTCCTCTCTGATAATTTATTCATTTCATGTGAAAGCATAGGACTATATATATATATATATAGTCCTATGGTTCTCTCGGTGACTGGCGTGTGTATACACAGCTTATACACAACACGTTGAAATTTCCCTTCTCTGATTCCATGCGTCGATGGCTTAGGGAGTAGCGACTCTGACTGACAAAAAAATCGGTTGAGTTTTGATCCCGGCCAGAAGCAAGTGGATGCATCTAGCCACACTGATGAGCTGTGATACAGCGAAACAGGCTTGTATGTGGATGACTAATATATATATATATATATATATAATAAAAACAATGTGTATTGTGAATGTTAAAGTGAGTGGAGAACAAGATCATCATAAACTTACAACAATTTCGAGAAGAGTGAGGATTATTGAAAGATGCCACAAATAGAGCATTACATATTTTGTTATATATCAGTCAGTTAAATGCCATAGGTGATACACACTTTGGGTGATCATGTCTCAAAAGACTGACTGGGCAGAAGATTATCCCTCAGTAAGTTGCCATTACTTTCTGTGGTAGACTGGTTGCCAGCCAAGGCTACAGAACCTAATCTATCCTATTATTTAACCCATAACTGGAGGGAAGAGACGGATTAATAACTTTCCCAAGGGTATTTGTGTGTAAGTGAATGCAAGGAATTCAACTGGAATTCAAATTTGGCTCTCCGATTTGCCGTTCCGAGTTGATATCCACTGCACCACAATGCACATCCATGTTATATATAAATGTAAAATAAAAAGTCGATTGAAAAATGAAAATAATTTTGAAGCTTCCCAATTATAAAGAAACCATAAAATAAAACATACAAAGACAAATTAGCTTAAAATAAGAAAATAAACTACCAAAAAGAAAACTTAAAAAATAAAACAATCCAAAAGAAACCAACTGGAAAATAAATAACATTTGGTAGAAACTCTCTTAAAAATAAGTATACAAATCTCAAAAAGCAAAATTTAGAAAAAAAAATTAATTAAAAAATAATTTTATAATAATAATAATGATTAATAGAAATATAAAATTTGTCACTTAGCTGACTGATGTTATATTCAACACCCTGACTCCAGAGTTTTGTAGACATACCTTTTCGTAAATGGTTCAGCCCACTCATCAGAAGGTTTTAGCAACTGACTGCCAATTTTCACAATTTTGTTATTTTTATATTAAGTTAAAGAATAATCTATGCACTTTTCATTGATGTTAGGTTGATTTATTTCTTCTTTGCGTGTGTGTGTAGCTGGGGACTGCTTGTGGAGCCAAAATAGTCCCATGAAATTTCTTCTAAGGAAGAAGCCGGGTTAACCCAGCCCAGGGTGGATGCTGTCACAAGTGGAAAATATAAATGTATTCCCATTTTATTTATTTTTTGTGTAAATTATGTTTGGTTTTTAATTAATGTTTACAAATAATATAATTTTCTAAACATATACTGTTAAATATAAGAGACAATGAATGAGGATGTGGTTTCTGGCTTTCTCTTTTCCAATCTTCTCACTTTTTTTTTTTTTCAATTGGAGTAGATAGATCTATCTATTGCCTGGTTCACACTCCACCCACGTCTATTGAACAGGTTAAGAGGCTCATCCCTTGTTTCCTGTTTAGGATGTGGTTTCCGGCTTTATCTTTTCAAATCTTTTCACTTTTTTTTTTCAATTGGAGTAGATAGATCTATCTATTGCCTGGTTCACACTCCACCCACGTCTATTGAACAGGTTAAGAGGCTCATCCCTTGTTTCCTGTTTAGGATGTGGTTTCCGGCTTTCTCTTTTACAATCTTCTCACTTTTTTTTTTTTTTCAATTGGAGTAGATAGATCTATCTATTGCCTGGTTCACACTCCACCCACGTCTATTGAACAGGTTAAGAGGCTCATCCCTTGTTCCCTGTTTAGAATGTGGTTTCCGGCTTTCTCTTTTACAATCTTCTCACTTTTTTTTTTTTTTCAATTGGAGTAGATAGATCTATCTATTGCCTGGTTCACACTCCACCCACGTCTATTGAACAGGTTAAGAGGCTCATCCCTTGTTTCCTGTTTAGGATGTGGTTTCCGGCTTTCTCTTTTACAATCTTCTCACTTTTTTTTTTTTTTTCAATTGGAGTAGATAGATCTATCTATTGCCTGGTTCACACTCCACCCACGTCTATTGAACAGGTTAAGAGGCTCATCCCTTGTTCCCTGTTTAGAATGTGGTTTCCGGCTTTCTCTTTTACAATCTTCTCACTTTTTTTTTTTTTTTTCAATTGGAGTAGATAGATCTATCTATTGCCTGGTTCACACTCCACCCACGTCTATTGAACAGGTTAAGAGGCTCATCCCTTGTTTCCTGTTTAGGATGTGGTTTCCGGCTTTATCTTTTTCAAATCTTTTCACTTTTTTTTTTCAATTGGAGTAGATAGATCTATCTATTGCCTGGTTCACACTCCACCCACGTCTATTGAACAGGTTAAGAGGCTCATCCCTTGTTTCCTGTTTAGGATGTGGTTTCCGGCTTTATCTTTTCAAATCTTTTCACTTTTTTTTTTCAATTGGAGTAGATAGATCTATCTATTGCCTGGTTCACACTCCACCCACGTCTATTGAACAGGTTAAGAGGCTCATCCCTTGTTTCCTGTTTAGGATGTGGTTTCCGGCTTTATCTTTTCAAATCTTTTCACTTTTTTTTTTCAATTGGAGTAGATAGATCTATCTATTGCCTGGTTCACACTCCACCCACGTCTATTGAACAGGTTAAGAGGCTCATCCCTTGTTTCCTGTTTAGGATGTGGTTTCCGGCTTTCTCTTTTACAATCTTCTCACTTTTTTTTTTTTTTCAATTGGAGTAGATAGATCTATCTATTGCCTGGTTCACACTCCACCCACGTCTATTGAACAGGTTAAGAGGCTCATCCCTTGTTCCCTGTTTAGAATGTGGTTTCTGGCTTTATCGTTTCCAATCTTTTCACTATTACGTACCCCCTGCACATCAGTGGCGTTACCACCTTGATTGGGGTGATACGATTTAAAAAGAAAAAAAAATGTCTATTATGTTTAATCATGAGCCGTTTTAAACATCGTATTTTGGCTTTAATTTCAACTGAAAATAAAGACAAAAATTCTCCAGCATTTGGATAATTTATTATTAAGTTGGTTCTAAGCTTTCAGCTCACATGAGCCATCTTCTTTATCTTTATTTAACAGTATGTTTAGAAAATTATCTGCTGCCTCGATACACTAAATAATATAAATAAAATAATATAATATAAACAGAATAACATTATAATAATAATAATAATAATAATAATAATAATCTACCTGATGAGAGTTTGGTTCTTTTGTTGCAACCACGATGCACAATGAGTTCTGACGGCCAATAATGCTTTCTTATCAATGGCCTGAGCGGTGTCTGGAATGTTGGACAAAAGGAAATCACTGGGAATCCATACCACATTACCTATCAGGTGGACAGCTGGTGCCTTTTTATAGACATCCCAAATTGCCTTGAACAATTTTTTGTCAATGACACGGAATATTTGACAATAAAGTACATATAAACCACAGAGGCCAACGTATTTACAGCGTTGATCCATCTCCTTAGCATCCCCTACAAAAACAAATAAATCAATTGATAAAATAAAATAGAAATAATAAAAATAAACAGATTATTGATATATATATATATATATATATATATATATATATATATATCTTCATTGTATTAACTACTTAGGACCGATTAATGAAATACTGTTGTGGTGTAAGCAAAGAGTTTGTTAAGATTAGGGGGAAAACACCTAACTGATTGCTCTCCCAGCAACTACAGGGATAAGAGGGAGAGAGTGGAAAGAGATAGGAGGTAACATAGAAATAACACTGCCTCAGAAACCATAGCAACTTGATGAAAAAAAGGGGCCATTGGACTGACTTGACAAGACACCATGTTTTTCTCTAACTTTTATTGACATGAGGCACCACCACCAAAACCTTTTCAGTGATGGTGCATGAAGCGTCTTATAAAGACCTAGATTTCGGCCAGTTGCAGAGAGGCATGTGTCTAATTACACATGCCAAACTGTCTCACTGCTAGTTTAGTTAAGTTTAGTTGTTTGTTTTACCAGCATATCTACTCTTTTGAGTCATTTAATGCTGAAGAATTTGTTTGGCTTTTTGTTTACTGCTTGTTGATCTTTTGTGAGTATTGCTGCCGAGATATAAGTAGAGGTGTTGTGATTTGATGTGTGATGGTTATATGCTATCTTCTTTTGCAACTATATTTTGTTATATGATTTTGTTGTTTTTAGAAATTCTAAAAGGTCGTTTAAGTCAGCTTTGTTGAAGATGTCTTTCAGATTGTTTTCTTGATAGTATCTTAATCGTATTTGTTCAAGATCTATGCAGCTTGTTAGTATATGTTTCACTGTGTAGAGCTCCGTCTCACTGCTAATGAGAAAAACCAGGAAGTAACTGGTGTTGACAAATATGTCTGCACATGATCCGAGGCCTTTTTTGGATCTGTACTGATCTGCGTTCACCACAAATACCTTATAAGAAGTTTTTTTTAATCCTGAAGAGAATGATGAGATGTTTTACTTGTAATGAACAGGCAATATTCTTTGATTCATTTTTATAGTAATTAGACCTCATATATCAACACTGAACGTATATAGGAACTTCAGGGGAGTGATATTTTTTACTAAAATCTTCATAAAATAAATTCCTTCCAGTAGGCATCAAAAACAAAATATTTTTTTTTAATATTCCAGTCCCAAGTGGTTGATCATAAATATCTGTAAAGATATTTGAATATTATTTTGTACAATAACTTTTCTAACAGTAATTCTGTTGTACCTTAGACAACTTAGTTAACAATTCAATGTGAATTAAAGAAACTAACAACTCTTTCACATTTGTCTATACTTCTGAGATGAGCTACTATTTACATTATTTACCCTGCTCGGACTGTCGTCATGTTTACGTTTTGGCCGTTGTATGCTTTGGCCTTTTTCAGGTTGCAGGAATTTTGAACTGAACCCTTTGTTTTGATCACTGGGGTATATCATTCTCATTCCATGTATGAAGCCACTTCCGCATGCAATATAGTTATCTCCCTTTAACTTAACTCTCTAAGTTATTTGTTCACCACTGCTGTAATCAGTTTTACTGTATGAGAAATGAATTCCTCTTTGAAGGTTTGAAAAGTCACTGTAATTATTCCATGGTTATTTGTTATCATCCAGGTTATTGAATTAGTATCCACATCTTTGTTTTCTCTGCAACTAGTGGTGTGGCTCTAAATTCACTATTTGGAGTCTTGGGAAATGTGGAGTTACTCCTTAAATGCCATTACTCCTAGGTCCACTCTGGCCCAGAATGGTAGTACCTGCTAGGGTCCCATCTATGGGTCAAATAGTTTATGTGTGTGTCTGTGTGTGTGTGTGTGCGCACATGTGGAACGGCTAAGTAAATATGTACTTTGAGTGTGAAATATTTGCATCATGTATATGTATGTGTACATGTGTGAGGGCTTTTCAAAGCCTGAGTAAAATCATCATGGGCACTTCCAAGCCACCAACCCTCCTACCAGAGACAGAAAACTTTGAGATCAAAACCTCTTATGTATATTGTGCGGTTGACTAAGCACTACCTAAATGTATTTAAGGCCCTGGGGATATCAAACTTTGGGATAATATAACATGCAATCATCACAAACACCTAATGTGTGGCACACTGTGCACCTGTAGAGGCTATGTTGTTTTGATGGAGAGAGTGTGCTTTGTGCCGCATAAACAACTTATCACTTTAAACAAATCTTTAGTTCAGGTTGATCAGTAGCTGGATGGCAAATAGTTCAAGACAAGTGCATGCAGGACAGAAATCCCATGCATAAATGTAAAACGAAGCGCACCATCTACTGCTGACCCTCATTTATCGCTTATGATAAGAGAGTGTACCACACACACACACATATATATATATATATATATATATATATATATATATGCTGTTAAATATAAGAGACAATGAATGTCTATTATGTTTAATCATGAGCCGTTCTAAACGTCTTATTTTTGCTTTAATTTCAGTTGAAAATAAAGACAAAAATTCTCCAACATTTGGATAATTATTTATTGATTTTCTTCTAAGCTTTCGGCTCACATGAGCCATCTTCAGAGAGGTTGTTTCAACGGAAATATTATAACATCCACCATCACCGACAATTTTATTTTGTGTTGACATAAAACTCCGCTTGGCAACGGCAATGTAAATGCTTATTGACTAGTGTTTGCTTAAGCAAACACTAGTCAATAAGCATTTACATCAAAATAAACATAACACTATTAACTTATACTATTGCAACCAAATACATAATAATAATAAACAAGATGAAAAAACTCTCAAAAACATAATACATAGAAATGTTAAACCAGTGGAAAGTAATAATCAAATTAAACTCATTATATATTATAAAAAGTTTAAAACAATTGACCTCATAGTCTATAATAACCCAGCAAGCACTAAACTAAATTCTCTACAAAAAACCAATGTAGTGTACCAATTTACATGCCCATTCAGAGATTGCATCTGATTCTAATAAAAAACCTAGTACATATATTGGTTTTACTACAACCACACTCTCCCGTAGACTTACATGTCATCCTTTTGATCAGAGTACTATTAAACAACATTTCTCTGAAAAACATAAACATGTAGGTAATATCAGACAGATTTTGGTCGACAATATGGTGATCCTTACTCATACACACAGTAAGAGGAACCTGCAGATATTGGAGGCCATGTACATCAAATCTAAACAACCAACACTCAATAAGATCAACTTTAAAACCGGAAATAACATATTTGACTACATGGATTTGTTGTCATTTCGCGCTATCCCGCAGTGTGACGTCATAAAACCGCATCGCAAATTTAAGAACTGCGTTTATTATTTTTGGTAACTATTGCCGCTGCCAAGCGGAGTTTTATGTCAACACAAAATAAAATCATCGGTGATGGTGGATGTTATAATATTTCAGTTTAAACAACCTCTCTGAAGATGGCTCATGTGAGCCGAAAGCTTAGAAGAAAATCAATAAATAATTATGCAAATGTTGGAGAATTTTTGTCTTTATTTTCAACTGAAATTAAAGCAAAAATACGACGTTTAGAACGGCTCATGATTAAGCATAATAGACATTCATTGTCTCTTATATTTAACAGCATATGTTTAGAAAATTACTTGCTGCCTCGATACACTAAATATATATATATATATATATATATATACCTATATATATATATATATATATATATACACACCTAAATAATAGAAAGAACAAGTGGAGTAAAAATCCACAGTTCATAGCATTTATTTTTAAAAAAGTGCTAAATGCAAAATAGAGCAATATATCAATATAATATTTTTATTACAAGTGATTATAATAAAATCATTTTACATCGCTAGACAAAAGCATATTGTATATTTCGTCAGGTGATGGTTGGTAACTTATGATAGTGAAGAGCTCATCCAAGCAATTATCATGAAAGGATTTATAGAAAAATGTACAGAAAGGCAACTTTACAGTGATGGGAAAGTAACTGAAGCCAAGCGGCCAGATCAGGACTAATAATATTGCTGATTCTTCTTTAGATTTTACCAAGGAGCTCAAAATAAATAGCAGAGGCACTGGACTAGATGTTGCAACAATATACCAAGCATAGATGGATGGTAGACTCATACATATGAAAGATAGATTCTTGAGAGAAAAGTTGTCTTGCCTGATACAGTGAACCAACTTTCTTAGCAACTGACCAAGCAATGGATTCAATATAGTCTTTCCACTTCATGTCAATTGGGAACATCAGTCCGAGAAAGCTCAAGAAGTTGCTTTCCTGGAGGTTTATATATATTTTTTTTTCCATTTTTAAATGAGTTATTTCACTACCCAGATTTCTACCGTAAGTGGTGTCTTCAGGTGATTTTTAATAACTAATTTTACCTTTTATCGTTTTTCTTTTTAAGAACGTTCTTGTAACGGTGTTTTATTTGAATGTTCACATGGCAGAGAATTTATGAACACGCATTGTTTAAATTCAAACGAATTATGACGTTTTCATCCATGGTTGTATGAACCTAAGAGGTATTTCTTATTGTGGATGCATTTAGTCATAATTTCTGTTCTTTCATTTAACAGTTTGTCTTTATTTGGGAATATCATAATTTCTAATTTTTCTTCTTGGCACAGTCTACATATTTGTCCACTGTTGTAAGGCTTGGCTGTTTTTACAATGCTCCACGTTATGTCTGGATCTTTTTCATATTTTGATTTCAATTTCCAGACGTGTATATATATATATATATATTATAAATTATATTTTAGAACATGTACATAATTTTTTTATATTTTTTTATTTTTTTTTATTAAAATAAAAAAAATTATGTACATGTTCTAAAATATAATTTATAATAAATATTCACAGCTCTATTTATTATATATCAAGCACTGTTTTAAATTAATGTTTTGGACGTTGTAAAAATTCTTTCTTCGTTCTGTATTCACACGGATATATATATATATATATACACACACACGCACACACTAAAGTAAATCAGCAGCTAAAATTAAGAGTCTACTTATAATCCCAGACTGGGAAAAGGAAAGTGTTCTATGCCCTATATAGAGGCAGAACTTTATATTTTTTTTAAACTGATTTCTGCTGAAACAGTGATCAACCACAACTATTAGTTTCATGCACATTATACACAATCTTCAGGCGATCAGTATATGTTTAGAAGAAAATAGGGATATTTATCCACCTGGATTAGTTCAAAAATGTCGGTGGTAGCACCAACTAAACTCACCCACAGAGAGAATTATCTTAAATGGATAAGATGAAAAAGAAAGCCACAGTTATAAAAATAAATAAAAAAAAAAAAAAGGTAAAGCAGAAAGGATTTTCTAGTATGGTGAAAAAGTGCTCATTGTTATTGTGAGCAAAAGCGCCATGGTGAGGAAGCTAACCTTCAAGGTTTTCAAAAGACGTATAGTCTTTTAAAAGTGCTCTACACCACTGCAACACAAAGAGTCCCTATATAACAGAGCATTCAAGAACATTTTGCTTCCAATAACACTGAGCACCTTTTGAGCAAACTTATTTCTGCTTTAATCTTTTTTATATATATATAAAAAACTTTTGCTTATATTAAATATGTATATACTAGCAGTATAGCCTGGTGTTGCTCGGGTGTAATGAAAGCTTTAAAACTAATTCATGGTCCTGGAGCTCAGACACTTTGGACGTTGGCACGAAAGACTAAAAAGCAATATTTGTTTCCAGTTAAAGCGAAACCATAGACTGAAAGAAAAATGAATGGATGTAAGTCAAATTTTGATTTCCTGGTATCGATATCAAATAAGTTTTTTTTGTCGTTAACTGAATTTTGAAGGCTAAATAAGTCCTCTGAGTAAATGGTATCATGGCTGAGACTAAGAACTACAATTATACCTACTTAGAGCCAAACCCAAAGCAAAAACTAAAATAAAAGGGCTGAAAAAAATACAGACATACAGACAGATAAACAGACACACACACAAACATCTTGCCTTACATATATATATATTATTGATTTTCTGCTCTATTGTAAGAAATGCAACCTTGAAACTTCTGAATATCATTTCTTATGTCTCTGTCTATGAGTGTATCCAATTTGATTAAAATCGGACCACTCCTTCTATAACCCGATTTTTTCGATTATCAATTTTCGATATTTATTGGGGGTACCTTGACACAAATGCTAGCTAAGAACATTCACAGACGCTTATAGTACAACTGTGTTAATTTTCAAGAAAATCGGTTCAGCCATTTCAGAGTCTATAGGTAACAGACACACACACACAAAGTTCCATTTATCAATAAGTTTAGATTATATATATATTTGTCATCCACATACAAGCCTGTTTCACTGTATCACAGCTCATCAGTGTCGTTAGACATCCACTTGTTTCTGCCCAGAATCAAAACTCAACCGATTTGGTGTCAGCCGGAGTCTATATATATATATATATATATATATATATATATAGGAAAGAATATTAATAAAAAATTTTGAATTTAAAAATGTACTTTTTTTGAACAGTATTTGTTTATTTTTATTATATTTTATATTTCAGACCGCCCTCGGTCCTTCATCAGAAACAACTGATTTTTAAATTTGAATTAGAAACGTATTTCACGATAGTGTTCGAATATTTTTTTGTTTACATCACGTGGTAGGGTTAAATAGGGACTTAGGTGTGTTGAATCTTTACAAATATTTCAATAGCTAAAAAATTTTTTTCAGATATTCCAAGAAATTTTTATCTAAAACAAACAGACTTTCTCTACGGACATGCCGCATGTTGTGAACAAACACACCACGTGATGTAAACAAAAAAATATTCGAACGCTATCGTGAAATACGTTTCTAATTCAAATTTAAAAATCAGTTGTTTCTGATGAAGGACCGAGGGCGGTCTGAAATATAAAATATAATAAAAATAAACAAATACTGTTCAAAAAAAGTACATTTTTAAATTCAAAACTTTTTATTAATATTCTTTCCTATACATATTAAAACAGTATACATGGATGATCATCACAATATATATATATATATATATACGCACTGAACATTTCACCCCAAACAAAGCAAAAAAGTCACTAAAACACAAGGAGTTATTAAGAGTGAAAGAAAAAGTGAAATATTACTGAGGAGAAAAGGCAATAAAAGAGCAACATTCAGAAAGATGAATACTGATCCTGCATTTAAATTTTTGAGGATCGTAACTCACAGAAATTCAAGAAGAGTTCCACTGATCAGAAGCGAGATACAGGACCAAATGGTTTCACCTTGAATAATGGTCTTTCTGTATTTTTCAAGATTTTTAGTTTGTCCCTGAATTACAAAAGTTTGCAGCATTTTTTTTTATAAAATCCTTTATTCATATCAATTCATTTAGGCATAAAAGTTTTTATGACCTTACATGAACTTTCAGTTAAATGGTACATTCCATCATAAAAGAACAATTCTGATTATGATTTGATGAATTTGTCAAGAAATTTTGTGATATCTTGAAATTGATAGAACCAGTGATTACATAAAAAGTGCTGTATGCAACAAAACAAGTGATAGTCTGAAGGTAATTGATCTGGATAATAAGCTGTATGTGGAAGAACTTCCCATCCCAGCATCATGCTTGTTTCCTGTCTCACATTTACAAGAACAGAGGTTGTAATGCATAAAAATCACCAGCCAACTTCATTACTCAGTGAAATGTTGCTTTTGTTTCAATGTGTCATTCAAACAAGCCAAATGCTCACTGTTACAATATTCAATGACAATAGCAGTGATTCCCAAAAGTGAGCAGTGCCATCGCTTGGGGGTGGTGAGATAAAAAGTGGGTAGTGAGAGAGTGGCAGTGGCATATCTGAACCATAACATACATCACACACACATTGTACCTGAAGTGTATCTTGTTTTTATTTTACAGTGTATCCCATTTATATAACATTTGGGGACAGGGAGCATTAGGGTTATGTTTTAATACACAAGGGCCGGGCAATCCCAAAAGGTTTGGGGACCACACCTTTAATTATTGTTATACAAACAATAATTAATCTCAGTCCTAGATAGACAAGGGCAAAAATTTACATTGTTCGAACTGTTGTCCTCATCATTACTGTCATATACACTACATTTTGGCCGTTGTATGCTTTGACCTTCTTCAGGTGAATTTTAAACCAATTCCTTTATTTTGTCCAATGGGGTAGATTATTCTAGTTCCAATAAAGATTAGAACAACAGTTTGAACAAAATAAATAGTGTAAATAGTTACAATATCTCATTTCAGAAAGACAGACAGATCCTAAAGAAGGCCAGAGTATACAATGTCCGAAATGTGAATATGACAATAAAAATGAGGACAACAGTCTGAACAATGTAAATAGTTACAATACCTCCTCTCAGAAAGACAGACAAAAATCTGGCTGTATGGAAGTTTAATGAAGTCCCAATAAATTTAACCTCTGCCCTTTTATTTTGTCTGATGTACTAAAGCCTAAATGAGATTCTAATAGTCAAATCTAAATAGATAAGAAAACACATATGCTTAGCTATAATTACCTATTCGACTTTCAAGAGTCATCAGAATATCCTTGACATTCGTGATAAATTCTTCAGCAAAAGCAGTGCTTTTAGAAACTAAGATTGTGTTTGGGTCATCAAAAATCTGTTCAACGCAATTCTGAAAAAAAAAAAAGTTTGTAAAATTATTCATTTTTTAATAGAAAAAAAAAAAACAAAAAAACAAAATCTAAAAAGAAATCACTGCAAAAAAAAATATCCTGTCTAAATTTTGCTGTTTCTATCTATTCAGTTTTCACAATGGTCACTTCTCACTTGACATACATAATTGAAGTTAGGTTGGTTGTTTTTGTTTTATGGCATATCAACCTCGGCGGGTCATTTATTGCCAACTAAATTTTTTATTTATTTATTGCTGACAATACCTTTTTCTTTCAACAATTTATTGTTGGTTTTATATAAGTTTTGTGTCTAGTAATACTTTTTTCTTTTTGAGTATCAAGATTCATTGGGATTTGTTTTTAAGGGCAGGGTCACCAAGTCCTACTCTGTTATTTAACCCATAACTGGAGGGTAGGGACGGATTAATACCTTTCCCAAGGGTATTAGTGCTTAAGTGAATGCAAGGTATTCAACTGGAATTTGAACTCAGCTCACTGATTTCTCTTTCCAAGCCGATATCCACTGCACCACAATGCACTTCCGTCACTAAACACTTACAGCACCTGGTATTCCCAAGCGGTCACCCATCAAAGTACTGACCAGGCTCAACGTTGCTTAACTTCAGTGATCGAGCGAGAACCGGTGTATTCAACGTGATATGGCCATAAGCCTCTTGAAGTTAGGTAATTAAAAATAAAAAAATTAAAAATCTATGTAACATTTCATTCTGTAAAAGAACTTCATCAGACTAAAACAACTGATGGAATTATATACATATTTAAGGAGAGATGGAAATGCACATGTTGGTCATAAGTCTGTCTCCTAGTTACTAGTGTGCATGTATTATTTTGTGTTCACGCAGATGGGAAGATATAAGACTGACCTGAAAAATAACTCCATCTAATAATTGTCCTTCCAAGGTGAGCATCAATTTCTCAAATGGACGAAGTTTTTCATCTGGAATGTTGAATTTTGAAGGATTGTGTCTTACACTCTTCAACATCCTGTCAAATATTATCATTAAAGCATTTTAATACACAAAAATAATATCATTAAAACATTTTGATACACAAGATTAATAGTACAACATTTTAATAAACAAGACTAATATTATTACAATAATTTAATACACAAGACTAATCTACCATCCGCCCGTTGATTGAATACTGCTGCCATATCTCATTGGGTGCTCCTGCTATCCACCTAGAAGTCCTTGACCCAACGAAGAATATGTAATGTGATCAATCTCAATTTGGCAGCTCAGATACAGTCACTTTCTTACCGGTGCAATGAGGCTTCCCTGTGTCTCTTCTACAAATACTTTCACAGCTTCTGCTTCAATGAACTCCTATATACGAATTCACTCAAACCATAAGATTAACAACTAGGTCCCACCCTTTTACTGTGAAACCAATAAAATGTCAATGCAAATTCTACTCCAGTAGCTTCTTTTCTCGCACTTTCTGCCTGTGGAATTCCCTTCCATTTACTTGCTTCCCCAACAGCTACAATCTCCAAGAATTTAAATGTAACGTCAATAGTCATCTCCTATCTCACTGACTTGCATCCCCTCTCTCATGCTCCTTTCTCTGTCCACTCCACTCATATCAGTATTTTCATCCTTCTCTTACCCACTTCCTGACACCCCCTATAACCTGCCACTCTGTCTCATAACTTTCCTCCTATGTAACCCCCTGCACAACAGTGGCAGTAAAATGCCTTGATTGGGGCGATATGATTATAAAAAAAATTAATACATAAAACTAATGCAAACAAATTTGTAAGAAAAATACAAATGACAATACATTAGTTGGAATCAAATACAATTCAAAAATGGATCAGAATCTGACAGAATGATACGATAAAGATTAAAAAAAATTGTTTATCAATCAAACATGTTTCACTTTTATTAAATCTTCATCAGTGAATGAGATATCTTTTACATTTGTGTTGTTTGATTTTAATTGGACAATCATGTTTCACATAAATTGTGGCATTAGATAAGAGATGAATGTGTATATGTAGAGTTTCAAGAAATTGATGGATTTTAAGCTTATTTGAAAAACCCTAAATATTTCTATATGTATTTAAGTGTATAAAAATTCTAGTTTGTTTACGTGGGATTCAGATGATTATGTATATTCGTAAGTGTGTGTGTATGCCAAGTAGATATGTTTATTGGTTTTTGCTTTGTTAATATAAGTAGGATGTGCATTGTAGTACATTGGATATCAGCTCGGAACGAGAAATCGGGGAGCTGAGTTTGAATTCCAGCTGAATTCATTGCATTCACTTACACGCAAATACCCTTGGGAAAGGTATTAATCCGTCTATTCCCTCCAGTTATGGGTTAAATAACAGGACAGATTGGGTTATATAGCCTTGGTCGGCAACCAGTCTACTGCAGAAAGAAATGGCAACCTACTGTGGGATAATCTTCTGCCCAGTCAGTCATGTCTCTTTTGAGACATGATTGCCCAAGTGTGTATCACTTAACTGACTGAATATAAAAATGTTTCTGCATAAATACTGCTTGTTTTAGATAAGCATACATTTAATTCTTTAAGATCAGATTCAATAAAGGTTGGTAATGTAATATGTTTTTGACATGTGTTTATAGTTAGTAAAATTGTACTTTCTCTGTAAAGAATTATGTTCTTTTTTTATGAGGGTGTCATTAGTAAATGCACGATTTAAAAAAAGAAAAGAAAATATTTCTACATCCAAAATGCTATTTTCAGTTACCCAAATGTCTTTGCTGAAACAGAAGACTAAACCTTTTGTTTTGGTTTCAATTGATGACAGTAATACTGAGCTGAAGTGTATCATTTACCTAAAATCATTCCTACCATTAAGTGCTGAAAGGCCAATATTTTTAATCTAATGTCAAAGTTGAAATTGCTGTGAGAATAACCAGAAACTTTCTTCATTTTATTTTTCATCTGCTACAAGGCCCGTGAGTCATTCAAAGTAGTGTGTTACAGGGTAAGAGGCACAGTCTATGTAGATATATGTGGGGGAAGATAACAGTTAACTCTAGACTTTAACAGGTTAAGAATGTAGTGTCGGTAAAACATTACAGTTAGTTTCAGAAAGCAGTGGTTGGTGGAAAGAAGCTGTTTGAGTGGAATGTGGTGACTATAAAACTGGAGTAAATCACCAGATATGCTCAGACTTGTTTCCATTACAAAACATAGAAACAGCAAGCCATGAACTGGCAAACAAGGAATATTTTACGAATATTGACTTGAGATCTGCCTACAACTGAATTCAGATTGATAAAAAATTTAAAGAAATCACCACAATCAACACCCCTATAGGCCTGTTAAAGTGGATTCACTTACCATTTGGAATTAAAAGGCAATTGAAGGAATATTGTTAGGCAAGGTAACTGTTGGGGCACTCTCCACCTTTCCACCAAAATGGACTGTTCAAATCACTATATAAAATAGTAGTGATTATACCTCAAGAAAGTAAATCGAGTGAGCGAGTCAGTCGGGTATTTCCGGTATTGGCCCGGAAGTGTTCTACTAGTCAATCTCTCACGTCTATACGACGATACTGTATACTAATTGCCTTGTTCTGTATTCTACTAATCCTCACCTTTTGTAAATACTTCTCTTTCCTGTCACTACACCTACTTTTATACTATTACGTTGTTTTGTATTATTTCACATAATTCTGTTACCCGATGTAACAGTAACTAACATGATTAAATAACAAGAAAACATAGCGGTATGAGCGAAAACCAAACAAGAGTTAAGACAAAAAAGTGGATCAAATATTATGGCAATTGAAAAAGGCTTAATAAACCATTAATAGAGACAAATGTAACGTTGATTGCAGGAATCTGGCATATTTGGGCTTCCAAATATCTAAGACTGGTATAGCACCTGATGAAAAGCTAACAAAAAAGATTACGGAGATGTAGAGGATTTTTAGGTCCTTTACGATTTATATTACGATTCGTCCAACATACGATTCAAGAAAAATAAAGACAACAACTCCAATTTGTAACCAATAAATTAAACTATATTCAATAAACAAACATAGCATGTAATATTAGTATACATAGAATAAGAGGAAAAAGTTGTTCGCCTTTAACTGTTTGTTGACCAAACTCAAATAAATGAAGAAAGTTTTTTCTTGTGCTGAAAAGGTTTGTTATAATTGTTAGAAAGATTTTCATGTAAGAATAAATAACATGAAGAATACAATTATTTTGAATGTAATTGTAAGTAACACAAATTTTGGTCCTAGAGTCAAAAAATTCAAAAGTTCTTGGTGAAAATGTTCAGAGAAAAAAACAAAGTTCTGTGTTTGTGTGTATGTTAACAAATGTTTGGGTAGAACTTACGTCGAGTTGTTTCGCAGCCTGTTTGTCTACTGCTTAACTTGTGAAAAGTAGCTAAATATATAGTGGTACAGCGGCTCCAGAACAAAGTGCGGGAAAACTAATTTTACATTAAAAATATGTGATTGGTTAAAAATTAACCAATCACCACACACATATGAAACAGAGCCGGAAGATTCAAAGGCGACTGCGATTGCTAAATTGTCCTATACAAGAACAGTAGTGATTTATTACCCGATTGCAGACGAGTAAATGACATGGACCAAATGTGGGTAAGAAAAACACAGCAACCGCTATAGAGGTAGTGACTCCAGCCAATAAAAAGGAATTGGAATCCTTTTTAGAGTTGATAAATTTTTACAGTAGATACATCCCAAAATTTAGTGAACTAATTGTACCATTGTCAGAGTTGCGTAAAAAGAACACCGAATTTAAATAGGCACAAAGATGAAATAATACTTTTATGATACTAAAAGCAATTATGAAAAAGAAGCCTATAACAAGGGTGTTTGATCCTAAGAAAGAGATAACATTGACCACGGATGCGAGTGAGAAAGTGGTTGCTGCCATCCTATTGTAGGAAGAGCATCTAATAATGTATTTATCTAGGAGATTGACAATGGTAGAGATAAATTACTCAAGCATTGGAAAAGAGGCCCTAGCAATTGTTTGGAGTATGGAGAGGGCACAAAATTCTTTACTAGGTAAGAAATTTTTACTAAAGTCAGACCATAAGCCGTTGGAGTTTATTTTTAACACAGGGAAAGAATTGCCAAAATTACATGCCATGATGGCCCAGTGTAAAATTCTCAAGGGAGATACCATCCCTCATGTAGATGCTTTGTCGAGATTATGGTTTGTAAAAGGAACAGAGGATAAGCATAGAACTAAGGATGACAGAATAATTCAATGAGTAGAGATGGACGTACTGTCAACAGGTTAACAAATGAAACTGAGCAAGATCCAGTATCGAGCAAAATAATCGAAAGAATAAGGAATAATAAGTGGAACAATAAGAGCAGACGTTTAAGGAGATACAGCATAAGTTAAGAGTTGAAAATGGAATTATATGCAGTGGTTAAGACAGTAGCTCCACAGACATTAAAGACGTATTGAGAGGGGTACACAATGATATGCATTATGGCAACACGGATTAAAATTACAAGCATGGTGGCTGCGTTATGCAAAGGCTGTTGAAGAATTTATTAATAAATGTTCAAAATGAAATTAAATTAGAAGATTCAGGCAAAAAGAGCTTCATTCATGGCCTAAAAAGGCACAACCATGGCTTAGAGTACATATGGACCACATACACTTCAGTAGCATAGGATCATTTCTCATAATGGTGGATGCGTACTCTGGTTGGCCAGAAGTAATCAAAGACTGGAGAGCGTCCACAGTCAAACAGGTTTTGAGAGATGCATTTGCTAGGAATGGAATACTGCAAACATTAGTGTCAGATAATGCACCTGAATTTTGGAATGAAAATTTGTGTACATGGTTGAGGTGGATAGGCTATGTGCCATATAAAACTCATCCGTACCATTCACAATCCAATGGAACAGCAGAGCAGATCATAAAAACAGTTAAAGTGATATTGAAGGCATTCTCGCCCCTCACTGAAAGCACTGAGGCATTTCTGGCTAAAATACTCCTCAGTTATAGGTCAATACCACACGTGGAGAAGAAACTGAGCCCATTGGCCCTCATGGGTAGACAGATTAGAACAAACTTCCTTTTGCAGAGAGGCAATAATACGGCTCTGATTGAGAAGAAAGGGCAGTATGTCTTGGCTCATGCAGATCAATGTAGAAAAAGGACTGTGTCAGACGATGTGGAGATGGAAAACCAAAGTGGGGAGGAGGAAGGTAACTGCAATGAGGAGGCAGAGCAGAGAACAGAAATGCAGGAGCAAGAAGAGAGAGAAAGCTGCAGTGATGAGGATGAACAAGGAATGGACTTAAGTGGAGAAGAAAAAACTGACAAAGAGAATGAAGAAAGACCAAGGTCACCAATAAAAAGGAGAAGAAAGGAGCAAAAGCAAGAAATATATCAAGAGTAATTTTTTTTTTTTTAATCATATCACCCCGAGCAAGGTGGTAACGCCACTGATGTGCAGGGGGCTACGTTCTGTCAGCCAGCCTTCAACTTGGTGAGTTTAGCCAGTGTGATCTTATTTTTTGAATTATTTATTTTTGATTTGTATTTTGATTTGTATTTTTTATTTTATTTCGGTTCTTTTCTGCCTAATTTTTGTGTAAATTGTTGTTAATTATCAAATTTAGGTTTGGTATATTAGGGCTTTGGTTATATGTAGGAATTCTAAGACCGGCCATGTTTGTTTTTTTTTTTTTTAATTTTATTGTTCTGTCATTCCCTTGCTAACTGGACACATGGCTTGGAGGTGATCCCCCCCTCCATCACACTACTGTCTGTTACTGCTTACTTAAGGTAACTTAATCTCTCCAGAACTCTCCAGAACTGTATAGAAGAAACAAAATGGAGATAATTTTTGAAATTTTCTTAACTTTTTTCTGTCAGCCAGCCTTCAACTTGGTGAGTTTAGCCAGTGTGATCTTATTTTTTGAATTATTTATTTTTGATTTGTATTTTGATTTGTATTTTTTATTTTATTTCGGTTCTTTTCTGCCTAATTTTTGTGTAAATTGTTGTTAATTATCAAATTTAGGTTTGGTATATTAGGGCTTTGGTTATATGTAGGAATTCTAAGACCGGCCATGTTTGTTTTTTTTTTTTAATTTTATTGTTCTGTCATTCCCTTGCTAACTGGACACATGGCTTGGAGGTGATCCCCCCTCCATCACACTACTGTCTGTTACTGCTTACTTAAGGTAACTTAATCTCTCCAGAACTCTCCAGAACTCTCCAGAAGAAACAAAATGGAGATAATTTTTGAAATTTTCTTAACTTTTTTCTGTCAGCCAGCCTTCAACTTGGTGAGTTTAGCCAGTGTGATCTTATTTTTTGAATTATTTATTTTTGATTTGTATTTTGATTTGTATTTTTTATTTTATTTCGGTTCTTTTCTGCCTAATTTTTGTGTAAATTGTTGTTAATTATCAAATTTAGGTTTGGTATATTAGGGCTTTGGTTATATGTAGGAATTCTAAGACCGGCCATGTTTGTTTTTTTTTTTTAATTTTATTGTTCTGTCATTCCCTTGCTAACTGGACACATGGCTTGGAGGTGATCCCCCCTCCATCACACTACTGTCTGTTACTGCTTACTTAAGGTAACTTAATCTCTCCAGAACTCTCCAGAACTGTATAGAAGAAACAAAATGGAGATAATTTTTGAAATTTTCTTAACTTTTTTCTGTCAGCCAGCCTTCAACTTGGTGAGTTTAGCCAGTGTGATCTTATTTTTTGAATTATTTATTTTTGATTTGTATTTTGATTTGTATTTTTTATTTTATTTCGGTTCTTTTCTGCCTAATTTTTGTGTAAATTGTTGTTAATTATCAAATTTAGGTTTGGTATATTAGGGCTTTGGTTATATGTAGGAATTCTAAGACCGGCCATGTTTGTTTTTGTTTTTTTAATTTTATTGTTCTGTCATTCCCTTGCTAACTGGACACATGGCTTGGAGGTGATCCCCCCTCCATCACACTACTGTCTGTTACTGCTTACTTAAGGTAACTTAATCTCTCCAGAACTCTCCAGAACTGTATAGAAGAAACAAAATGGAGATAATTTTTGAAATTTTCTTAACTTTTTTCTGTCAGCCAGCCTTCAACTTGGTGAGTTTAGCCAGTGTGATCTTATTTTTTGAATTATTTATTTTTGATTTGTATTTTGATTTGTATTTTTTATTTTATTTCGGTTCTTTTCTGCCTAATTTTTGTGTAAATTGTTGTTAATTATCAAATTTAGGTTTGGTATATTAGGGCTTTGGTTATATGTAGGAATTCTAAGACCGGCCATGTTTGTTTTTTTTTTTTAATTTTATTGTTCTGTCATTCCCTTGCTAACTGGACACATGGCTTGGAGGTGATCCCCCCTCCATCACACTACTGTCTGTTACTGCTTACTTAAGGTAACTTAATCTCTCCAGAACTCTCCAGAACTCTCCAGAAGAAACAAAATGGAGATAATTTTTGAAATTTTCTTAACTTTTTTCTGTCAGCCAGCCTTCAACTTGGTGAGTTTAGCCAGTGTGATCTTATTTTTTGAATTATTTATTTTTGATTTGTATTTTGATTTGTATTTTTTATTTTATTTCGGTTCTTTTCTGCCTAATTTTTGTGTAAATTGTTGTTAATTATCAAATTTAGGTTTGACTTATACTAAGTTGAAACTTAATTATCTTCAGTCACACATTTATTCTTTTTTTTTAATTGGAGTAGATAGTACCTTCTATCGCCCGGTCTCACACTCCACCCCCTTCTTTTGGACAGGAGTAGAGGTGATCGCCTTGTTTCTTGTTTAGGAAGGGGTTCCCGGTTCATCTCTCTTTTCTTCGGTCTTTGTCGGTTCGGCTGGAAGCTTTTTGCAGTTGGTGAGTATGGTGGCAAAGTCTCTTCATTCTGAGGGTACCGGGTTGGCAGTTTCCTGGTTGCTGCTTCCGACTGGTAGTTAGGAGCCCGAACTCTTGCGTAGCGTCTCGAGAGGCTGCTCTGATCAACAGTTGAATAATATCGGGGTTCCTGTAGTGCCATTTCGCGCATGGACGGGCGTCCCTGCATGAATTTCCGATGGGCAACCCCGAGGCCACATTATGCTGCAGGCGGCGCCATTCTCCATCCTTCACCTGCTGCAATTAACGACCATCTGACCCTACTCTAGACCTCTCTATCCACAACTACAACCAACATGAAATTTAACAAACAAAATAGCAAGCCTAAACCAGCTAGTCGTAAATCGCCCAAACCTATCTGCGTTACCTTCACAAATATACGAGGTATTCGCAGTAACTTTAATAGTGTAGAGTCTTTCCTTCTAACTAACTCACCCGATATCTTAGCTATATGTGAGACTAACCTTGACCCTTCTATCCCCTCTTCAGAGCTGTTCGTTCCTGGTTACCTTCCTCTCTTCAGGAAGGACTCCAATGTCCATATGCATGGGCTTGGTGTATATGTCAGCGAACAACTCCCCCTAGCCAGGGTCACATCTCTTGAATCCCTTGATCATTCCTTCATGTGCTTCCGTCTCTCACTTCTAAGCTCGGTTAGCTATCTCTTCTTCCTCTACCGCTCCCCCTCCTCCTCTGACTGTACGTTACTTGATTGCATCTCTAATAACATCGACAGGGCCATTTCTTCTCACCCATCTGCCCAAATATTTGTGTTTGGTGATTTTAATGCCCACCACACCAAGTGGCTTGAAAACTCAGCCACCGACCTTGCTGGGATCCGCACCATGCACTTTTCAATAGCCCAAGCTCTAACGCAAGTGGTGGACTTCCCCACGCGTTTCTCTAAAAACCCTAACGGAAGGGACTCTTTACTCGACCTTTGTTTTACTTCCATCCCAGACTCCTGCACTACCAGGCAACTCTGCCCCCTTGGAAATTCTGACCACGCCGTAGTCTCCGTAAACATATCAATCCGCACTAACTCCTCCCAAGAAAACCAGACCAGCAGAATATCATACTGCTACCAAAGAGCCGACTGGGACTCGTTCAGGGACTTCCTCTGCGACGTCCCCTGGAACAACGTCTTTGATCTTCCTGTCGAAGACTGTGCCTCCGAAGTCTCCTCTTGGGTTAAGGCTGGCATCGATGCTTTTATCCCTGCCAGAAAATTCCAACTAAAACCTAATTCGTCCCCCTGGTTCTCACCCGCTTGCTCGGCCGCTATTGCCCACCGGAACCATTTCTTCCGGCTCTATCGAAGCTGCTCGTCGAACCAAAACAGGCGCCTTTTCACCTCAGCACGGAACAAGTGCAAAAAAGTACTGAACGAAGCCAAGAGGGCGTTTGCTACCAGAATTAGGCAACGCATAGCATCCTCTAAGTTTGGCTCCAAAGATTACTGGCGTCTCTGCAAAAGCGTGCTCAGCAGGAACAAGACTTCAATACCCCCACTAATCAATGAATTTGAAGTTCTCACCTCCCCAGCCGACAAGGCTGAGTGCTTTGCCCGTAAATTCTCAACCAATTCGACACTGGACTCGTTAGGAATACCTACACCAGACTTCCCACCCAGAACTAAGGCTCAACTAAATAACGTCCTCATCTCGCCCTCGCTGGTCGCCAAGATAATTGCGCAACTTGACCCACACAAAGCGAGCGGCGGTGACGGAATCCCAGTCATAGTACTGAAGAAATGTGCCCCAGAACTCTCCTCTGTCCTCTCTAAACTCTATAACCTCTGCCTATCTGCTTCCTGCTTTCCTGCCTGTTGGAAGTCCTCCTGCGTAGTACCTATATTTAAGAATTCTGGCGAACCCTCGGACCCCGCCAATTACCGTCCTATTAGTCTCCTTCCAATCTTTGGCAAAGTTTTCGAAGCCATTATCAACGCCGAGGTGATTCAGCACCTTATGACCAACGGGCTTCTCTCTGACAAACAGTATGGGTTTCGCTTCACCAGGTCTACTGCTGATATGCTAACGACCATTACCGAGTACATATACCAGGCACTCGACAAGAATGGTGAAGCCCGAACCGTTGCCTTGGATATCTCCAAAGCATTCGACAGGGTCTGGCATGCTGGCCTCCTGTGCAAACTGCGGAGCTATGGGATAACTGGACATCTGTTTGACCTCATCCAGTCCTTCCTCTCTAACCGCACATTAAAGGTGGTATTAAATGGGCATGCCTCCCAAAACTACCAGACGAACGCGGGCGTCCCTCAAGGTTCTATCCTAGGTCCCACGCTCTTTCTGATCTACATTAATGATCTCCCCGACACCATTAGATCCCAAGTTGGCATGTATGCCGACGACACAACAATCTACTCCCGCATCGATCAGAAACCAGGTCTGGACGACAAAGTGAACCTCGCTGCCGCACTGGAAAGGGACCTCCAATCCGTAGTGACCTGGGGTAGGAAATGGTTGGTAAATTTCAATGCCTCCAAAACAAAGCTGTTATCAACTAACCACCATAGACTATCGCATCTACCTCCCATTAGCATGGGACAGGCTAGCCTCCCAGAGAGTAAAATACTACGCCTCCTTGGCCTTACACTCTCGGCGGACCTCAAATGGAATGACTATATTGAATCCATTGCCAAATCTGCTGCTATGAAAGTCGGCTCTCTGTGCAGGGCCCGGAAATTTTTCCCACCTGAAACTATTCTGCACATATACAAATCTACCATCCGCCCGTGTATTGAATATTGCTGCCATATCTGGTCGGGTGCCCCTGCTGCTCTCCTTGGGCTTCTTGACAAAATACAAAGGAGGATCTGTAACGTGGTTGATACTAACTTGGCAGACCGGCTGCAGCCGCTCTCACACCGGCGTGATGTAGCTTCCCTGTGCCTCTTCTACAAGTACTTTCATGGCTTCTGCTCCGATGAGCTTAGATCACTGGTGCCGCCCAAGCACGAATTTACACGAGATACTAGATTAGCAACTAGGTCCCACCCTTTTACAGTTAAACAAATAAGATGTAACCGTAAATTCTACTCCAACAGCTTCTTTTCTCGCGCCTCCCGCCTGTGGAACTCCCTTCCACAAGTCTGCTTTCCCGACAGTTACAATCTCCAGGTGTTTAAATGTAGGGTCAATAGACACCTCCTATCACACTAACTCCCAACTATTCTCACAACACTCTCATCTACCAACCCTCATTCTCGGTATCCTCACCCGCCTATCACCCACCCTCTTAAATGTCCTATATTTAACCAGCCTTTCTCCTCTCTACGTAGCCCCCTGCACAGTAGTGGCAGTGACATGCCTTGCTCGGGGTGAAACGCTTATAAAAAAAAAAAAAAAAAAAAAAAAGTGCAAAGATTGGAAAAGAGAAAGCCGGAAACCACATACTAAACAGGGAACAAGGGATGAGCCTCTTCACCTATTCAATAGATGAGGGTGGAGTGTGAACCAGGCGATAGTTTAGTGTATCTACTCCAATTGAAAAAAATAAAAGAGTGAAAAGATTGGGAAAGAGAAAGCCAGAAACCGCATCCTAAACAGGGAACAAGGGATGAGCCTCTTCACCTGTTCAATAGATGAGGGTGGAGTGTGAACCGGGCGATAGTTTAGTGTATCTACTCCAATTGAAAAAAATAAAAGAGTGAAAAGATTGGAAAAGAGAAAGCCAGAAACCGCATCCTAAACAGGGAACAAGGGATGAGCCTCTTCACCTGTTCAATAGATGAGGGTGGAGTGTGAACCGGGCAATAGTTTAGTCTATCTACTCCAATTAGATGTAGCAAAAAAAAAAAAACAATCAAGGGGATAGGACCACTCTGATTCAGGGAGGGTGTGGTATCCTATGCAAATTGTATTTAAGTGCTAAGCCGATAATTGTCGGCACTCCATTGCAACATGCATAAAGGCGTAGCACGTATCGAGAACTGAAACTGTGAGATATACCAGACATAACATTAATGTTACAAAGTCAGGGGTTGTGTGTTGAACAAAAATTAAGTGCTGAGAAAATAGAAAAACAAAAGATTGAGGCAACAAGAGAGAAATATTTACTCTATTGAGAACATCTTTTCTGCAGAAAAAGTCTTTGTTGATAATGAAGGAAATGCTGAACTTACCCCTACTGGTGAATCAGTGAGTGTCTGCTGCACGTGCCATGATGAGTCTGCCCAGAGGACTAACTTTTTCAGATCATGTCACAATGTTGGCCTGAAGTGAATAAAAAATTGCCTCCCAGATCCACAGCACATGTCTCCTGTTTTTTTCCTTTTTACACATAGCCAAAAGCTAAATGGGGTTACTTCTGCTGATAGGCCTTTTTTTTGTGTGTGTGTGTTTGGTAAAAATGTTTAATGTCTGCTAAAAGTTATTTTATCTAGTCTAAAATTTTTTTTATTGGAATGGAGATTGTATTTAGCAATTATATATATATATTATAAATTATATTTTAGAACATGTACAAATTTTTTTATATATATCCACTACAAACTGTACATTTTGTTTTGACATTGGACTTCCAATGTCTCATCAGGTGGTGTGGAAAGGAATGAAAAACCTCTTTTGTTATATTTGTGTGGGGGATGTTGGCAGGGGGGTTAGGATAAGGGAATAAGTCTTGTAAATTGTCCATTAGAATTTTGAAGAAATAGTTGATTCATGAAAGTGTGTTTTATGACTTGGTTAGCCTTTATTGTTTGGTTTTATTAGAAGGGGAGAATAAGGAGGTGGAAAGGATGGGATTGGTCCTATCTTTAATGCTTATTTGTACAACTATAGAATATTTTACAGTTTTATAATTAATCTAATTTTGTATATGTAACCTTAATTTTGAATTTAAGAAATTACTTTTTCCTTTAAAACTTTAAATTAGATTTGATTATAGTTCCTGGTGTGTAATAGGTAAATTTGATATAAGAGGGTTGTTAGTACTATAAAGGTTTATCGTCTCTAGGGGGTGGGGGGTCCTAGTTTTGGCTTGTGCAGTATTTTTCAGCATGATTGCAAGGTTAGTTCTTTAATGTGTTTGCAATTTACTGTGGTTTCATGCCTCTGCTTGTCACTATTTATGTATTTAATGATTTCAATTTTTTCTTGAAGACAAAGGAAACATGGTTCCTTTAAAAAATATATATATACTAGCAGTATAGCCCGGCGTTGCTCGGGTGTAATGAAAGCTTTAAAACTAATTCATGGTTCTGGACTCAGCCTAAAGAATATATGTGTGAAGTTTGGTGAGAATCGGATAAAAATTGTGGATTTGTATAAAGGACATACAGACAGATAAACAGGCACACACACAAACATCTTGCCTTTTATATATATATATTATCGATTTTCTGCCCTATTGTAAGAATTGCAACCTTGAAACTTCTGAATATTGTTTCTTATGTCTTTGTCTATGACTGTATCAAATTTGATTAAAATCGGACCACTCCTTCTATAACCCGATTTTTTCGATTATCGATATTTATCGGGGGTACCTCGACACAAAACCTAGCTAAGAACACTCGCAGACACTTATAGTACAACTGTGTAAATTTTGAAGAAAATCGGTTCAGCCGTTTCAGAGTCTATAGGTAACGGACACACACACACACACACAGAGACAAAGTTCCATTTATAAATAAGTTTAGATATATTGGCACTCACTTGCATCAAGACAGTCAGTCTCTTTATTTCCTTTATCTCCTTTTGATAGTGGCAGAGATGGCTGTGAAACAATGAGGGTTTGATGAGGCCATTCACATAAATTTGATATTGGTGGACAACTCTGCGCTACATACATTTGGTAAGAAGCACCTCTCTCATGACGCAAAAGAGATAGAGACAAGAAAGATCTGGGAAACTTGGTTGCATCAGGCTGTCAGATGCTTGGTCTATCAAGGTCGGTCTTGGTTATGCCAGCCCAACTAGCACTGCCCTCTATTACCGGTTTGGCCATTGGGATCATGTAGATCTTTGCTAATTCCACCATTGGGCTAGTTGCATTCAGTCTAGTCCTTCCTCTTCAACTTTAAAAACATTAGTGTTTCTACAGGAGATGGAACTCCAGACAGCTTCACTCTTAAAATCACTGGGTCAATCAAGCTCTCTACCAAGTCAAAAAACTATATCTGTTTTACACTGGATGTCAGAATGAATAGTTTCGTATCATATATATACACACTAGACAGTTCATTATCATATATTTATATATATATGCACTAGACTATTTAAGAGACTTAATTGGAGGAATCTGAAGAAAAAGCCATAGAATTAAATTATACATGAAAGTCACTGAAGACAGGTGGATTGAAAGTAACAATTTTTACATCTAGAAACATGTCATGATGATGTCTGTTTGTTTTTGTTTTTTTGTTCTCAGAAAGGATTCCTTAATAAAAATGTTTCAATACTTCCTACAGAAGTGGGGGCAGAGAGTGCAATGGCCCCAAGCATCCATATTGAGAGGGCATGCAATCAAGGAGTGAAATAAAAATTTAGTTTATATCTAATTTGAATAGTGTTTATTTCATGCTTCATCTTTTTTTTACATACTTAAAATGTCTTCCTTTCTTACATTTCTCAGTATTAAGCCCTATAGGTCCCTCCCACTTGAGTCTTAGGGGTATAAAATTAAGTAGATGTCCCTGGACATCACCAAACATCTGCATGTCACTGACATTCTATGATCCCTTACATAATAAAATGTATGAGTTTGAGTTTGAATTTTAGTCTGATTTTAATTAAATTCTTTTGTTTTTATTCTTTTTTATTTTAAAAAACTGAAGGTGTTTTCTAGTTTTAGTATTCAAAAATGTTTTGCTGAGAATAATTTTTTTCCTTCAAAAACGTGTTATGGCAATAATTTTTCTTCAAAAATGTATTGTCGGTAATATTTTTCCTTAAAAAATGTATATTTTTCTATAAAAGTTTATTTTTATGTATAGATTTCTATAAAATTTTATTTTTATGCTTTCATGGTGTTTTGACACCAGTTTGGGGGGGTTAACTATTAGCCCATAGCTAGGAACCTAACAGGTGCTACCACTCTGGGTCAGAGTGGACCTGAGAACAACAGCAATTAAGGAGGTGGATCCATGCTCTTCACAACCTTCCAATCAGAGGCCTTACTGATTATCATTTCCAGCCATTCTCTTAAGCAGCATATGACAGCTTATGATTTTATGTAATTTATAAACAACATGAAATCACTATTATATTTGCTTCTATCATTATACTTGTTATAAAACTAAAACATTTCTTGCTGAATGCAGTGTGCACTAGACATTACAATGCACTTATATTTTGACTGTGGTCTTTGGTGAAACTTGGTTTTTTTCCTTGCAGGAAGATAACAATAAATGGTGAAAAAAACTGATCTAACCTTTTATATAATGTCCAGTGGTCTTTAAGTACAGCATGGTTTTCAATAATTTTGTCCAATGTGATAAGAACAGTAAGCAGATCACCAAGATGTCCAAATACAACCTTCAAAATAAATAAATAAAATAAATGGATTCAAGGAAAATATAACAAAATGCATCAAACAATTACAAATTCTACATTCTTTCAAATGATTTTTGTTGTCTGTATCATATTTATCAATAATAAAACTCCCAAAACAGTGAATGAGATATTTACTTTTGTTTTAATAAGTCTTTGTGGAATATAAAATATCAATAAATCTAACATAAGAATAACAATAAATTGACATTAAAAAACATAACTGCACTTAGAAAAAAAAAAAAAAAAAAAAAAAAAAAACAGCTTACCTGAAAGTGAACTCCAGTAACATCTATTAGTTTATTTCCTGATCTAAAAGAGAAAATACATTTTAACTAATTAGTTTTCATCTATATCAATGTCAGAAGGTACCCTACTATGTCACAAGGTACCATTGCAAGTAATAATGTATATGATACAATTCCAATTGACTATGATCCTCTGCTTTATAGACACAATGAAAAAAGAATTGATTGGTTGACTTTTTTATGGTTTATCAACCCGTTGTAGGTTATTTATATCAATATATATTTTGGATTGTAAAAAAATTCCTTTTTTTTTTGTGAGTGAATATTGCATTAACAATTATTTTGAAAATAACAATGATTTTTGCAGATACAAGTCATAATCAACTCACTCATAGCTGGGAAAAAAAGAAGAGATATATTCATACCTTTCTCACAGATATTTGTGCATAAGTGAACTTAATGAACCTTTGAACTTGGCTCTCTGATTTCCCATTCTGAGCTGCTATCTATTACACCACCCGCACATCCACAAATTCAGAAGAACAGCTTTACTACTGGTCAATTTTAAATGCAAGTGTGGCCTGCCACCAGAGAAATTTCTATATATGAACTAGCAGTATAGCTCGGCATTGCTTGGGTATAATGAAAGCTTTAAAACTAATCTATGGTCCTGGAGCTCAAACTCAGCCTAAAGAATATGTGTGTGAAGTTTGGTGAGAAATTGTGGATTTGTATAAAGGACATACAGACAGATAAACAGACACACACACGCAAACATCTTGCCTTATATATATTATCGATTTTCTGCACTATTATAAGAACTGAAAACTGAGTTCGAATTCCAGTCGAATCCATTGTATTCACTTACGAGCAAATACCCTTGGGAAAGGTATTAATCCGTCTATTCCTTCCAGTTATGGGTTAAATAGCAGGACAGACTGGGTTCTATAGCCCTGGTTGGCAACCAGTCTACCGCAGAAAGCAATGGCAACCTACTGCGGGATAATCTTCTGCTCAGTCAGTTATGTCTCTTTCGAGACATGATCGCCCAGGCGTGTATCACGTATGGCACTTAACTGACTGACTGAAGGATATTTGTGCATAAGTAAATGCAAGGAATTCAACTGGAATTCGAACTCAGCTCCCCGATTTCTTGTTCTGAGCTGATATCCACTGCAACACAACACACATCCAAAGTATCTATAGTCAGTCGGTCAGTTAAGTGCCATAGGTGAAACACGTTTGGGCGATCATGTCTCGAAAGAGACATGACTGACTGGGCAGAAGATTATCCCGCAGTAGGTCGCCATTGCTTTCTGCGGTAGACTAGTTACCAGCCAAGGCTAGAGAACTCAATCTGTCCTGTTATTTAACCCATAACTGCACCACAATGCACCTCCTTAAGTACTTCCCCAAAAAAAGAAATTCATTTGGGTAAAGTCAGGTGAACATGATGGCCAATCAACTGAACCTATTTGACCAATCCATTTCTTGCGAAATGTTTCAAGATACTCACGAACTGCTCTTGAATAATGTGGAGAGGCCTCATCTTGTTCGAAATACAACCAATACACAAATCTGTTCCACCTACTTTCCATCAACTTTTGGACCACCTGTATAGGTGTATATATAACTATTTCAGTCCTGCAATTATAAGCTTAGTTAATGTCATATCTTTCTATATTATGGATATTTTTTTTATTAATGAACATTTTCTCTAGTATTGTAATGGTATATTTCACCTACAATTTACGGCACGCTTATGCATATATATTATTATAATTTCAATGAATAATTATATCTTTTTTTCAGATTTTGATTTAATGTATATTGCAATGGTGTTGCATGCTATGTTATTTTTTTGAACAGTACAACAATGTTTTACATAATTCTAATACTATAAGCATTTTTGAATTGGGGTGGATAAACATCCCAGGGGTTTACACATTTTCGAAAATCCAACATGACTAATGTAGAGTTAAATAAATTTACAGACTCTTCACCAATATCAAAAGCCAACCATTTTCTAATTCTTAGATATTATCAGTATGGATTTTTTCTTCATTATTTCATTTTTTTTAGTGCCATGTCCATTCAGGACATGGGCAATTGTGCCTCGCCACAATTTCTTGTCTTTTGTAGCTCTTAAATAAATTGTCTTTTTGTTATCAATCCTAAACCTTGCTTTGTCATTTATTTACTCAAACTCACTAAGTTATGCATTGTCATCTAATGTCCCACTTGCTTTCAATATGTTCTGTGAGTATCAAATTTTCTAAGCCTTCTTTCCTCATTACGTGCTCTAGAAATTTTCACTCTCTGTTCCTGATGTTAAATATAACATCAGGAACAGAGAGTGAAAATTTCTGGTTCCATTTTCTCTAAAACATTGTCATTGCTCACATGTTCAGTTGATGGTATCCTCAGCATCCTTCTGTAGAAACACATTTCAGTTATTTCAAGTCTCTTCTTCATCTGTAAGATTTTTCAGCATTCCTTGCATATAGGAGGACTGATATTAAATACCCATTTCTTTGTTTCTAACAAAAATTTTCTGTTTCCTAATACTTAGTTTAGCTTTTAGAAGACATCTTTTGCTATCCCAATGTGCCTTCAGATTTCAGTGTCGCACTTTCCAATCTCTGTGAAAAACCTTCCCATATATTTAAATTGTTATTCTTTTTTGATTGTGGTTTCTCCAATTTGTAATTAACCTGTTGAGTCGTTCCTTGTTCCAAATCGCAATGTATTGAAATTTTTGTTTAGTCCTTTCTTCTCTCTTACTTTTACTAGCTTCTGTAGTTCTTGTAGTTACCTTTCTATGTCTGCTATCAACACTGTGTCATCTGCATATCTTATTTTGTTAAGATTGTGGTCATCAATAATGAATCCTGGTAAAACTTCTAATTCCCTTAGAATCATCTCATTGTACAGGTTAAATATGTCTGGTGAGAAGATACATCCTTGTCTTACACCCTTTTCTATATTTCTGTATAATTCAACTCATTTTCTATACTATGCAGGCAGTTTACTGCCAGTATAGGTTCTTGATTATTCTAATATTCTTCCCAAATATGTCATGCTTATCTACCAGTTCCAGCAATTCTTTGTGATGGATTTTATCAAATGCATTTACATAATCGATAAAACACAGGTACACATCCTTTTGCATTTGAATTTCTCTTTCTGATATCATTCCGAGCCTAAATATTGCATTTATTGTTCTAGTGTTTTTGATGAACCCACACTGTTCTGGTCTGATTCTGCTGTATGGTCTATTCATCAGAATTCAGATGAGAAGTTTTATGTGGCTCATTAGGCTGATTGTCTGATATAGTTCACATTTGTTTGCACCTGGCTTCCTCGGCAGTACTAAGAGATCTACTCTTAGGTTTTCTGGAATATATTTCATTTATTATATCTGTAATCTTGTCAATGCCAAAATCTTTTAAGGCTACCAGCATCTCTACTACAATTTCATCTGGTCCTGCTGCTTTGTTTCTGTTCAATTTGGCCTGTGTTGATTCCACTTCAGATTTTAATAGTTCTGGTCCTTTGATATTTCTGGGTGTTGCCAGCCATTCACTTTCATCCTGAAAGAATTCTTCAATCTATTTTTTCCACCTCTGAAGTATTTTTTCTTTCTCTAATATTAGCGCCCTGTTCTTGGATTTTATGCATTCTGCTGATGAGCACACCTTTTGTCTGGTTAGTTCTCTTATTTTTTTCATGCATATTTGCTTTATTTGTGATATTCATTCCTTCTATTTCTGCACATTTTTTGTTGAGTCATTCCTCTTTAGCCTGCCTGCATTCATTCCTAATTTCTTTGTGCAGAATTTTGCCATAACATGTTTGCAGTTTTTGTCTCTTTTTCATCATGGCAAGAATTTCATCTATCATTTGCTCATTGACTTGTCAAGAGTTCTACCGTTATGATGGGTCTTATTTTTCAATCTCTATGGTTGCTTACAACCCACTTCACTCACAAGAAATTGGAGTGCAGGTGCCTGTTTAGCTGCCAATCATAGTACACATACATACATGCTCATATATATATATATATATATATATATATATATATCATAAGAAAGTGAAAGAACAGGTAGATTAAAACCCACTGTTGAAGCATTTACTTTTATAAAGTGTGCGCTTAGTAGAACTTAATATTGTAATTTTTTTTATTCATGCTTATAAAAGCATTATATCACTACACAAAAATTTTCATGTTTCAGAACAATACTGTTGTTCATCAGGTGATGATTTAAAATAAATTCTAAAAATTATAAATTTAGAAAATATAAGATGAATTCATGGTTATTTAGAAATTGAAGGGGTAGTAGTAGGAAGGGTTGGTAGAGAATATGCTTGTAGGTGTGTTAGTATTGTTCAATCGAAAATGAGAATTAGGTAACTATGGAGTAGAAGATTTGGGTTGCAAAAAGAAGCAGAATGGCCTGGTGTCAAGGCATGTCACTTTAATTTTGTCTGGGTAAAGATGTGCATGGGTGGTGCAGTGGATATCGGCTTAGAACAAGAAATCAGGGAGCTGAGTTCAAATTCCAGTTGAATATCTTGCATTCACTAACGCACAAGTACCTTTGGGAAAGGTATTAATCCGTCTCTTCCCTCCAGTTATGGGTTAAATAACAGGACAGACTGGGTTTTATAGTCCTGGCTGGCAACCAGTCTACCACAGAAAGTAATGGCAACCTACTGCGGAATAGTCTTCTGCCCAGTCAGTCATGTTTTTTTCGAAACATGATCACTCAAGCGTGTATCACGTATGGCATTCAACTGACTGACAGACTGAAGATACATAGTGGGACCATACATTATTTAAATGGGTAGACAGTAATTTTTAACAACAGGTCGGATTCTTAAAAAACTTTTTTAAAATTTGTACTATTTCATGAGTAAAAGGGCTGAAATGTTTAGTTTAAAATTAGAATTAAATAATTATGTTATACTAAGGTATATTGTAGTTAAGAAAGCCAAATAAGTATTGTGTGGGTCATTTATTTTAGTAAAATTATGTTTAATTTATAAGTTATATTGGGGCATAAGTTATGAATTGAATATTGTATTCAATTAAATATTAAAGAAAAATATTTTTACTGGGTAAGATACATAGTGGGAACATATATTATTTAATTAATTACAATGTTTCATTTATATCTTATGCTCTAATATAAAATTTTTATGAACGCGTTCATAAAAAGTCCTCATTATGTGAGCATTATTAAAAAAAGAAACGGTAAAATCACTTATTGTAAATCGCTTGAAGACACCAGATGGTAGAAACATGGGTTGCATAATAACTTATTTCCAAATGAAATATATATATATTCAGATGAAGGGAATCAACAGGTTTAGAATCTCAAGTTCTCTGGCATTTACTTTTGTAAAACAGTGCTCAATATTCACCTTAGAATATAGTTAATAATTCTTCATAAAACAATATCGATTAACCTACATATATCTGGTACTTTGCATAAAAATCTAGGAGAATTGCTTTGTAGCTAATAATGTATACAACTTACCGGATGTAAGCAGTCTAGACTCTAGCCAAATAAAATGACATTTTCCAGAAACATGAATGAAAACCCTGCATCTCCCAATATATATTTTAAAATTTCAAAGCCAACCTTCATTCTTATTAGTTAAACACACCCATAAAATCTAAATTTTCTGTCTTCTCTCTCCATATTAACTCTTTAAAAAGCAAACATTGTTTTCTACATTCAAATGTAAATCATTTTCACCAAAGTTATTGAACATTGCCTGTTAATGAGATAAAAAAATTTTAAATCTCGAAACACAAATTTCGATATCGCAATGTAAATTAATTTTAAATAAAAAACAAATTATATATTTATATATATATATGTAAAATATTTCAATTTTTAACCTGATCTCTGAAGAAGCTTTAATAAACGTGAAACATGTTAGATTGATACATGTTTCTTACTTTGTTCTTTATTTATTCTATCATATATATATATACTAGCATCATAGCCCGGCGTCCCCGTGCAACTCAGAATATTTTTTAATTAGATGATTAATGCAGCATGTTGCAATTTTTGAGCGCTTGTAGTCGCTGCCTCACTTTAAAACTCAGTTATATAAAAAAAATAATTATATAAAAAATTGTTGCTTAAAAATTGTTAAAAAATTCCATTAAAAAAATCTATTTTCTTTTGTTTTGCATAAACATGAGTTGATGTTTTATGTGACATTATAAATAACATTGCATTTGTTTTTGTTTCAAAATTACGGGGGAAAATATTTACATTTTTTGTTGACTAAATGAATTTCAGAAATTTTTGAAGAATTTTTAAAAATGTAGACATTTAATTTTAGAGGAAAAAGTTACATTAATGCCACACGAATTACAGACAGTTGATTTCCAGCATGAAATATTTAGCGAAAAATAAGGCTTTATTTATTTATTTATTTTTTTTTTCTGAAGTATGAAATACTAAATCTGAGAAAAAAAAAACAAAGACTTAAATAATTAAATTAACCATTGGAATTTGTTTTTTTTACATATTTTGTTTGAAAGAACACTTTTCTTTTTAAATATTTTTGTTTCAAAATTACAGAGAAAAATTTTCACATATTTTGTTGACCAAATGAATTTTTAAAACGTCGGAATAAAAATGAAATATAAAGGCTCATGTTTTTTTTCTAATTGCATTTGACATGTGTGATTTGATTTCTGTGATGCAATTCAGCAACCATCTTAGATTTTAGATGTTTTACGGAGCAAATGTAAACAATCGTGTCCATTGGCCAAAAAGTGCGAAAGGGAAAATTGCTGAACTTAAACTCAAAAAGTATGTGTCGACCTGGCTTCCCTGTAGATATGTGTCCCTAGAAAGTTTGAATGATGTGCATAGATTACAGTCACACACACACACAGAGATTGCTTTTTATATATATATATATACTAGCATCATAGCCCGGCATTGCCTATGCAACTCAAATCATTTTAGTAGTAGGAGGAGATGCCACTTTTAATTTTACATATTTTGTTTTTGTTTGAAAAAACATTTATTTTTAAATATTTCTTTTGTTTCAAAATTATGGGGAAAAAAAGTCACATTTTTTTGTTGACCAAATGAATTTTTGAAACATCGAAATAAAAATTAAATATAAAGGCTCATTTTTTTTTTAATAAAAAAATATTTTAGTCACGTTTGACACGTGTGATTTGAATTATGTGACGTAATTCAGCAACCATCTTAGATCTTAGATGTTTTATGGAGCAAATGTAAACAATCGGCTGCATTGGCCAAAAAGTGCAAAAGGGAAAATTGCTGAACTTAAACTCAAAAAGTATGTGTCGACCTGGCTTCTCTGTAAATATGTGTCCCTAGCAATTTTGAATGGCGTAGCTTAAAAAATGTAGGCGTGCATAGGGAACAGTCACACACAGACTCACAGATTGCCTTTTATATATATATAGATATATATATATATCTTGAACTAAATTAAGATTTTAAGTGCTAAACAATATTATTATTATTTTAAATTATGGCTCTCAAAAACAGGAAATTCCTATCTCGTTGTTTTGATAATTCTTAAAAAGAAATCCCCTACTTAGGCCAGCCTAGACAAGCACACCAACATGTTACCCTTCCTGACTTTTTTTCTCTGACTGGATAATCAGGGATTATCCTGTTTTCAGGGTGGTTAAATTTACATTTCAACCCTTGTTGTATTATTTAATGTTACACTTTGTATAAGTTACCCAGTGAAGATCAAACTAACTACTCAGTAATAACGATCAGCTAGAATAGCTTTATTTACACTATTTACATATAGACTATTATCCTCATCTTTATTGTTGTTAATATTTTGCTCATTGTACCTCCTGTCTTCATCAAGTGTATGTTGATCCAAGTAACTTACAGTGAATTTCAAACTAAACAATTTGGGGGTGCAGTTTGTTCTCATTCCACTGCCCATGTTTTATGATATCTAGTTCTTATTTTTACTAGTTCTCAGTTATTACTTGGTCTGCCTTGCCTAGAGATTGAATTGTAGATCACCTGATTGACATACACCTGGTGACAATGGGAGAGTAGAACAGCTGAAATGCTATAAGAGCAACAACAAAGGAAAGGACAGGAGTTCACATAAAATAATGTAAATAATAACTCCTCAATCACTGAAATTCAGATAGACTTGCTTGTTAACCATTACCTCATGCCAAGGAGCCTGTTCTGTTTTAACAGCTTTCAATTTGAAAATGAGACAAAAGATAAAATTAACAATATGTTGGTTTAGTATAATTTGAATTTATACAAAATCATGATTTTTACAAAGAAATTTGAAATTCATTTGTTTTATGCAATATGAAATTCATTTGTTTTATGCAATATGAAATCACTTTTGATGAAATGTAAAATTCATTTGTTTTATGCAATATGAAATCACTTTTGATGAAATGTAAAATTCATTTGTTTTATGCAATATGAAATCAATTTTGATGAAATGTAAAATTCATTTGTTTTATGCAATATGAAATCACTTTTGATGAAATGTAAAATTCATTTGTTTTATGCAATATGAAATCACTTTTGATGAAATGTAAAATTCATTTGTTTTATGCAATATGAAATCACTTTTGATGAAATTTGAAATTCATTTGTTTTATGCAATATGAAATCACTTTTGATGAAATTTGAAATTCATTTGTTTTATGCAATATGAAATCACTTTTGATGAAATTTGAAATTCATTTGTTTTATGCAATATGAAATCACTTTTGATGAAATTTGAAATTCATTTGTTTTATGCAATATGAAATCACTTTTAATGAAATGTAAAATTCATTTTTCTTATGCAATATGAGGTCACTTTTGATGAAATGTGTAATTCATTTGTTTTATGCAATAGGAGGTCACTTTTGATGAAATGTGAAATTCATTTGTTTTATGCAATATGAGGTCACTTTTGATGAAATTTGAAATTCATTTGTTTTTATGCAATATGAAATCACATTTGATAAAATGTGAAATTCATTTGTTTTATGCAATATGAAATCACTTTTGATAAAAATCAAGCTAATATCATAATAATCCCCAAAGAAAAACTGAAAGTCAAGTACATTTGGATTTGTGTATGTAAAAGTCTTATTTATGAAATTGATAATCAAATAGGCCAATTGGATCGTTAAAGTTAAACTGATAAAATAAATATCTGACTAATTATGCATATTCCATGACAAATACTTACTTAGGTGTTGTGTACAAGGCAGCCAACTGTTGAACAACATTCTTTACGACTTCATAAATGCGAGTCACAAAACAAGAAAGTTCCTGAAAAAAAATCATTAGGTGATAAAAAAAAGATAAAAAAAATGCTTTTTCATTTTTAATAATCATGAACGAGGCAAGGAATTGCAATTCTTCTGATTAAAAAGCAGACACAAAGTAAGCAGTTAATCCGAATTAAAGTTTTTTTTTAAATAATCTGTAAATAGTTTCCAAAAATGCACAAAGTTATGTTAATTTTTTCAATTTATTCCAAAACAACAAATAAGCCGTTTATCTTTCGCTAGTATTTATGGCATCTTCTTGCATTCACTTACATCTATGTGTAAGTGAATGCAAGGAATTCAACTGAAATTTGAACTCAGCACCCCAATTTGTCATTCTGAGCCTATATCCACTGCACCACAATGCACATCCAATCTATTACTGTGCCTAAACACATAAAGTCTATGTACCGTAGCAAAGAATTAAAAAAAACTGAAAAATTGCTGGCAAAACTTGAATTTATGTCCCTTTTCTAGATTGGAAACCTGTCAATATACAACAGATGCTTTATTGCTTGAGCTACTAAATAGACTTCCTAAAGCTAAAATGGATGGAAATACAAGTATTGTGTAGAACATTTTTTTCACCAAATCTGCATAGTGTTGGCTTCTGGTAAGACAATAACGTGAATTCTGTAATAAGTTTTCATGGTGTCGTGAAAAGTCAAATATACAACACACATAGGCATTTTTGTACATGTGTGTCTCCAAGCTAATATGTCAATTTTTTTTTTTTTTAATCATTTCACCCCAAGCAAGTCATTCCACTGTTACTATTGCGCAGGGGGTTACATAGGGGAAGGTGAAGAGAAAGAGAGGTTAGATATAGGAAATGTCAGAAGGAGGGTGATAGACGGGTAAGGATACCGAGGCTGAGGGTTGGGCAGATGGGAAGAGTTTTTGAGAGAATGTATGCGAGTTAGTGTGTTAGGAGGTGTATGTTGACCTTACATTTAAACTCCTGGAGATTGTAGCTGACAAGGAAACAATCATGTGGAAGGGAATTCCACAGGCGGGAAGTGCGAGAAAAGAAACTGTTGGAGTAGAAATAGCTAAGTATACATCATTCATTCAGAAGTCAACTTATTGTTAACTGGGGTAATAAATGGCTTGTTAATTATAACACTTTCAAAACAAATATCACTTTTTTGAATGTCTGAGAGAATTCTTTGCACTTTCCATCAGCAATGCTGATGCTAACCACCAGGTGATTGACTCGTTGTGCTTTCTCAAATTAATATCAAATGGAAACATTATATTAAATCATTTCATAAGTTTGCTGCTAAGAAAGTTGGTTCACTGTGTTGTACTAGACAATTTTTCTTTCCAAAATCTATCTTACAGGTTTATAAGTCTGCCATTCATGGATTGAATATTGCTGCTACATCTGATCTGGTGATTCTGTTATATATTTAGAGATTCTTGATAAAATCCAAGGAAGAATCTGCAATGTTATTGATCCTGGCCTGGCATCTTGGCTTCAGTCAATTTTCCCACTGTTATAATATAGGCTTTCTACAAATAATTTCATGGTAATTGTTCTGACAAATTTTCCTCTATAGTATCTAGACTTTTTGAACTTAAACTCAGTACTAGATTGGCAGCAAGGTCTCATCATTTTACAGTTGAAATGGTTAGATGTTACTATAAATTCTATGTTGACCGTTTCTTCTATCACACATCTTACTTGTGGAACTCTCTTCCGGCTTTTTGCTCTCCAGCCAATTTTGATAAAAAAAATTTAAATGCAATGTCAATCGTCATCTTCTGTCTTCTTAATTCCTGTTCTTTTATTGTTGTCGCTCCTTAATAATATTTTTTTTGCATATTTTCTAACACTTAGTAACCCCCTTGCAACTTAGTGGCTTTATTCCCAGCTTAGAATGAAATAATTTTAAAAAAAAGCTCATAACAATATATTATGATTACATCAGTAGTGATATTTATAATATAATATTTATATTATATATTTATAAATCATATAATCTGAAACAACTGATTGTAATGATACACCAGTGGCCCAGTGTATTCAATAATGGTATTATTTTGTATGAGGAATGAATACAGAAAAAAAAACAGCACGTGAGATTAGCAAGACACCCATAGTCTGTTAGCTGAAAGACAGAAGACTGGATTGATTGTAAAAGAGAAAAGAATTTACCTGCAGTAATGGCATCATCCGACCCATCTGAATTTGACCCTCACACTCTGGCAGGTTACTGTCCACCTCTGAAGAAAGGAAGAATGAACGAGAAAATTGTCTTTTTCAATCAAAAGTGATATTGAGGTTCTCTTTGTTGTTTAACATAAATCTGATCAGTACAGCATAACATGAGAAATTCAGTGATAAAAAGGATTGGAGTAGATAGATCTATCTATCACCCGGTTCACACTCCACTCACGTCTATTGAACAGGTTAAGAGGCTCATCTCTTGTTCCCTGTTTAGGATGTGGTTTCCGGCTTTCTCTTTTCCAATCTTTTCACTATTACGTAGCCCCCTGCACATCAGTAGCGTTACCGCCTTGCTCGGGGTGATACGATTAAAAAAAAAAAAAATTTCTATAAATTCAGATGTAAAGGTTTAAGGGCAAAAATGAGAATTTCCGATGATAATTTTTGACTTGATTAGAAGCCTTTATTTGTTTTTCTTGCGTCTCGAATAATTTACAAGACTGAAATATAAGAAATAGTTTAACGCATTGAATTCATTGAATTTTCATTATTATTATTTTTGAAAAACTATTCAGTGATTTTTATTGAAACAATTTTTAGCTAGGCTTAGTTATTAAACCAAGATGCAGGAATTTAAAGATGTTATTTTCTGGTACATTTAAAGCTTATGTTCTAAAGCTTAAAAGCTAACCCTTCATGGACAACACTTTAACCAGTTAAGCTATCAAAGCTGCCAAAGATGAAGTAATGTCCACACTTCTTATCGGACACTCTATGATAACACATTCTTATATTCTAAAACAAGAGACATATACAATCTGTACGACATGCCAAGAACTATACACAGTAAAACACATGCTAACAAATTGTAATGACTTCAACCAAATCTATTTAAAACACTAATCATGACTAACATAAAAGAACTCTTTCAAGACATTAATCCATATAATATTCTACAATTTTTGAAAGAAATCAGACTGTCTTCATCACACCTGGTCAGCGGCTGATGAAGACAGGGTATTGCACGTGCTAACACACGTTGTATGTTACAAATCCATAATATAACTTCAACAAAGCTACAACTTAAAACACATATCACTGCCTTTAGTAATGATGCCAACTCATACAAACCTGTATATAAACAAAAGCTGAGTATCATCTATCATGTATTCAAATGTGATGGCAGAATATCATATTTTTGCTATTTCAAAGCTCCCAAGAAAATTAAATTTTGGCATTAAATGACCCATAAGGAGTTGATATGCCATCAATCAATCAAAAACCAAAGTTGTCATGATTATACAGATTTGTAATTTGTAAACATTACTTTATTCTTTTAAGTCTATTCTATATGGTAATGTTGAGTATTAAGTAGAAGTATTTCAGTCTGAATTTCTAGATGAGGAATGATCACTATTTATTAATAAATAGAAAAAGAACTGACAGGAAAGCTTCAAAAGCAGCAGTAGGAAAAGAGAAGCCGAAGTAGATGGAGTCAAGCATCACAAGCAGCAGAATGTCAGCATAAGGCAGAATAGGTTTAAGGTTCTTAGTTTGAGACTCAGGATGGCTTAGTAGATTAAAGTGTTGGGTCATGAATTTGGTCGTATACTAATTGTCAGTTCAAATCCCTGGCCAAGTAGTTCAGTGGAAACAGAGTGAGCAATAACTGAGCAGTACTAAATAAGATATCACTAGGCATATCACAATCCCCACAGATTGTTCAAAACCCACAGAACCCACCTGGGATTTATGCTGAGCAGATCTTAGTTACAGTTTCTGGGAGAGAGCATATTATTTGACATGATCAACAAGGCCAGTATACTCAAGCAATCAATCACAATGACTTGTGACTTCCCGTTACTTCAACTAAATAGTTCTGTCCATCCTATTTTAGTCACAAGGCTTAGGTCAATAATAGAAATGAATAGATGCTGTCAGGGAGGATACATTTTTAACTTGCAACTTTTTGGTAGTTTTTTCTATATATATATTAAGACAGTATACGTGGATTATCATTATACTATATATATATATATATATATATATAATTGTTGCATGTTTATATTTAATTGCTTTATTTTCCTTTGCATCTATTTCAGTTCACTCTTCATTTCAACAATTTATGCAATTTCAATGATTTTGCCTTTACTGTTTTTTTTTTCTTGTTTATAGATTATTATTATTTAAAAGACCCATTCCAACTAGTAAGGTCCAAATATCCTAAATTGTTTCAAATTATTTCTAGAGAGCCCTATTAAATATGTTAGACAAATCTCTTCTGGTCTCTTTTTTTTTTTTTTTTAATCAGGGGCTCAAGACTAAAGGACCCTGGAGACACCTAGTCTTAAGGTCTCTGGGCTGCAGCGCATATTAGCCCATATATAAATCTGATACTGGCTAAGCATCCCTGTATTTTTAATGTTTCGCTGTAAACTATAACTGGTTTTTGTTTTATTTCACCCTCACTTCCATATCTAATTGGAGTAGATAGATCTAACTATCACCCAGTTCACACTCCACCCACGTCTACTGAACAGGTGAAGAGGCTCATCCCTTGTTTCCTGTTTAGGACGTGGTTTCCGGCTTTCTCTTTTCCAATCTTTTCACTCTTACATAGCCCCCTGCACATCAGTGGTGTTACCGCCTTGCTCAGGGTGATATGATTAAAAAAAAAACATTCTGTGGCTTTCATGCACTTTCCAAAGATGTTGCACACTGGAATTGCTTCCCAAGGTTGATAACATCAATCAGCTTTCCGACAAATAAATAATGGTGAGATTCAAATCCAGGTCTCATGGCCAAAAAGGGAATGTTCTAATCACTTGGCCACATGCACCTATTTATATATATATAGTGTATCGAGGCAGCAGATAATTTTCTAAACATATACTGTTAAATATAAGAGACAATGAATGTCTATTATGTATAATCATGAGCCATTCTAAACATCGTATTTTGGCTTTAATTTCAGGTGAAAATGTAGGTAATATCAGACAGATTTTAGTCAACAATACAATAATCCTCACTAATACACACAGTAAAAAGAACCTTCAGATATTGGAGGCCATCTACATTAAATCCAAACAGCCCACACTTAATAAAATCATGTTTAAATCTGGTCATAACACATTTCATTGCATTTAAATATATGGTTCTGTTATCATTTCAAGCTCTCACACGGTGTGACGTCATAGAACCGCATTACAAATTTACGAACTGTGTTTGCTATTTTCGGTTACTGTCATCGCTGCTTAGCACAGTTTTATGCCAACACAAGATAAAATCGTCGCTGATGGTGGATATTTTTATGTTAACGTCCTTGTAACCTCTCTGAAGATAGCTCATGTGAGCCGAAAGCTTAGAACCAACTTAATAAAAAGTTATCCAAATCTTGAAGAATTTTTGTCTATTTTCACCTGAAATTAAAGCCAAAATACAATGTTTAGAATGGCTCATGATTAAACATAATAGACATTCATTGTCTCATATTTAACTATATATATATATATATATATATATATATATATATATATATATATATATATCTGCATCGCTCATTCGATAATGAATTGGAGCACTATAGCTATTGGGCATGTTTATATGTGCGAAAAAGCCTGCTGTCTTCTGCCGGACGCTCGTGGCCTAGGGGTAGAATCGCCAACTGACACCGATTCAGTCGGGTTTCAATCCTGGGTTAGGAAGCGAATCGAGTCTAAGCCATACTGATGAGCTGTAATACAGCAAAACAGATCTGTCTGCGGATGACTATCGTATATATATATATATATATTTGCGTGTATATATATATTGTTGGGGATCATCCCTTTTTATACATAAGAATGGATGCCGGATGTGTACATATAATCCTGCCTATACAGAGAATGGGAGTAGTAGTTGTAAAGAGTAGTTGTACAGAGTCAGTTGGTCCATAAATTGGTGCAGAGTTAGTTGGAGTTGTTTGGATATAGACTCATTACCCGGACATACTATTTCACTGCAAGACTATATATATTAATTTCTACTAATAATATTCCTGAATTGACTAATTCGTGTTCCAGTTTGTATATTTTTGTTCAATATAATTACATTTTCTATCTCCATATCTGTTTATGTTATTTATTATTTTGTGTGGTTTCTCAACCGGAATCCACAACACACACACATACACACACACATATATATGTGATGGCTGAGTGGTTAGAACATTCACTTTCTGATCATATAGCTCAGGTTCAAGTCTCACCATGGTTGATTTGTCAGGAAGATGACTTCTTGATGTTATTATTTTGGAGGAGGTGATCACAGCATGAGGCACTTTTGGAAAGTGTCTGAAAACCATACCACGAGTTGACCCAAGCCTTGTAAATTAAATTGAGTAGACAGCTCCTTTTCAAAGGCCATCAATGGCTGTGCTAGCACAAAGTCACAAGTCATTGTGACCAAGGTCCTAAGCGTCCTAGTGTTGTTCAGACTGTTGATCATACTAGATAATGAGCTCTCTCCTAGAAACTGTAATTAAGATCCGCTCAGTAAAGTTGCAGTATAAACCACAGGTTGGTGTTGAACAAGCAGAAATGTGCCTGAGTTAATGGGGGATTAGCTAGCTGCCCAAGCAGACAGATACCTTCGAATATGAGTGGCCAACCATTATTATTATTTTATATATATATATATATATATATATATATATATATATATATATGGTGCATCTTAGACCACTTGACCACAAATGATTTCAGTCTAAACAAAGCCAAATCAACCCTTATATACACAATTTTCAATTTCTCGTAAATAATCATCTTTGCTCTGAAATGTATCATAATGTATACAGTCATGAATGGAATTAACAACTGACATATTTAATTTATTTGTTTGTTGAGTGGTCTAAGACGAACCAGATAATTAAATATAATGCTTAAAAAATGAATTAAATATGTTGGTTGTTAATTTCATTTTGTTAATCTCCGGAACTTTCCATAACTTTGTTTACATTTCAATACATTTCAGAGCATAATATGATAATTTACGAGAAATTGGAAATTGTGTACATCAGGCTTGATTTGACTTTGCTTAGACTATATATTCAACATAAATTACAGGAAAAATGTTTACTTACCTCCTTCACCATAAAAGAGAAGGGCATTATAGAACTTGTGTTTTGCTTCATGCTCCAAGATCTGGATTTCTGCACACAGACTTGCCAATACTGTTATAACCTTGTTGAGAATTTTGTTATTTGTCTTAATCAAGTTCAGCAAACTTATTTGCTCATAAGGCAGGAACTGGAGGTAAGACAAAGGAAAAGCAATAAAAACATCACAATTTCAACTCAATTCCAACTTACAAATTCATTCCATATGATGAATAGAAAATATGAGTAACAATGTTGTTAATTGTTAAATTCATGACTAAGTTGAAGGTTAAATATTTTACAAAAGGTGTTAAAAATATTTCTATGTGTTTCTTAGATCTTCCTTAAGCCAAAACACTTGTCAGGCTTCTCTTCATATTACTGAAATAATGCAAAATCAATTCATGATTTTTACAGTTATTAAACTAATTTTTCTTTATAAATGTCAAGTTTGAAAGTGTGGTAACATTACTGATATCTACATATTTTTTTAAATTTATTTTTTAACTTTTTTTTTCTTTTCAGAATCATATGCACAAACATTTGAGTCTAACAATTATTTATTTTAAATGAATAATAAACACATACATACTTTTATTAATTTACGTAAATTTTTGTTTTTTAATCAAAAATCTATATATATCTATTTTTCTCATTATTTAAAAATATTTTTATCACCACCTCTAGTTTATTTTTGTATGCAAAGCAGCACCCAGCTCTGAAATTGCCAAGTCCAAGCATTAATTTGACACTGGATTGACATAATCAGTAAGACCCCCTTCTAAATCAATAAAAAGAAAACAAACAATATTTAAACACAATTTTTAGGCTTGAAGATTGTGTTTAAGTATGAAACAAACTGTTGGTGCTGGGTGTTAGCTTCAATGTCCACTTATAAGAGTAATCAGAAATACATTGAAACTACTTTTACACTCCTCCAATACACTAATTATTTTATATCTAAATCTAAATTAATCTAAATCTAAACTTATTTAAAATGGAACGTTGTCTCTGTGTGTGCGTGTGAGTGTATGTGTGTCCGTTACCTATAGACTCCAAAACGGCTGAACCGATTTTCTTGAAAATTTACACAGTTGTACTATAAGTGTCTGCGAGTGTTCTTAGCTAGGTTTTGTGTCAAGGTACCTCCGCTAAATATTGAAAATCGATAATTGAAAAAATCGGGTTATAGAAGAAGTGGTCCGATTTTAATCAGATTTGATACACCCATAAACAAAGACATGAGAAACGACATTCACAAGTTTCAAGGTTTCAGTTCTTACAATAGTGCAGAAAATCGATTATATATATATATATATATATATATAAAAGACAAGATGTGTGTGTGTGTGTGTGTGTCTGTTTATCTGCCTGTATGTATTTTTTTCAGCCCTTTTATTTTAGTTTTTGCTTCAGGTTTGGCTCTACGTAGGTACAATTGTAGTTCTTAGTCTCAGCCATGATACCATTTACTCAGAGGACTTATTTAGCCTTCAAAATTCAGTTCACAACGAAAAAATCTTATTTGATATCGATACCAGGAAATCAAAATTTGACTTACATCCATTCATTTTTCTTTCAATCTATAGTTTTGCTTTAACTGGAAACAACTATTGCTTTTTAGTCTTTTGTGTCAATGTCCAAATAGTCTGAGCTCCAGGACCATGGATTAGTTTCAAAGCTTTCCTTACACCCAAGCAATGCCGGGCTATACTGCTAGTATATATATATATATATATATATATACACACACACATGGCCAAGTGATTAGAACATTTGCTTTCTGAGCATGAACCCTGCGTTGGAATCTTACTAAGGCTGATTTGTCAGGAAGGTGATTCATGCTGTTACTGAACTGGCGGAGGTGATCTCAGTATGTGGTACCTTTGGAAAGTGTCTCAAAACCATACCATGTATTGACCCAAGCCTTGTGAGTGAAATTGGATAGATAGGACCCTTTGGGAACTGTTGATGGTTGTGCTATCACAAAGTCACAAGTCACTCTGACCAAGGGTTTCAGTGTCCTGGCCTTGTTCAGCTTGTTGTTCATGCCAGATAACATGTTCCCTTCCAGAAAATGTAACTAAGGTCCACTCAGCATAGTTGCAGTATAAACTACAGGTGAGCTCTGTGGGTATTGAACAAATGCAAGTATGCCTGAACAGCCATCTGCAATGGGGATTAACTAGCCATCCTAGTAGACAGGCATCCTTGGATATGAGTGGCCAGCTACACACACACACACAGAAAGAAAGGTTCCATATGTATAGATTTATCCATTTTAGAAAATATTAATAAACAAATAGAAAATGTTACCTGCAGTTCAATGGGATCCAGGGATACATCCCACGAATCTCCAATGGTATCATCCAAAGCATCTTCAATGTCTTTAAGTTGAGTGGCATATTCTTCAAGAAAGTTACCATATTTTCTTAGCTGAACTTCTCCAACAATTTCTGAGATTGGAAAAAAAATATGAAGTACAGGTAAATATTGTTATACAAAAAAAAAAAGAATTAAGTACAGGTAAATCTAGTTGTTATACAAAAAAAATTAAGTACAGTCAAATCTAGTCGTTATACAAAAAAGAAATCTCGTTGTTATACAAAAAAAATTAAGTACAGGTAAATCTAGTCGTTATACAAAAAAGAAATCTAGTTGTTATACAAAAAAAATTAAGTACAGTCAAATCTAGTCGTTATACAAAAAAGAAATCTAGTTGTTATACAAAAAAAATTAAGTACAGTCAAATCTAGTCGTTATACAAAAAAGAAATCTAGTTGTTATACAAAAAAAATTAAGTACAGTCAAATCTAGTCGTTATACAAAAAAGAAATCTAGTTGTTATACAAAAAAAATTAAGTACAGGTAAATCTAGTCGTTATACAAAAAAGAAATCTAGTTGTTATACAAAAAAAATTAAGTACAGTCAAATCTAGTCGTTATACAAAAAAGAAATCTAGTTGTTATACAAAAAAAATTAAGTACAGTCAAATCTAGTTGTTATACAAAAAAGAAATCTAGTTGTTATACAAAAAAAATTAAGTACAGTCAAATCTAGTCGTTATACAAAAAAGAAATCTCGTTGTTATACAAAAAAAATTAAGTACAGGTAAATCTAGTCGTTATACAAAAAAGAAATCTAGTTGTTATACAAAAAAAATTAAGTACAGTCAAATCTAGTCGTTATACAAAAAAGAAATCTAGTTGTTATACAAAAAAAATTAAGTACAGTCAAATCTAGTCGTTATACAAAAAAGAAATCTAGTTGTTATACAAAAAAAATTAAGTACAGTCAAATCTAGTCGTTATACAAAAAAGAAATCTAGTTGTTATACAAAAAAAATTAAGTACAGTCAAATCTAGTCGTTATACAAAAAAGAAATCTAGTTGTTATACAAAAAAAATTAAGTACAGTCAAATCTAGTCGTTATACAAAAAAGAAATCTAGTTGTTATACAAAAAAAATTAAGTACAGTCAAATCTAGTCGTTATACAAAAAAGAAATCTCGTTGTTATACAAAACCATGCACTAGATTTTTATTTCACTTTGTTTTCTTTCATTTTTCTTCCTTTTTTCTGTTGTGTTTTTTGCCTTTATTTTGTATCAGTAGCAACAAATTTATTTCAAATTGTGAAGATGGAGTTAACCAAAAAAAACAAACTTTCCAACATTGAGAAGTGCAAACAATATTAGGATATAAATGATTTTAATAAATGAAACAAAGAGGTACCTCTAAATTTGCACACTTTTTTGGATACATGAAAAAGAACAAATAGTCCTATACCCTTTGTTTTCATAGATTTACTAAAAATCAGAAAATTATTAGATTCCATCAAAATAATTTTTAGCATTATATTCATTAATGAATTAACTTTATATTGAATCTCTCTTCTTTTTTTTTTTTAAAGATCTTGGTCATTGCTGATAAAGTTGATATAAAAATAAAGATGTGTTTGAAGAATAAAAAAAATTTGAAGTTTAATAACATTTTCAAGTGTGGACATTTTCTAATTTTATTTCTTTTTTTCTACAGCTGATCATAAAATAAAATTCTGAATTATATCTCTTGACATAAGAAAGATCTGAAAGAGTTTTAAAATTGTACTTTAAAAATACATATCAATTTTTCACTAAGAAATATACATCAGAGATTTTTTTTCTGTGGGCACAAAAATATTGTTTTAAAATTAGGTATCCACAAAAAATAATTTTTGAGTTTCCTTGAATTTTTTTTTTTTTTTTAATCGTATCACCCCGAGCAAGGCGGTAATGCCACTGATGTGCAGGGGGCTATGTAATAGTGAAAAGATTGGAAAAGAGAAAGCCGGAAACCACATCCTAAACAGGGAGCAAGGGATGAGCCTCTTAGCCTGTTCAATAGACGTGGGTGGAGTGTGAACCGGGCAATAGATAGATCTATCTACTCCAATTAAAAAAAAAAAAATGGTGGTAGATTACTAAGTTTTAACTTAGTAAAAGTCCAGTCAAGAGATTTCTGCTAAAATCAAAAAAAAAAAAAATTAAAGACCAATTAAACATTAAAGGCTTAAAGTTTAAAATTAGGCAGAAAAAAAAAAAACTTACTTTAAGAATATTTCAAACAAAAGAGATTCCCAACTCGACACGAGGGTCTTTAAGGGATGGACTTTCAATATATTGTACTGTGAAGCCTTCCTCTCATCCCCAACTGTCTGGATATAGGGGGTTTCTAAAAATGCTGGTCATTGTGACAGGTCACAAACCAACATACTGGAAGTATGAAGAGACTATTCACTTCTACTCTTCCTGTCCAAAGAAGAAGGCCTCTGGAATTTGGGCTCTTATCAACCAAGCTCCCCACCTGTGTCAGTTATTTCAGCCTCACCACTGACAGGTATGCCAGCAACCAGGAACAGAGTGTTCAAACTCCCGGTCAGGTCTTATTGCTTGTAAAGTTGTGGAGAAGGAAAAGTGGAATAGCTGGTTGCTGGTAGGGTCAGAGGGAAACACCAGAGAGTGGGACCTCAGTCCCCTGAAACCCCCCAGGACTAAAGACAGCCCTACTTCCTCTACTAGCATTAAGGGCAACACTCCAACCTCAAAAGCCATTCCATGAACTGCAAACAGAAATATGATACTGGTTAAGAAAAACTAGAAAAGATAAAGCTACTCAAGGTAGAGTAGAGAAATGAAAATAAAATCCTGCAAAGTCATATATAATTTAGAGGTGTACGTTTGCCATATTTCCCCAAGCCAGGCTGAAAGAGCTAAGAACTAGGGAAACTGATTATCAATTAAAAAGTATCGTGATAAAGACGTAGAAGACCTCCAAATCTGAATGTCCAAAGCCTGAGGTCAGAGTCTCACAGGGTGAGGCTTGTTTGTGATCTTCAGCATCTCAGGGTGGATGTATGTTGTTTGCAGGATACCTGTGTTTTAACTCCCGATCATTAAGTCACTCTAATAGGTTTATCTCCTATTCAGCATGTTTTGATGGATGCTCAAGAGGTATTTCTTGCTGGTGAGCAAGTCTGTGTGCTCTTTACTTTGCAGATCCAGCAGGCAGGCTTTGCATGCTGGATATTACCATTAAGGATAAGGCTCTTCATTTCATTGGGGTTTACGTGCCCAATGATCGTGAGGAGTGGCCTGATTTGTTTTGGCAGATCGAGCCCTTTTTAACATCTTGTCAGTTAGTTTTAGCAAGCAATTGGAATGCTATTCTTGACCCCAATATAGATTGTGTAGGGGAAAGATCAAGTACTAACAACCCAGACGTGAAATTGTTTCAGGACTTTATCAACAGGTTTCATCTTTTTGATAAGTATTACAATGAGCACTCCTGGGAGGTAGTGTAGATCTGGACCAATAGGGGCAGCTCAGCTTCAGTGGTGCATTCTATATCGACCGAGTCCTAGTTAAGTGAGTTAATGTAGGGCCCTTAGTTTTCATTTGATACATGGATCATAGGCTCATCTGAGTTTGTGTAAACTTAGATAAGCCTAAGGTAAGGTTGGCTGGCTGGAAATTGAACGCAACATTATTTGGTAAGTGAGATTTCCAGGAGCGGCTGCTACTAATGCTACAGCAGGAATTGATGGTTGGGAATAAATTAAAATCCAAAGTTAGAGCGTTTGTTGTTGATTATAGTTGCCAACTCAATCTAGTGAAGTGGAAGTTAATCGGATGATCAAATTCCATGATAGTAGGGAAGTAGCCTTAACTGGGGCAAAGCTGGCTTCTTTGCTTACCAAGAAGGATCAAGCTCTAGTAGTTAGGGTTAGGTTAAAAAAGACACCATCTAAGGCAATGAACATGGCCACTGAATTGCATGCAAGGGAGGCAAAAAAAATGTATCTAATCGACATCGTGAGCATCACATTGCTAGACAAGTGGACTGTGACTACAAATGCAGAAATATGCGAGTCTGTTCAGGACTACTTTCAGGACCTGTCTACCAGAGAGCCCAGTCTGAGTTCTGCTCAGTTCAACATCTATTTGGCCAATTTTCCCCATCTCGAGGTAGCTGAAGCAGCTGGGTGCAAGGGTCCCATCACAGAGTCTGAGATTTGGGAAGTGCTGAAGCTGGTTGGTAGGGACAAAACACCAGGATTAGATGGTCTTCCTTATGAACTGTACTTGAAGTAGTTGCCCATATTTGCTGGCACTGATTTACAACAACTGGATGAAGCAGGGGTTTATACTACAATGCTTTACCAGGGGTGTAATCAAGTTGCTTTGTATGAACAAAAATAGTAGGGGATGAGATAGGTAATTATCAGCCTTTGATGATGTTAAACACAGAGTTGAATATTTTAGCCAAGATCTTAGCCAGCTGTCCTCTCTGATTGACCCTAAGCAGACTTGTGCTGTGAAGGGCAGGATTATTCTGAACAACCTTCATTTGGTAAGGTTGGCTGGTTACGAGAAATTGAATGCATTCTAGGCATCACACACTTGGCTGGTGTTGCAAAAAATACTTTGTTTGGCGAGGCTGGGAAAATCTCCAAATTGTGTTTGCTGCAGTTAGTGGTGACTTTTGGTCAGGCTTTTTTTTCATTGCCTGATTGTAGGCCCGTTATTCAAGTTTATTGATGACATCATAGTTCACATGATGTATGAAAAGTTCTTTGTCCTTGAAGCCAGTTCTGTTTGTAGATTGTTTCTACAAGTTTCTACAGGTCATCTAATTCTTTTTGTTTGTTTTGGAATTTGCAAAAAAATAGTGTCGGTGTAAAAAAATTTTATGACCAACAAAAGGTGACGAATGAGACTTAACATGCAAGTGTGAAAACAAACACGCACGCATATGAACTTTCTGACCCGCTCACCATGTAACTCTAATTATATACGATACTTTGGCCATCAGAAAACAAATGGATCTCAATATGTAAAGTCACAAGTTTATTCGCCTGAAGAGAGTCAACTTTAGACTCGAAATATGTGTAAGTGACACAACTACCATTACAGACACTTAATATATCATTAAAAAAACAAGTAATATTAATAATAACAATAAATTTACACTTTAAACAAAATGTTCACGGGTTCTCACACTTTTTTCTTCTAAACCAATTTCTCTCATTGGAGCAACCCCTATTTTTGTTTTTAGTGTATATAATTTTTATCAAGGTTTTCTAAAAATAACAATTTCAAAGTAATTTCATTCATTTGTGAAGAAGTCCTGAAAGTTTCATTACAATCTGATGATTATTTGATTTTTGCAAGAATTTCCAAATTAATATTTTTTACCAAAAAAAGAAGAAATGAGTTTTGTAATTACATTATTACCCAACAAAGACTGGTAAAAACTTGGTCATTTGCTGATGGAAAAAAAAAAAAGTATTTTTTACCAAAATTTCGAATATGTTAGAAAGGATCAAAGTCTAAAAAATATTTGTCATTTTCTCTTCTTGATAATAACAAACATTTTGATGGAAAAATTTTGTATTAGGTTTTGGGCATTAATGGTATTGGTATTATTTCTTCATGCTATGTTGTTTTCTCAGCGCATTATCTCCACATCTTAGCTACGCTTGGAAAATCACCACTTCTATGTGTCATGTCCCTTCAGGACGTTGGTAATTATGACTCTCCACAAATTTTAATCCTTTGTTGTAGAGATCTTCTTAGTCAATTTTTTTCCTGTCTCTCTTTCCTTCGATGCCCTGCGAGTGTCAAATTTCTCAAGCCCTCTTTCGTCATTATGTTCCCGAGAAATTTCAACTAAATGTCCTTATTCAATATTGTTTCCATTTTCTCAAAAGCTTCGTGTCATCTTCAGTCCATCAGCAAAAAATACGTAAATATTTCCTATTTATTTAATTTTTTTTTGTTATTGTTTTCAGATTCAAAAGAAAAGGTAATAATAATTTAATAGTTGATATACGGAGACATTCGTTTTAAAAATTAGTTTTTTACTTAGAACTTTATTTTTCAAAATTGCATTTTAGAAACTCGTATTTCTAAAATAATTTACTGAACTTGAAGTCAGCAGAATTATTTTCTTTTTGTGATTGAAGTCATAGAATCAAAATAAAGAAAAAAGGAGTTAATTTAAATGTTTTTTAAGTTAACAATTTGTGTATTATTGTTAAATTATCCATAGACTAAAAATCGGGTAAGATTACTTTTCACAAATTTTGTCCACTGCACGTTTGTTGATTTTTACACCCCTAAAGTGTATTGTTTACGTTTTGAAGAATCAAGTAGAGGTTAACAATTATTTTTCTTTTAAAATATACAACAATTTCTAAAAAGATAAATATTTGATTTATATTATTATTTGTTTATACTGTTTCTAAAAAACTGAAGTTAATTATTTTAAAATACATTTCAAAGAGAATATTTTTTAGCTGACGATTTGTTTAACTTGGATAGCGACGACGCCTCCTTGAAAAATGAACGAAAACTAAAAAAGCTTAAATGTTCTTACGAAATATTTATTTACTATATGAAAATTTTAAAGATTGTATCTAAATTTGAGGTTTGATATATTGTTAACATAAATATACTTACTAAGAGAACCATCATCGAATTTATCAAATTCCCAACCAGTACTTTCCCTGGCCATCTTTACAACCATCGCCTCCCATGTGATGAAAATGATACATAACTACTGCAGTCGTTTTAATACACATTGAGGACCATTATATCACATTAGGAACGTTTAAAGAATGTATACTTTTTTCCTCTCTCCACTAAGTTTACTTTCACTTTATTTTTTAATTCATTTTCTAAAATAAAAATTTTTTATACTGGTAAAAATTTTGTTAATTTTTGTATGATATTTCAATTTTGTTTTAATTTCTTTTCTCAAATAATAAAAGAAATTCAAACTTTTACTTTTTACATCTATTTTTTTTCTTTTTTTTATCAGTTCAACAAATTAAAAGTGATAGCTTCTGACTCAGTCATGACTCATGTAGATTTTTGTAGAGATTAACTGGCATAAACAAAGAAATAAAAATTTTAAAAAATCTTGTACTATTTATTTTATAAAAAAAACATTTTGTAACAAGTTAGTAATAAAGGAAAATATTTTTCAAATAGATAAATTCTAAAATAATATCTTGCCATATAACAACAATAAGGAATACGATTTTTTAAAACTTGTTTCTGCAATAATTTAAATTGTTTAAATTTTCGCTTCAACACTTGTATGTGTGGAGGTAATTTGATTTTTAGTACTATAGAAGTTGCTATGTTTTTCTTACCCACATTCGGTCCATGTCATTTACTCGTCAGCGATAAATCACTACTGTTCTTGTATAGGACAATTTAGCAATCGCAGTCGCCTTTAATCATCCGGCTCTGAAGCAGCTCTTTCACGTGTGTGTGGTGATTAGTTAATTTTTAGCCAATCACATATTATTTTTTATGTAAACAAAGTTTTTCCCGCGCTTACTGTTTGCTTACTCTCCTCTCTTATAAGCAGTGACTTTCAGCAAGCTTGCAGTAGACCAACAGGCTGGTCAAAGGACTCGAGGTCAGTCTCTCTTTCTACTCATACCTAACGCAAACACAGACACAGAACTTTGTCTTCTGTCTGAATATTTTCGCCAAGAGCTTTTGAACTTTGAACTCTTGACCAAAATTTGTATCACTTACAAAATAATTGTATTTTTCATGTTATTTGTTCTTACATGAAAATCTTGCTAACAATTGTAACAAACCTTTTCAGTGCAAGAAAAAACCTCCTTCATTTTACTTTGGTCGACAAACAGCTAAAGGAGAACAACTTTTTCCTCTTATTCTATGTATACTGCTATTACATGTTTTGTTTGTTTATTGAACATATTTTAATTTATTGGTTACAAATTGGAGTTGTTGTCTTTATTTTTCTTGAATCGTATGTTGGACGAATCGTAATATAAATCGTAAAGGACCAAAAATCCTCTACATTTACTTATTTTGAATATTACATTTCTTGTTAGAAAATTATATATATAACTAAAATTAAAACAAACCAGTTGCCAAATTATTTTTTCCGTCATTGCTTATGAGAGATATTTGGGTGTAAGTTCATGGCTATAGAAGTTATTTATCACAAGTTTTCTTACACAGAAACATGACCCCTTATTACCCCCACCAAAAAATGTTTGAGATAATGAAGGAGGTCACTGTCTATCGAAACACTTTGCATATGGTTATAAAATAACACTAAGTTAAATTATTTTTCTACTATAAAATTTAAATGAAAGTCACAAACTGAATTATAACTCAAATCTACCAACTCGAATCTACCAATACAAAAACTTGCCAAAAGTTATTGCACTTTCAAAGAGATTTTTGGACACTTGATTCATTCTTTTATTCCTACTTTTTTTTTGGTGGGTGGTGGGGACTTGTTGTTTCTACAATGTTTTTGCAGACCCTTTCTGTGTACTTCAGATGCACTACTCATATGGAAAGAGATGGCTTTGTAGGGATTGTCTTAAAACACACATTACATGACATTCTATTCAGTAGAGATACAGGAGGTGATTTGGTGTAGATAAGTCACATGGGTCACATGATAGCTGCTTAGTGACATCACTTGATACAATAATGAAAACAGCAGTTATTTTCAGTTTGTGTACAACAGCCAAAATGAGAGGTTGCTTTCTTTTAGCCTCCCCTCCCCAAGCCCAATCTTGAGGCTAAATCTTCCTACCCAGGAGTTTATAAATCTATGATGTCATTTCCCTTTGAATATATATCTTTCCCAGATGTAGAAAACAATCAAATATATTGCAGGCCTCAATTTGGGAAAACCCAAGACCCGCCGTTCCCTCTTTGAGGAATATGTCCTCATTTGAGACATAGTAAATGAATGGGGTCCATTTGAATCAGGTATCCTAAACATGGCTTCTCCAGACAAAAATATAGCAGTGCTGGCATAGTATATGGCTTACCTTGTAAATTCTGGTATAGTATATGGCCTACCTCATTGATTCTGGTATAGTATGTGGCCTACCTCATTGATTCTGGTATAGTATGTGGCCTACCTCATTGATTCTGGTATAGTATGTGACCTCCCTTTTTGATTCTGATATAGTATGTGGCCTACCTCATTGATTCTGATATAGTATGTGGCCTACCTCATTGATTCTGGTATAGTATGTGGCCTACCTCATTGATTCTGGTATAGTATGTGGCCTACCTCATTGATTCTAATATAGTATGTGGCCTACCTCATTGATTCTGATATAGTATGTGGCCTACCTCATTGATTCTGATATAGTATGTGGCCTACCTCATTGATTCTGGTATAATATGTAGCCTACCTCTTTGATTCTGGTATAGTACATGGTTTACCTTTGTGATTCTGGTATAGTATTTGGCCTACATCTTTGATTCTAATATAGTATGTGGTCTACCTCTTTGATTCTTGTCTATACTATGTGGTTTAACTTTTGATTCTGGTATAGTATGTGGTTTACCTTTTTGATTCTGGCATAGTATTTGGTCTACCTCTTTGATTCTCGTCTAAACTATGTGATTTAACTTTTTGATTCTGGTATAGTATGTGATCTATCTCATTGATTCTGGTATAGTATTTGGCCTACCTCTTTGATTCTGGTAAAGTATGTGATTTGCCTTTTTGGTTCTGGTATAGTATGCGGCTTACCTCTTTCATTCTGGTATAGTACATGGTTTACTTCTGTGGTTCTGGTATAGTATGTGGTCTACCTCTTTGCAGAGGAGAATCGCCCCTTGATCCTATGCTTGACCCTATTGTAGCCAACATTCCTCTCCCCTTCTTTTACTAACCCTTGCTTCCAGTATAAGAATTTTTCTCCATTCTTTAGTTGACTGGGGTTGACAATGCATGTCTCGAACTGATGTGTTGAAATAGCTATCCCCCGCTAAATGTGATCTGAATTTACAGATAAATAAATGAATATCTGCTCTGTAAATTAAATTTACATTGTTCTCTGTTGGATCAGTTTTAATATTTAAATGATATAACTAGGATCCTCTCAGAGTATTTACCAATCTTATTCTGGATTTTATTGATATATATATATATATATATATATATATATATTGTGTGTATTTTGGCAGCATTTTTTCATTAATACAGGTTTCATTGAATAATATAGACAAGTTCTGTCTATTTATTTTGTGTAAGATCCGTTCGTATGATCTGATTAGCTTCATAGTGTTGTCATGGAAAGACGACAAGAAATCGCAATAATTGTTGATTTTTTTATCAGGTCTGAGCTTTCGGCTTACATAAGCCATTATCAAAGGATGAACATTTAATGTTCAGTGAACATAGAACATTTAAATTATTATTAACAGAATGGAGTTATACAGAGAAAATTAGACAGGTCCATTTTTTGTGTAGCACATGGCTGTAGGCCGAGAAGGAATGGTGGTAGTGGGTTTTTTGTTCAATTGAGCGTTTAGTGGCATGAGGGATTGGTCTGGGAACTGCTGCTACTATGGTGTAGGGGGTAAGTATAATATATATATATATATATATATATATATACCCACACACTATATATATATATATACACACACACTACTGGCCATAATTTTTAGGCCACTCCAATTTTTTAAAAGAAAGTATGTATTTCATACTATTTTTAGTATTTATTGCCAAATGAAAATAGAATGGTTCTTTTGTTATTATTACTTTGCAAATTTTTACAAGGCAAGGAAACAAAGATGAACTCGTCTGAATCCCCCTAAATTTTCTTCATTCTTTCACTGATGAAACTACAATATAGGTAATTATTAAATATTTATAAATTAATTGGATGCATGTGTTATTGTGCAATATTAACAAAAGAACCATTCTATTTTCATTTACAATTATTCACTTGGCAATAAATACTAAAAAATAGTATGAAATACATCATTTTTAAAAACACTGGAGTGGCCTAATAATTATGGCTGGTAGTGTATGCAATACCAATGTGCAGTACCTTTAGAAATGTGTCTGAAAATCAAGCTATGGGTTGACCAAATTAATCCTTGTGAATGAAATTGGGTAGACAAAACTGTTTAGAAAAGGTTGATGGTTATGTTAGCCTGATGTTGAAGCTATTTGGGAGCTGGTTAATGTTTGTTTGATTCGGCCTTGTGTCTTACTTAACCGAACTCCCCACAGCTTACAGGATGTATGCAGAATTGTCTTCATCAGAATTATCAGAAGGTTGGTTGTCAGCAGGATGGAATGTGTGGAATAGTGTAAGAATAAAATATACATTTTTCATGTCAAAATAGTAATTTATTAAAAGAAGGAATAACAAGAATTCATAGAAATTAATGTTCAATGAGAGAGTTAAGGGTATCAAGAGTTCGTACAAAATGTTCAAAGCAGTAATTGTTGAAAGAGATATGGAGAAAAAGAAAGCGGACAATGTCTGAGTCACTTGAAGTTGAAGTTACATTTTAGATGTTTGTCTTGCGGCTCACATCTGACACTGACTGATGCTGATGAAGTTCTTTTATTGTAATCTACATTTTTCTCACTTACTCTTGAAGTCCTTTTTGGTCTTGCAAGTCGCTCCCATTGGTCAAAAGTCATTTTAACACCTACTTGCGAAATCTGGTTTGGACTTTTTCTTTAAGCACATGGTCAATCCTTTTTCTATTTGGGAAAACCAGGATTTCACAAGTCATTGTAAATTTTTGTAAAAGTGAAGAAGGTTGATTTTAATTAATTTCTTATCCACTACAATGTCGCAAGTTATTGAAACCAAGGATTTGTGCATACTGCCCATGTTTCCAGAAACTATAACTAGGGTTGATTCAGTATAGTTGAAGTATAAATCAAAGGCCGGGTTATGTCAGTGTCAAACAAATAAAATGTACTTGAACAGGTGCCTGCAACAGGAATTGACGAGCCACCCTAGTTAATGGATTTGCTCAGAAACAAGTAGCTGGGCAAAGAATATTAACTGGTTTTGCTGCTTTACTTCTTAATTGGATTTCTTTTTACAAAGAGCCACTCAAGGTAGAGGGCAATATTAAGGGGTAGTTTATACGGATATGGGAGGAAGATAATGGCTAACTCTAGACTTGAATAGGACAAGATTCTTGTGATTGTGCAAACATCCTATCAGAAGTCTGTTCCACAGGGTAGTGGTTCATGAAAGAAGCTGTTTGAGTGAAATTAACTTCTTGATGATGGAATACAAAGGGAATGTACACTATCGGCCATAACTATTAGGCCACCCCAGTTTTTTAAAAGAAAGGATGTATTTCATACTATTTTTAGTATTTATTACCAAGTGGATAATTCTAGATGAAAATAGAATGGTTCTTTTGTTATTATTACTTTGCAAAATTTTACAAGGGAAGGAAGCAAAGATGAACTCATCCGAATCACCCTAAATTTTCTTCATTCTTTCATTGATGAAACTGCAATATAGGTAATTATTAAATATTTATAAATTCATTTGATGCACATGTTATTGTGCAGTATTAACAAAAGAACCATTCTATTTTCATTTACAATTATTCACTTGGCAGTAAATACTAAAAAATAGTATGAAATAAATCATTTTTATAAAACACTGGGGTGGCCTAATAATTATGGCCGGTAGTGTAAGTGGTTTGCTACTATGTAAGTGGCATGTTGGGTCCTTGCCATGATAGACTTAATGGAACCAAGGAATGTAGTTCACTTGAGAACTTTCCATGGAAGTAGCAATAGAGTAGTGAGAGGCTTGCCACATCCTGCCTGTGAGAGAGAGAGTTTGGAGGTTGGAAAATAATTCATCTCCAGTAAGGACACAGAGACTCTTTTGAACTCTATCAAGATGAGAGATTGAGAACTGTGCAACGGAAAATCTGTAATGTGATTGATCCTGACTTGGCAGCTCAGATACAGTCACTTTCTCACTGGTGCAATGTGGCTTCCCTGTGTCTCTTCTACAAATATTTTCACAGCTTCTGCTCCGATGAACTATATATATGAATTTACTCAAGCAACAAGAATAGCAACTAGGTCCCACCCTTTCACTGTGAAACCAATAAAATGTACATGCAAATTCTACTCCAACAGGTTCTTTTCTCGCACGTCCTGCCTGTGGAATTCTCTTCCATTTACTTGCTTCCCAACAGCTACAACCTCCAAGAATTTAAATGCAAAGTCAATAGTCATCTTCTATCTCACTAACCTGCATCCTCTCTCTCATGCTCCTTTCTTCATCCACTCCACTCTCATCAGTATTCTCATCCTTCTCTTACCCACTTCCTGACACCCCTATAACCTGACACTTTTTCTCATAATTTTCCTCCTATGTAACCCCCTGCAAAACAGTGACAGTAAAATGCCTTGCTTGGGGCGATATGATTATAAGAAAAATAAACTGATGTGTCTATTATAAAGGTAGAGGATAACATGAGGAGTCAGGTACTTACTGGATTGATACAGGGAGCTGATCATTTTACTGGCATCTTTAGTGACGGATCATATAGAGTTCCACTTGGGCTCAGGTGTGAGTTTGAGACCCAATATTTTCTCAAGATATAATGCCTCCTCCTCGATGGATATGCATGAATTGATGAGCTGAATTTATTGCATTCACTTCCACACCCTCAGGAAAAGGTATGAATCTATCTCTTTTTCTCATCCTCAGTTATGACTGACTGGGCACTTTTGCTTTGAGGTGGCAATTGGAACAGGAAAAAACTATGAATTCAAAGCCAAGCTGGAGAAACCCTGAAACACACCACTAATGTTATGACTGCAGTACATGTATTACTCCTGACTGATGAGCTACAGGACTCATGACCTGACCTATTTTATCATGAAATTATTTTAATGACCTAATATCCTGTGTTTTGTCCCTTGACAACAGCTTTCTAATGATGTTATTTATTCTCTGACAAATCTCCATTGTTCTTATCCTGGTTGACAGTCAGTCAGTCAGTTAAGTGCCATACATGATACACGCTTTGGGCGATCATGTCTCCAAAGAGACATGAATGACTGAGCAGAAAATTATCCCGCAGTAGATTGCCATTGCTTTCTGCAATAGACTGGTTGCCAGCCAAGGCTATAGAACCCATTCTATCCTATTATTTAACCTATCACTGGAGGAAAGTGACGGATTAATACCTTTCCCAAGGGTATTGGTGCATAAGTGAATGCAACGGAATTCAACTGGAATTTGAACTCGGCACCTTGATTTGTTGTTCCACTGCACCACAACGCACATCCTTGGTTGAAAGACATCAGTGAAAAAATACAAAAATGTCATTGACACTGATATTTTTAATTTATGTCAGATTTGTTTTGATATTTCTTAAACTAAATGCACATTTTATAAAAATATAGTGACCTATTTATATACAAGAGTTTTCCTAATGGAAATGCTTTAAAAAAATTCAGTTTCTGAAGATTAAAGTGTAGTAACTCATCATGAAATTTGTAAAATGTAGGATAAACTTGTCACTGATTCCTTAAGCAATTTGATTGGAATGCTATTTGTCTATATTTCTAAGATGAGATATTGTAATTATTTATACTATTTACATTGTTCGGACTGTTCTCCTCATCTTTGTTGCCATATTCACCTTTAATATCTGCCTTTATTTCTATGATGAGATATTGTAATTATTTATACTATTTACATTGTTCGGACTGTTCTCATCTTTGTTGCCATATTCACCTTTAATATCTGTCTTTATTTCTAAGATGAGGTATTGTAATTATTTATACTATTTACATTGTTCGGACTGTTCTCCTCATCTTTGTTGCCATATTCACCTTTAATATCTGCCTTTATTTCTATGATGAGATATTGTAATTATTTATACTATTTACATTGTTCGGACTGTTCTCATCTTTGTTGCCATATTCACCTTTAATATCTGTCTTTATTTCTAAGATGAGGTATTGTAATTATTTATACTATTTACATTGTTCGGACTGTTCTCCTCATCTTTGTTACCACATTCACCTTTAATATCTGTCTTTATTTCTAAGATGAGTATTGTAATTATTTATACTATTTACATTGTTCGGACTGTTCTCCTCATCTTTGTTGCCACATTCACCTTTAATATCTGTCTTTATTGTAATTATTTATACTATTTACATTGTTCGAACTGTTCTCCTCATCTTTGTTGCCACATTCACCTTTAATATCTGTCTTTATTTCTAAGATGAGATATTGTAATTATTTATACTATTTACATTGTTCGGACTGTTCTCCTCATCTTTGTTGCCACATTCACCTTTAATATCTGTCTTTATTTCTAAGATGAGGTATTGTAATTATTTATACTATTTACATTGTTCGGACTGTTCTCCTCATCTTTGTTGCCATATTCACCTTTAATATCTGTCTTTATTTCTAAGATGAGATAGTGTAATTATTGTTGATACTATTTACATTGTTCGGACTGTTCTCCTCATCTTTGTTGCCTTCACCTTTAATATCTGCCTTTATTTCTAAGATGAGATATTGTAATTATTTATACTATTTACATTGTTCGGACTGTTCTCCTCATCTTTGTTGCCACATTCACCTTTAATATCTGTCTTTATTTCTAAGATGAGATATTGTAATTATTTATACTATTTACATTGTTCGGACTGTTCTCCTCATCTTTGTTGCCATTCACCTTTAATATCTGTCTTTATTTCTAAAAGATGAGATATTGTAATTATTTATACTATTTACATTGTTCGGACTGTTCTCTAATCTTTGTTGCCATATTCACCTTTAATATCTGCCTTTATTTCTAAGATGAGGTATTTTTTAATTATTTATACTATTTACATTGTTCGGACTGTTCTCCTCATCTTTATTTGCCACATTCACCTTTAATATCTGCCTTTATTTCTAAGATGAGGTATTGTAATTATTTATACTATTTACATTGTTCGGACTGTTCTCCTCATCTTTGTTGCCATATTCACCTTTAATATCTGCCTTTATTTCTAAGATGAGGTATTGTAATTATTTATACTATTTACATTGTTCGGACTGTTCTCCTCATCTTTGTTGCCACATTCACCTTTAATATCTGTCTTTATTTCTAAGATGAGATATTGTAATTATTTATACTATTTACATTGTTCGGACTGTTCTCCTCATCTTTGTTGCCACATTCACCTTTAATATCTGTCTTTATTTCTAAGATGAGATATTGTAATTATTTATACTATTTACATTGTTCGGACTGTTCTCCTAATCTTTGTTGCCATATTCACCTTTAATATCTGCCTTTATTTCTAAGATGAAATTATTTTAATTATTTATACTATTTTACATTGTTCGGACTGTTCTCCTCATCTTTGTTGCCACATTCACCTTTAATATCTGCCTTTATTTCTAAGATGAGGTATTGTAATTATTTATACTATTTACATTGTTCGGACTGTTCTCCTCATCTTTGTTGCCATATTCACCTTTAATATCTGCCTTTATTTCTAAGATGAGGTATTGTAATTATTTATACTATTTACATTGTTCGGACTGTTCTCCTCATCTTTGGTACCACATTCACCTTTAATATCTGTCTTTATTTCTAAGATGAGGTATTGTAATTATTTATACTATTTACATTGTTCGGACTGTTCTCCTCATCTTTGTTGCCACATTCACCTTTAATATCTGCTCTTTATTTCTAAGATGAGGTATTGTAATTATTTATACTATTTACATTGTTCGGACTGTTCTCCTCATCTTTGTTGCCACATTCACCTTTAATATCTGTCTTTATTTCTAAGATGGAGTATTGTAATTATTTATACTATTTACATTGTTCGGACTGTTCTCCTCATCTTTGTTGCCATATTCACCTTTAATATCTGTCTTTATTTCTAAGATGAGGTATTGTAATTATTTATACTATTTCCATTGTTAGGACTGTTCTCCTCATCTTTGTTGCCATATTCACCTTTAATATCTGTCTTTATTTCTAAGATGAGGTATTGTAATTATTTACACTATTTACATTGAATGGACTGTTCTCCCTCATCTTTGTTGCCATATTCACCCTTTAATATCTGCCTTTATTTCTAAGATGAGGTATTGTAATTATTTATACTATTTACATTGTTCGGACTGTTCTCCTCATCTTTGTTGCCATATTCACCTTTAATATCTGTCTTTATTTCTAAGATGAGGTATTGTAATTATTTATACTATTTACATTGTTCGGACTGTTCTCCTCATCTTTGTTGCCACATTCACCTTTAATATCTGTCTTTATTTCTAAGATGAAATTATTGTAATTATTTATACTATTTACATTGTTCGGACTGTTCTCCTCAACTTTGTTGCCACATTCACCTTTAATATCTGTCTTTATTTCTAAGATGAGGTATTGTAATTATTTATACTATTTACATTGTTCGGACTGTTCTCCTCATCTTTGTTGCCATATTCACCTTTAATATCTGTCTTTATTTCTAAGATGAGGTATTGTAATTATTTATACTATTTCCATTGTTCGGACTGTTCTCCTCATCTTTGTTGCCATATTCTGCTAATATCTGTCTTTATTTCTAAGATGAAGGTATTGTAATTATTTACACTATTTACATTGTTCGGACTGTTCTCCTCATCTTTGTTGCCATATTCAGCTTTAATATCTGATTTATTTCTAAGATGAGGTATTGTAATTATTTATACTATTTACATTGTTCGGACTGTTCTCCTCATCTTTGTTGCCATATTCACCTTTAATATCTGTCTTTATTTCTAAGATGAGGTATTGTAATTATTTATACTATTTACATTGTTCGGACTGTTCTCCTCATCTTTGTTGCCATATTCACCTTTAATATCTGTCTTTATTTCTAAGATGAGGTATTGTAATTATTTATACTATTTACATTGTTCGGACTGTTCTCCTCATCTTTGTTGCCACATTCACCTTTAATATCTGTCTTTATTTCTAAGATGAGGTATTGTAATTATTTATACTATTTACATTGTTCGGACTGTTCTCCTCATCTTTGTTGCCACATTCACCTTTAATATCTGCCTTTATTTCTAAGATGAGGTATTGTAATTATTTATACTATTTACATTGTTCGGACTGTTCTCCTCATCTTTGTTGCCATATTCACCTTTAATATCTGTCTTCATTTCTAAGATGAGGTATTGTAATTATTTATACTATTTACATTGTTCGGACTGTTCTCCTCATCTTTGTTGCCATATTCACCTTTAATATCTGTCTTTATTTCTAAGATGAGATATTGTAATTATTTACACTATGTACATTGTTCGGACTGTTCTCCTCATCTTTGTTGCCATATTCACCTTTAATATCTGCCTTTATTTCTAAGATGAGGTATTGTAATTATTTATACTATTTACATTGTTCGGACTGTTCTCCTCATCTTTGTTGCCATATTCACCTTTAATATCTGTCTTTATTTCTAAGATGAGGTATTGTAATTATTTACACTATTTACATTGTTCGGACTGTTCTCAACTTTGTTGCCACATTCACCTTTAATATCTGTCTTTATTTCTAAGATGAGGTATTGTAATTATTTATACTATTTACATTGTTCGGACTGTTCTCCTCATCTTTGTTGCCACATTCACGTTTAATATCTGTCTTTATTTCTAAGATGAGATATTGTAATTATTTATACTATTTACATTGTTCGGACTGTTCTCCTCATCTTTGTTGCCACATTCACCTTTAATATCTGTCTTTATTTCTAAGATGAGGTATTGTAATTATTTATACTATTTACATTGTTCGGACTGTTCTCCTCATCTTTGTTGCCATATTCACCTTTAATATCTGTCTTTATTTCTAAGATAAGATAGTGTAATTATTTATACTATTTACATTGTTCGGACTGTTCTCCTCATCTTTGTTGCCATATTCACCTTTAATATCTGTCTTTATTTCTAAGATGAGATATTGTAATTATTTATACTATTTACATTGTTCGGACTGTTCTCCTCATCTTTGTTGCCACATTCACCTTTAATATCTGTCTTTATTTCTAAGATGAGATATTGTAATTATTTATACTATTGACATTGTTCGGACTGTTCTCCTCATCTTTGTTGCCACATTCACCTTTAATATCTGTCTTTATTTCTAAGATGAGATATTGTAATTATTTATACTATTTACATTGTTCGGACTGTTCTCCTCATCTTTGTTGCCACATTCACCTTTAATATCTGTCTTTATTTCTAAGATGAGATATTGTAATTATTTATACTATTTACATTGTTCGGACGGTTCTCCTCATCTTTGTTGCCATATTCACCTTTAATATCTGTCTTTATTTCTAAGATGAGGTATTGTAATTATTTATACTATTTACATTGTTCGGACTGTTCTCCTCATCTTTGTTGCCATATTCACCTTTAATCTCTGTCTTTATTTCTAAGATGAGGTATTGTAATTATTTACACTATTTACATTGTTCGGACTGTTCTCCTCATCTTTGTTGCCATATTCACCTTTAATATCTGCCTTTATTTCTAAGATGAGGTATTGTAATTATTTATACTATTTACATTGTTCGGACTGTTCTCCTCATCTTTTTTGCCATATTCACCTTTAATATCTGTCTTTATTTCTAAGATGAGGTATTGTAATTATTTACACTATTTACATTGTTCGGACTGTTCACCTCATCTTTGTTGCCATATTCACCTTTAATATCTGTCTTTATTTCTAAGATGAGGTATTGTAATTATTTATACTATTTACATTGTTCGGACTGTTCTCCTCATCTTTGTTGCCACATTCACCTTTAATAACTGCCTTTATTTCTAAGATGAGGTATTGTAATTATTTATACTATTTACATTGTTCAGACTGTTCTCCTCATCTTTGTTGCCATATTCACCTTTAATATCTGCCTTTATTTCTAAGATGATGTATTGTAATTATTTATACTATTTACATTGTTCGGACTGTTCTCCTCATCTTTGTTGCCACATTCACCTTTAATATCTGTCTTTATTTCTAAGATGAGATATTGTAATTATTTATACTATTTACATTGTTCGGACTGTTCTCCTCATCTTTGTTGCCATATTCACCTTTAATATCTGCCTTTATTTCTAAGATGAGGTATTGTAATTATTTATACTATTTACATTGTTCGGACTGTTCTCCTCATCTTTGTTGCCACATTCACCTTTAATATCTGTCTTTATTTCTAAGATGAGATATTGTAATTATTTATACTATTTACATTGTTCGGACTGTTCTCCTCATCTTTGTTGACACATTCACCTTTAATATCTGTCTTTATTTCTAAGATGAGGTATTGTAATTATTTATACTATTTACATTGTTCGGACTGTTCTCCTCATCTTTGTTGCCATATTCACCTTTAATATCTGCCTTTATTTCTATGATGAGATATTGTAATTATTTATACTATTTACATTGTTCGGACTGTTCTCATCTTTGTTGCCATATTCACCTTTAATATCTGTCTTTATTTCTAAGATGAGGTATTGTAATTATTTTATACTATTTACATTGTTCGGACTGTTCTCCTCATCTTTGTTGCCACATTCACCTTTAATATCTGTCTTTATTTCTAAGATGAGGTATTGTAATTATTTATACTATTTACATTGTTCGGACTGTTCTCCTCATCTTTGTTGCCACATTCACCTTTAATATCTGTCTTTATTGTAATTATTTATACTATTTACATTGTTCGAACTGTTCTCCTCATCTTTGTTGCCACATTCACCTTTAATATCTGTCTTTATTTCTAAGATGAGATATTGTAATTATTTATACTATTTACATTGTTCGGACTGTTCTCACTCATCTTTGTTGCCACATTCACCTTTAATATCTGTCTTTATTTCTAAGATGAGGTATTGTAATTATTTATACTATTTACATTGTTCGGACTGTTCTCCTCATCTTTGTTGCCATATTCACCTTTAATATCTGTCTTTATTTCTAAGATGAGATAGTGTAATTATTTATACTATTTACATTGTTCGGACTGTTCTCCTCATCTTTGTTGCCATATTCACCTTTAATATCTGCCTTTATTTCTAAGATGAGATATTGTAATTATTTATACTATTTACATTGTTAGGACTGTTCTCCTCATCTTTGTTACCCATTCACCTTTAATATCTGTCTTTATTTCTAAGATGAGATATTGTAATTATTTATACTATTTATTGTTCGGACTGTTCTCACTCATCTTTGTTTACATTCACCTTTAATATCTGTCTTTATTTCTAAGATGAGATATTGTAATTATTTATACTATTTACATTGTTCGGACTGTTCTCCTAATCTTTGTTGCCATATTCACCTTTAATATCTGCCTTTATTTCTAAGATGAGGTATTTTAATTATTTATACTATTTACATTGTTCGGACTGTTCTCCTCATCTTTGTTGCCACATTCACCTTTAATATCTGCCTTTATTTCTAAGATGAGGTATTGTAATTATTTATACTATTTACATTGTTCGGACTGTTCTCCTCATCTTTGTTGCCATATTCACCTTTAATATCTGCCTTTATTTCTAAGATGAGGTATTGTAATTATTTATACTATTTTTACATTGGGACTCTGTTCTCCTCATCTTTGTTGCCACATTCACCTTTAATATCTGTCTTTATTTCTAAGATGAGATATTGTAATTATTTATACTATTTACATTGTTCGGACTGTTCTCCTCATCTTTGTTGCCACATTCACCTTTAATATCTGTCTTTATTTCTAAGATGAGATATTGTAATTATTTATACTATTTACATTGTTCGGACTGTTCTCTAATGTTGCCATATTCACCTTTAATATCTGCCTTTATTTCTAAGATGAGGTATTTTAATTATTTATACTATTTACATTGTTCGGACTGTTCTCCTCATCTTTGTTGCCACATTCACCTTTAATATCTGCCTTTATTTCTAAGATGAGATATTGTAATTATTTATACTATTTACATTGTTCGGACTGTTCTCCTCATCTTTGTTGCCATATTCACCCTTTAATATCTGCCTTTATTTCTAAGATGAGGTATTGTAATTATTTATACTATTTACATTGTTCGATTTGTTCTCCTCATCTTTGTTGCCACATTCACCTTTAATATCTGTCTTTATTTCTAAGATGAGGTATTGTAATTATTTATACTATTTACATTGTTCGGACTGTTCTCCTCATCTTTGTTGCCACATTCACCTTTAATATCTGTCTTTATTTCTAAGATGAGGTATTGTAATTATTTATACTATTTACATTGTTCGGACTGTTCTCCTCATCTTTGTGGCCACATTCACCTTTAATATCTGTCTTTATTTCTAAGATGAGGTATTGTAATTATTTATACTATTTACATTGTTCGGACTGTTCTCCTCATCTTTGTTGCCATATTCACCTTTAATATCTGTCTTTATTTCTAAGATGAGGTATTGTAATTATTTATATTTCCATTGTTCGGACTGTTCTCCTCATCTTTGTTGCCATATTCACCTTTAATATCTGTCTTTATTTCTAAGATGAGGTATTGTAATTATTTACACTATTTTTGTTCGGACTGTTCTCCTCATCTTTGTTGCCATATTCACCTTTAATATCTGCCTTTATTTCTAAGATGAGGTATTGTAATTATTTATACTATTTACATTGTTCGGACTGTTCTCCTCATCTTTGTTGCCATAAATACCTTTAATATCTGTCTTTATTTCTAAGATGAGGTATTGTAATTATTTATACTATTTACATTGTTTCGGACTGTTCTCCTCATCTTTGTTGCCATTCACCTTTAATATCTGTCTTTATTTCTAAGATGAGGTATTGTAATTATTTATACTATTTACATTGTTCGGACTGTTCTCCTCAACTTTGTTGCCACATTCACCTTTAATATCTGTCTTTATTTCTAAGATGAGGTATTGTAATTATTTATACTATTTACATTGTTCGGACTGTTCTCCTCATCTTTGTTGCCATATTCACCTTTAATATCTGTCTTTATTTCTAAGATGAGGTATTGTAATTATTTATACTATTTCCATTGTTCGGACTGTTCTCCTCATCTTTGTTGCCATATTCACCTTTAGTATCTGTCTTTATTTCTAAGATGAGGTATTGTAATTATATTTACTATTTACATTGTTCGGACTGTTCTCCCTCATCTTTGTTGCCATATTCAGCTTTAATATCTGATTTATTTCTAAGATGAGGTATTGTAATTATTTATACTATTTACATTGTTCGGACTGTTCTCCTCATCTTTGTTGCCATATTCACCTTTAATATCTGTCTTTATTTCTAAGATGAGGTATTGTAATTATTTATACTATTTACATTGTTCGGACTGTTCTCCTCATCTTTGTTGCCATATTCACCTTTAATATCTGTCTTTATTTCTAAGATGAGGTATTGTAATTATTTATACTATTTACATTGTTCGGACTGTTCTCCTCATCTTTGTTGCCACATTCACCTTTAATATCTGTCTTTATTTCTAAGATGAGGTATTGTAATTATTTATACTATTTACATTGTTCGGACTGTTCTCCTCATCTTTGTTGCCACATTCACCTTTAATATCTGCCTTTATTTCTAAGATGAGGTATTGTAATTATTTATACTATTTACATTGTTCGGACTGTTCTCCTCATCTTTGTTGCCATATTCACCTTTAATATCTGTCTTCATTTCTAAGATGAGGTATTGTAATTATTTATACTATTTACATTGTTCGGACTGTTCTCCTCATCTTTGTTGCCATATTCACCTTTAATATCTGTCTTTATTTCTAAGATGAGATATTGTAATTATTTACACTATGTACATTGTTCGGACTGTTCTCCTCATCTTTGTTGCCATATTCACCTTTAATATCTGCCTTTATTTCTAAGATGAGGTATTGTAATTATTTATACTATTTACATTGTTCGGACTGTTCTCCTCATCTTTGTTGCCATATTCACCTTTAATATCTGTCTTTATTTCTAAGATGAGGTATTGTAATTATTTACACTATTTACATTGTTCGGACTGTTCTCAACTTTGTTGCCACATTCACCTTTAATATCTGTCTTTATTTCTAAGATGAGGTATTGTAATTATTTATACTATTTACATTGTTCGGACTGTTCTCCTCATCTTTGTTGCCACATTCACGTTTAATATCTGTCTTTATTTCTAAGATGAGATATTGTAATTATTTATACTATTTACATTGTTCGGACTGTTCTCCTCATCTTTGTTGCCACATTCACCTTTAATATCTGTCTTTATTTCTAAGATGAGGTATTGTAATTATTTATACTATTTACATTGTTCGGACTGTTCTCCTCATCTTTGTTGCCATATTCACCTTTAATATCTGTCTTTATTTCTAAGATAAGATAGTGTAATTATTTATACTATTTACATTGTTCGGACTGTTCTCCTCATCTTTGTTGCCATATTCACCTTTAATATCTGTCTTTATTTCTAAGATGAGATATTGTAATTATTTATACTATTTACATTGTTCGGACTGTTCTCCTCATCTTTGTTGCCACATTCACCTTTAATATCTGTCTTTATTTCTAAGATGAGATATTGTAATTATTTATACTATTGACATTGTTCGGACTGTTCTCCTCATCTTTGTTGCCACATTCACCTTTAATATCTGTCTTTATTTCTAAGATGAGATATTGTAATTATTTATACTATTTACATTGTTCGGACTGTTCTCCTCATCTTTGTTGCCACATTCACCTTTAATATCTGTCTTTATTTCTAAGATGAGATATTGTAATTATTTATACTATTTACATTGTTCGGACGGTTCTCCCTCATCTTTGTTGCCATATTCACCTTTAATATCTGTCTTTATTTCTAAGAGGTATTGTAATTATTTATACTATTTACATTGTTCGGACTGGCCTCTATCTTTGTTGCCATATTCACCTTTAATCTCTGTCTTTATTTCTAAGATGAGGTATTGTAATTATTTACACTATTTACATTGTTCGGACTGTTCTCCCCTCATCTTTGTTGCCATATTCACCTTTAATATCTGCCTTTATTTCTAAGATGAGGTATTGTAATTATTTATACTATTTACATTGTTCGGACTGTTCTCCTCATCTTTTTTGCCATATTCACCTTTTAATATCTGTCTTTATTTCTAAGATGAGGTATTGTAATTATTTACACTATTTACATTGTTCGGACTGTTCACCTCATCTTTGTTGCCATATTCACCTTTAATATCTGTCTTTATTTCTAAGATGAGGTATTGTAATTATTTATACTATTTACATTGTTCGGACTGTCTTCCTCATCTTTGTTGCCACATTCACCTTTAATAACTGCCTTTATTTCTAAGATGAGGTATTGTAATTATTTATACTATTTACATTGTTCAGACTGTTCTCCTCATCTTTGTTGCCATATTCACCTTTAATATCTGCCTTTATTTCTAAGATGATGTATTGTAATTATTTATACTATTTACATTGTTCGGACTGTTCTCCTCATCTTTGTTGCCACATTCACCTTTAATATCTGTCTTTATTTCTAAGATGAGATATTGTAATTATTTATACTATTTACATTGTTCGGACTGTTCTCCTCATCTTTGTTACATTCACCTTTAATATCTGTCTTTATTTCTAAGATGAGATATTGTAATTATTTATACTATTTACATTGTTCGGACTGTTCTCCTCATCTTTGTTGGATATTATTCACCTTAATATCTTATCTTTATTTCTAAGATGAGGTATTGTAATTATTTATACTATTTACATTGTTCGGACTGTTCTCCTCATCTTTGTTGCCATATTCACCTTTAATATCTGTCTTTATTTCTAAGATGAGGTATTGTAATTATTTATACTATTTACATTGTTCGGATCGTTCTCCTCATCGTCATATTCACCTTTAATATCTGCCTTTATTTCTAAGATGAGGTATTGTAATTATTTATACTATTTACATTGTTCGGACTGTTCTCCTCATCTTTGTTGCCATATTCACCTTTAATTCCTGTCTTTATTTCTAAGATGAGGTATTGTAATTATTTACACTATTTACATTGTTCGGACTGTTCTCCTCATCTTTGTTGCCATATTCACCTTTAATATCTGCCTTTATTTCTAAGATGAGGTATTGTAATTATTTATACTATTTACATTGTTCGGACTGTTCTCCTCATCTTTTTTGCCATATTCACCTTTAATATCTGTCTTTATTTCTAAGATGAGGTATTGTAATTATTTACCTATTTACATTGTTCTGGACTGTTCACCTCATCTTTGTTGCCATATTCACCTTTAATATCTGTCTTTATTTCTAAGATGAGGTATTGTAATTATTTATACTATTTACATTGTTCGGACTGTTCTCCTCATCTTTGTTGCCACATTCACCTTTAATAACTGCCTTTATTTCTAAGATGAGTAGTATTGTAATTATTTATACTATTTACATTGTTCAGACTGTTCTCCTCATCTTTGTTGCCATATTCACCTTTAATATCTGTCTTTATTTCTAAGATGAGGTATTGTAATTATTTATACTATTTACATTGTTCGGACTGTTCTCCTCATCTTTGTTGCCACATTCACCTTTAATATCTGTCTTTATTTCTAAGATGAGATATTGTAATTATTTATACTATTTACATTGTTCGGACTGTTCTCCTCATCTTTGTTGCCACATTCACCTTTAATATCTGTCTTTATTTCTAAGATGAGATATTGTAATTATTTATACTATTTACATTGTTCGGACGGTTCTCCTCATCTTTGTTGCCATATTCACCTTTAATATCTGTCTTTATTTCTAAGATGAGGTATTGTAATTATTTATACTATTTACATTGTTCGGACTGTTCTCCTCATCTTTGTTGCCATATTCACCTTTAATCTCTGTCTTTATTTCTAAGATGAGGTATTGTAATTATTTACACTATTTACATTGTTCGGACTGTTCTCCTCATCTTTGTTGCCATATTCACCTTTAATATCTGCCTTTTATTTCTAAGATGAGGTATTGTAATTATTTATACTATTTACATTGTTCGGACTGTTCTCCTCATCTTTTTTGCCATATTCACCTTTAATATCTGTCTTTATTTCTAAGATGAGGTATTGTAATTATTTACACTATTTACATTGTTCGGACTGTTCACCTCATCTTTGTTGCCATATTCACCTTTAATATCTGTCTTTATTTCTAAGATGAGGTATTGTAATTATTTATACTATTTACATTGTTCGGACTGTTCTCCTCATCTTTGTTGCCACATTCACCTTTAATAACTGCCTTTATTTCTAAGATGAGGTATTGTAATTATTTATACTATTTACATTGTTCAGACTGTTCTCCTCATCTTTGTTGCCATATTCACCTTTAATATCTGCCTTTATTTCTAAGATGATGTATTGTAATTATTTATACTATTTACATTGTCTTGACTGTTCTCCTCATCTTTGTTGCCACATTCACCTTTAATATCTGTCTTTATTTCTAAGATGAGATATTGTAATTATTTATACTATTTACATTGTTCGGACTGTTCTCCTCATCTTTGTTGCCACATTCACCTTTAATATCTGTCTTTATTTCTAAGATGAGATATTGTAATTATTTATACTATTTACATTGTTCGGACTGTTCTCCTCATCTTTGTTGACACATTCACCTTTAATATCTGTCTTTATTTCTAAGATGAGGTATTGTAATTATTTATACTATTTTACATTGTTCGGACTGTTCTCCTCATCTTTGTTGCCATATTCACTCTTAATATCTGTCTTTATTTCTAAGATGAGGTATTGTAATTATTTATACTATTTACATTGTTCTTTGACTGTTCTCCTCATCTTTGTTGCCATATTCACCTTTAATATTCGTCTTTATTTCTAAGATGAGGTATTGTAATTATTTATACTATTTACATTGTTCGGACTGTTCTCCTCATCTTTGTTGCCATATTCACCTTTAATCTCTGCCTTTATTTCTAAGATGAGGTATTGTAATTATTTACACTATTTACATTGTTCGGACTGTTCTCCTCATCTTTGTTGCCATATTCACCTTTAATATCTGCCTTTATTTCTAAGATGAGGTATTGTGAAATTATTTATACTATTTACATCATACTGACTGTTCTCCTCATCTTTTTTGCCATATTCACCTTTAATATCTGTCTTTATTTCTAAGATGAGGTATTGTAATTATTTACACTATTTACATTGTTCTGACTGTTCACCTCATCTTTGTTGCCATATTCACCTTTTAATATCTGTCTTTATTTCTAAGATGAGGTATTGTAATTATTTATACTATTTACATTGTTCGGACTGTTCTCCTCATCTTTGTTGCCACATTCACCTTTAATAACTGCCTTTATTTCTAAGATGAGGTATTGTAATTATTTATACTATTTACATTGTTCAGACTGTTCTCCTCATCTTTGTTGCCATATTCACCTTTAATATCTGTCTTTATTTCTAAGATGAGGTATTGTAATTATTTATACTATTTACATTGTTCGGACTGTTCTCCTCATCTTTGTTGCCACATTCACCTTTAATAACTGCCTTATTTCTAAGATGAGGTATTGTAATTATTTATATCATTTACATTGTTCAGACTGTTCTCCTCATCTTTGTTGCCATATTCACCTTTAATATCTGCCTTTATTTCTAAGATGATGTATTGTAATTATTTATACTATTTACATTGTTCGGACTGTTCTCCTCATCTTTGTTGCCACATTCACCTTTAATATCTGTCTTTATTTCTAAGATGAGGTATTGTAATTATTTATACTATTTACATTGTTCGGACTGTTCTCCTCATCTTCTTTTGTTGCCACATTCACCTTTAATATCTGTCTTTATTTCTAAGATGAGATATTGTAATTATTTATACTATTTACATTGTTCGACTGTTCTCCTCATCTTTGTTGACACATTCACCTTTAATATCTGTCTTTATTTCTAAGATGAGGTATTGTAATTATTTATACTATTTACATTGTTCGGACTGTTCTCCTCATCTTTGTTGCCATATTCACCTTTAATATCTGTCTTTATTTCTAAGATGAGGCATTGTAATTATTTATACTATTTACATTGTTCGGATACCCTGTTCTCCTCATCTTTGTTGCCATATTCACCTTTAATATCTGCCTTTATTTCTAAGATGAGGTATTGTAATTATTTATACTATTTACATTGTTCGGACTGTTCTCCCTCATCTTTGTTGCCATATTCACCTTTAATCTCTGTCTTTTTATTTCTAAGATGAGGTATTGTAATTATTTACACTATTTACATTGTTCGGACTGTTCTCCTCATCTTTGTTGCCATATTCACCTTTAATATCTGCCTCTTTATTTCTAAGATGAGGTATTGTAATTATTTATACTATTTACATTGTTCGGACTGTTCTCTCATCTTTTTTGCCATATTCACCTTTAATATCTGTCTTTATTTCTAAGATGAGGTATTGTAATTATTTACACTATTTACATTGTTCGGACTGTTCACCTCATCTTTGTTGCCATATTCACCTTTAATATCTGTCTTTATTTCTAAGATGAGGTATTGTAATTATTTATATTATTTACATTGTTCGGACTGTTCTCCCCATCTTTGTTGCCACATTCACCTTTAATAACTGCCTTTATTTCTAAGATGAGGTATTGTAATTATTTATACTATTTACATTGTTCAGACTGTTCTCCTCATCTTTGTTGCCATATTCACCTTTAATATCTGTCTTTATTTCTAAGATGAGGTATTGTAATTATTTATACTATTTACATTGTTCGGACTGTTCTCCTCATCTTTGTTGCCATATTCACCTTTAATATCTGTCTTTATTTCTAAGATGAGGTATTGTAATTATTTATACTATTTACATTGTTCGGACTGTTCTCCTCATCTTTGTTGCCACATTCACCTTTACTATCTGTCTTTATTTCTAAGATGAGGTATTGTAATTATTTATACTATTTACATTGTTCGGACTGTTCTCCTCATCTTTGTTGCCACATTCACCTTTAATATCTGCCTTTATTTCTAAGATGAGGTATTGTAATTATTTATACTATTTACATTGTTCGGACTGTTCTCCTCATCTTTGTTGCCATATTCACCTTTAATATCTGTCTTTATTTCTAAGATGAGGTATTGTAATTATTTATACTATTTACATTGTTCGGACTGTTCTCCTCATCTTTGTTGCCATATTCACTCTTAATATCTGTCTTTATTTCTAAGATGAGATATTGTAATTATTTACACTATGTACATTGTTCGGACTGTTCTCCTCATCTTTGTTGCCATATTCACCTTTAATATCTGCCTTTATTTCTAAGATGAGGTATTGTAATTATTTATACTATTTACATTGTTCGGACTGTTCTCCTCATCTTTGTTGCCATATTCACCTTTAATATCTGTCTTTATTTCTAAGATGAGGTATTGTAATTATTTACACTATTTACATTGTTCGGACTGTTCTCATCTTTGTTGCCACATTCACCTTTAATATCTGTCTTTATTTCTAAGATGAGGTATTGTAATTATTTATACTATTTACATTGTTCGGACTGTTCTCCTCATCTTTGTTGCCACATTCACGTTTAATATCTGTCTTTATTTCTAAGATGAGATATTGTAATTATTTATACTATTTACATTGTTCGGACTGTTCTCCTCATCTTTGTTGCCACATTCACCTTTAATATCTGTCTTTATTTCTAAGATGAGGTATTGTAATTATTTATACTATTTACATTGTTCGGACTGTTCTCCTCATCTTTGTTGCCATATTCACCTTTAATATCTGTCTTTATTTCTAAGATGAGATATTGTAATTATTTATACTATTTACATTGTTCGGACTGTTCTCCTCATCTTTGTTGCCATATTCACCTTTAATATCTGTCTTTATTTCTAAGATGAGATATTGTAATTATTTATACTATTTACATTGTTCGGACTGTTCTCCTCATCTTTGTTGCCACATTCACCTTTAATATCTGTCTTTATTTCTAAGATGAGATATTGTAATTATTTATACTATTGACATTGTTCGGACTGTTCTCCTCATCTTTGTTGCCACATTCACCTTTAATATCTGTCTTTATTTCTAAGATGAGATATTGTAATTATTTATACTATTTACATTGTTCGGACTGTTCTCCTCATCTTTGTTGCCACATTCACCTTTAATATCTGTCTTTATTTCTAAGATGAGATATTGTAATTATTTATACTATTTACATTGTTCGGACGGTTCTCCTCATCTTTGTTGCCATATTCACCTTTAATATCTGTCTTTATTTCTAAAAGGATGAATATTGTAATTATTTATACTATTTACATTGTTCGGACTGTTCTCCTCATCTTTGTTGCCATATTCACCTTTAATCTCTGTCTTTATTTCTAAGATGAGGTATTGTAATTATTACCACTATTTACATTGTTCGGACTGTTCTCCTCATCTTTGTTGCCATATTCACCTTTATATCTGCCTTTATTTCTAAGATGAGGTATTGTAATTATTTATACTATTTACATTGTTCGGACTGTTCTCCTCATCTTTTTTATATTCACCTTTAATATCTGTCTTTATTTCTAAGATGAGGTATTGTAATTTTACACTATTTACATTGTTCGGACTGTTCACCTCATCTTTGTTGCCATATTCACCTTTAATATCTGTCTTTATTTCTAAGATGAGTATTATAATTATTTATACTATTTACATTGTTCGGACTGTTCTCCTCATCTTTGTTGCCACATTCACCTTTAATAACTGCCTTTATTTCTAAGATGAGGTATTGTAATTATTTATACTATTTACATTGTCAGACTGTTCTCCTCATCTTTGTTGCCATATTCACCTTTAATATCTGCCTTTATTTCTAAGATGATGTATTGTAATTATTTATACTATTTACATTGTTCGGACTGTTCTCCTCATCTTTGTTGCCACATTTCACCTTTAATATCTGTCTTTATTTCTAAGATGAGGTATTGTAATTATTTATACTATTTACATTGTTCGGACTGTTCTCCTCATCTTTGTTATACATTTCACCTTTAATATCTGTCTTTATTTCTAAGATGAGATATTGTAATTATTTATACTATTTACATTTGGACTGTTCTCTCATCTTTGTTGACACATTCACCTTTAATATCTGTCTTTATTTCTAAGATGAGGTATTGTAATTATTTATACTATTTACATTGTTCGGACTGTTCTCCTCATCTTTGTTGCCATATTCACCTTTAATATCTGTCTTTATTTCTAAGATGAGGTATTGTAAATTATTTATACTATTTACATTGTTCGGACTGTTCTCCTCATCTTTGTTGCCATATTCACCTTTAATATCTGCCTTTATTTCTAAGATGAGGTATTGTAATTATTTATACTATTTACATTGTTCGGACTGTTCTCCTCATCTTTGTTGCCATATTCACCTTTAATCTCTGTCTTTATTTCTAAGATGAGGTATTGTAATTATTTACACTATTTACATTGTTCGGACTGTTCTCCTCATCTTTGTTGCCATATTCTTTAATATCTGCCTTTATTTCTAAGATGGTATTGTAATTATTTATACTATTTACATTGTTCGGACTGTTCTCCTCATCTTTTGCCATATTCACCTTTAATATCTGTCTTTATTTCTAAGATGAGGTATTGTAATTATTTACACTATTTACATTGTTCGGACTGTTCACCTCATCTTTGTTGCCATATTCACCTTTAATATCTGTCTTTATTTCTAAGATGAGGTATTGTAATTATTTATACTATTTACATTGTTCGGACTGTTCTCCTCATCTTTGTTGCCACATTCACCTTTAATAACTGCCTTTATTTCTAAGATGAGGGTATTGTAATTATTTATACTATTTACATTGTTCAGACTGTTCTCCCTGTCTTTGTTGCCATATTCACCTTTAATATCTGCCTTTATTTCTAAGATGATGTATTGTAATTATTTATACTATTTACATTGTTCGGACTGTTCTCCTCATCTTTGTTGCCACATTCACCTTTAATATCTGCCTTTATTTTCTAAGATGAGGTATTAGCATTATTTATACTATTTACATTGTTCGGACTGTTCTCCTCATCTTTGTTGCCACATTCACCTTTAATATCTGTCTTTATTTCTAAGATGAGATATTGTAATTATTTATACTATTTACATTGTTCGGACTATTCTCCTCATCTTTGTTGACACATTCACCTTTAATATCTGTCTTTATTTCTAAGATGAGGTATTGTAATTATTTATACTATTTACATTGTTCGGACTGTTCTCCTCATCTTTGTTGCCATATTCACCTTTAATATCTGTCTTTATTTCTAAGATGAGGTATTGTAATTATTTATACTATTTACATTGTTCGGACTGTTCTCCTCATCTTTGTTGCCATATTCACCTTTAATATCTGTCTTTATTTCTAAGATGAGATATTGTAATTATTTACACTATTTACATTGTTCGGACTGTTCTCCTCATCTTTGTTGCCATATTCACCTTTAATATCTGCCTTTATTTCTAAGATGAGGTATTGTAATTATTTATACTATTTACATTGTTCGGACTGTTCTCCTCATCTTTGTTGCCATATTCACCTTTAATATCTGTCTTTATTTCTAAGATGAGGTATTGTAATTATTTACACTATTTACATTGTTCGGACTGTTCCCATCTTTGTTGCCACATTCACCTTTAATATCTGTCTTTATTTCTAAGATGAGGTATTGTAATTATTTATACTATTTACATTGTTCGGACTGTTCTCCTCATCCTTGTTGCCACATTCACCTTTAATATCTGTCTTTATTTCTAAGATGAGATATTGTAATTATTTATACTATTGACATTGTTCGGACTGTTCTCCTCATCTTTGTTGCCACATTCACCTTTAATATCTATCTTTATTTCTAAGATGAGGTATTGTAATTATTTATACTATTTACATTGTTCGGACTGTTCTCCTCATCTTTGTTGCCATATTCACCTTTAATATCTGTCTTTATTTCTAAGATGAGATAGTGTAATTATTTATACTATTTACATTGTTCGGACTGTTCTCCTCATCTTTGTTGCCATATTCACCTTTAATATCTGTCTTTATTTCTAAGATGAGATATTGTAATTATTTATACTATTTACATTGTTCGGACTGTTCTCCTCATCTTTGTTGCCACATTCACCTTTAATATCTGTCTTTATTTCTAAGATGAGATATTGTAATTATTTATACTATTGACATTGTTCAGACTGTTTTCCTCATCTTTGTTGCCACATTCACCTTTAATATCTGTCTTTATTTCTAAGATGAGATATTGTAATTATTTATACTATTTACATTGTTCGGACTGTTCTCCTCATCTTTGTTGCCACATTCACCTTTAATATCTGTCTTTATTTCTAAGATGAGATATTGTAATTATTTATACTATTTACATTGTTCGGACTGTTCTCCTCATCTTTGTTGCCATATTCACCTTTAATATCTGTCTTTATTTCTAAGATGAGGTATTGTAATTATTTATACTATTTACATTGTTCGGACTGTTCTCCTCATCTTTGTTGCCATATTCACCTTTAATCTCTGTCTTTATTTCTAAGATGAGGTATTGTAATTATTTACACTATTTACATTGTTCGGACTGTTCTCCTCATCTTTGTTGCCATATTCACCTTTAATATCTGCCTTTATTTCTAAGATGAGGTATTGTAATTATTTATACTATTTATATTGTTCGGACTGTTCTCCTCATCTTTTTTGCCATATTCACCTTTAATATCTCTCTTTATTTCTAAGATGAGGTATTGTAATTATTTACACTATTTACATTGTTCGGACTGTTCACCTCATCTTTGTTGCCATATTCACCTTTAATATCTGTCTTTATTTCTAAGAAGAGGTATTGTAATTATTTATACTATTTACATTGTTCGGACTGTTCTCCTCATCTTTGTTGCCACATTCACCTTTAATATCTGCCTTTATTTCTAAGATGAGGTATTGTAATTATTTATACTATTTACATTGTTCAGACTGTTCTCCTCATCTTTGTTGCCATATTCACCTTTAATATCTGCCTTTATTTCTAAGATGAGGTATTGTAATTATTTATACTATTTACATTGTTCGGACTGTTCTCCTCATCTTTGTTGCCATATTCACCTTTAATATCTGTCTTTATTTCTAAGATGAGGTATTGTAATTATTTACACTATTTACATTGTTCGGACTGTTCTCCTCATCTTTGTTGCCATATTCACCTTTAATATCTGCCTTTATTTCTAAGATGAGGTATTGTAATTATTTATACTATTTACATTGTTCGGACTGTTCTCCTCATCTTTGTTGCCATATTCACCTTTAATATCTGTCTTTATTTCTAAGATGAGGTATTGTAATTATTTACACTATTTACATTGTTCGGACTGTTCTCTTCATCTTTGTTGCCATATTCACCTTTAATATCTGCCTTTATTTCTAAGATGAGGTATTGTAATTATTTATACTATTTCCATTGTTCGGACTGTTCTCCTCATCTTTGTTGCCATATTCACCTTTAATATCTGTCTTTATTTCTAAGATGAGGTATTGTAATTATTTACACTATTTACATTGTTCGGACTGTTCTCCTCATCTTTGTTGCCATATTCACCTTTAATATCTGCCTTTATTTCTAAGATGAGGTATTGTAATTATTTATACTATTTCCATTGTTCGGACTGTTCTCCTCATCTTCGTTGCCATATTCACCTTTAATATCTGTCTTTATTTCTAAGATGAGGTATTGTAATTATTTACACTATTTACATTGTTCGGACTGTTCTCCTCATCTTTGTTGCCATATTCACCTTTAATATCTGCCTTTATTTCTAAGATGAGGTATTGTAATTATTTATACTATTTACATTGTTCGGACTGTTCTCCTCATCTTTGTTGCCATATTCACCTTTAATATCTGTCTTTATTTCTAAGATGAGGTATTGTAATTATTTATACTATTTACATTGTTCGGACTGTTCTCCTCATCTTTGTTGCCATATTCACCTTTAATATCTGTCTTTATTTCTAAGATGAGGTATTGTAATTATTTATACTATTTACATTGTTCGGACTGTTCTCCTCATCTTTGTTGCCATATTCACCTTTAATATCTGCCTTTATTTCTAAGATGAGGTATTGTAATTATTTATACTATTTACATTGTTCGGACTGTTCTCCTCATCTTTGTTGCCACATTCACCTTTAATATCTGTCTTTATTTCTAAGATGAGGTATTGTAATTATTTATACTATTTACATTGTTCGGACTGTTCTTATCTTTGTTGCCACATTCACCTTTAATATCAGTCTTTATTTCTAAGATGAGGTATTGTAATTATTTATACTATTTACATTGTTCGGACTGTTCTCCTCATCTTTGTTGCCACATTCACCTTTAATATCTGTCTTTATTTCTAAGATGAGATATTGTAATTATTTATACTATTTACATTGTTCGGACTGTTCTCCTCATCTTTGTTGCCACATTCACCTTTAATATCTGTCTTTATTTCTAAGATGAGATATTGTAATTATTTATACTATTTACATTGTTCGGACTGTTCTCCTCATCTTTGTTGCCACATTCACCTTTAATATCTGTTTTTATTTCTAAGATGAGGTATTGTAATTATTTATACTATTTACATTGTTCAGACTGTTCTCCTCATCTTTGTTGCCACATTCACCTTTAATATCTGCCTTTATTTCTAAGATGAGGTATTGTAATTATTTATACTATTTACATTGTTCAGACTGTTCTCCTCATCTTTGTTGCCACATTCACCTTTAATATCTGTCTTTATTTCTAAGATGAGGTATTGTAATTATTTATACTATTTACATTGTTCGGACTGTTCTCCTCATCTTTGTTGCCACATTCACCTTTAATATCTGCCTTTATTTCTAAGATGAGGTATTGTAATTATTTATACTATTTACATTGTTCGGACTGTTCTCCTCATCTTTGTTGCCATATTCACCTTTAATATCTGTCTTTATTTCTAAGATGAGGTATTGTAATTATTTATACTATTTACATTGTTCGGACTGTTCTCCTCATCTTTGTTGCCATATTCACCTTTAATATCTGTCTTTATTTCTAAGATGAGATATTGTAATTATTTATACTATTTACATTGTTCGGACTGTTCTCCTCATCATTGTTGCCATATTCACCTTTAATATCTGCCTTTATTTCTAAGATGAGGTATTGTAATTATTTATACTATTTACATTGTTCAGACTGTTCTCCTCATCTTTGTTGCCATATTCACCTTTAATATCTGTCTTTATTTCTAAGATGAGGTATTGTAATTATTTACACTATTTACATTGTTCGGACTGTTCTCCTCATCTTTGTTGCCACATTCACCTTTAATATCTGTCTTTATTTCTAAGATGAGGTATTGTAATTATTTATACTATTTACATTGTTCGGACTGTTCTCCTCATCTTTGTTGCCACATTCACCTTTAATATCTGTCTTTATTTCTAAGATGAGATATTGTAATTATTTATACTATTTACATTGTTCGGACTGTTCTCCTCATCTTTGTTGCCACATTCACCTTTAATATCTGTCTTTATTTCTAAGATGAGGTATTGTAATTATTTATACTATTTACATAGTTCGGACTTTTCTCCTCATCTTTGTTGCCATATTCACCTTTAATATCTGTCTTTATTTCTAAGATGAGATAGTGTAATTATTTATACTATTTACATTGTTCGGACTGTTCTCCTCATCTTTGTTGCCATATTCACCTTTAATATCTGTCTTTATTTCTAAGATGAGATATTGTAATTATTTATACTATTTACATTGTTCGGACTGTTCTCCTCATGTTTGTTTGCCATTCACCTTTAATATCTGTCTTTATTTCTAAGATGAGGTATTGTAATTATTTATACTATTTACATTGTTCGGACTGTTCTCCTCATCTTTGTTGCCACATTCACCTTTAATATCTGTCTTTATTTCTAAGATGAGATATTGTAATTATTTATACTATTTACATTGTTCGGACTGTTCTCCTCATCTTTGTTTGCCACATTTGTCCCTTTAATATCTGTCTTTATTTCTAAGATGAGATATTGTAATTATTTATATTATTTACATTGTTCGGACTGTTCTCCTCATCTTTGTTGCCACATTCACCTTTAATATCTGTCTTTATTTCCAAGATGAGATATTGTAATTATTTATACTATTTACATTGTTCGGACTGTTCTCCTCATCTTTGTTGCCATATTCACCTTTAATATCTGTCTTTATTTCTAAGATGAGGTATTGTAATTATTTATACTATTTACATTGTTCGGACTGTTCTCCTCATCTTTGTTGCCATATTCACCTTTAATATCTGTCTTTATTTCTAAGATGAGGTATTGTAATTATTTATACTATTTACATTGTTCGGACTGTTCTCCTCATCTTTATTGCCATATTCACCTTTAATATCTGTCTTTATTTCTAAGATGAGGTATTGTAATTATTTACACTATTTACATTGTTCGGACTGTTCTCCTCATCTTTGTTGCCATATTCACCTTTAATATCTGCCTTTATTTCTAAGATGAGGTATTGTAATTATTTATACTATTTACATTGTTCGGACTGTTCTCCTCATCTTTGTTGCCATATTCACCTTTAATATCTGTCTTTATTTCTAAGATGAGATAGTGTATTATTTATACTATTTACATTGTTCGGACTGTTCTCCTCATCTTTGTTGCCATATTCACCTTTAATATCTGTCTTTATTTCTAAGATGAGATATTGTAATTATTTATACTATTTACATTGTTCGGACTGTTCTCCTCATCTTTGTTGCCACATTCACCTTTAATATCTGTCTTTCTTTCTAAGATGAGGTATTGTAATTATTTATACTATTTACATTGTTCGGACTGTTCTCCTCATCTTTGTTGCCACATTCACCTTTAATATCTGTCTTTATTTCTAAGATGAGATATTGTAATTATTTATACTATTTACATTGTTCGGACTGTTCTCCTCATCTTTGTTGCCACATTCACCTTTAATATCTGTCTTTATTTCTAAGATGAGATATTGTAATTATTTATACTATTTACATTGTTCGGACTGTTCTCCTCATCTTTGTTTACCACATTCACCTTTAATATCTGTCTTTATTTCTAAGATGAGATATTGTAATTATTTATACTATTTTGTTCGGACTGTTCTCCTCATCTTTGTTGCCATATTCACCTTTAATATCTGTCTTTATTTCTAAGATGAGGTATTGTAATTATTTATACTATTTACATTGTTCGGACTGTTCTCCTCATCTTTGTTGCCATATTCACCTTTAATATCTGTCTTTATTTCTAAGATGAGGTATTGTAATTATTTATACTATTTACATTGTTCGGACTGTTCTTCTCATCTTTATTGCCATATTCAACTAATATCTGTCTTTATTTCTAAGATGAGGTATTGTAATTATTTACACTATTTACATTGTTCGGACTGTTCTCCTCATCATTGTTGCCATATTCACCTTTGCTCTCTGCCTTTATTTCTAAGATGAGGTATTGTAATTATTTATACTATTTACATTGTTCGGACTGTTCTCCTCATCTTTGTTGCCATATTCACCTTTAATATCTGTCTTCACTACAAAGATGAGGTATTGTAATTATTTATACTATTTACATTGTTCGGACTGTTCTCCTCATCTTTGTTGCCATATTCACCTTTAATAGCTGTCTTTATTTCTAAGATGAGGTATTGTAATTATTTACACTATTTACATTGTTCGGACTGTTCTCCTCATCTTTGTTGCCACATTCACCTTTAATATCTGTCTTTATTTCTAAGATGAGATATTGTAATTATTTATACTATTTACATTGTTCGGACTGTTCTCCTCATCTTTGTTGCCACATTCACCTTTAATATCTGTCTTTATTTCTAAGATGAGATATTGTAATTATTTATACTATTTACATTGTTCGGACTGTTCTCCTCATCTTTGTTGCCACATTCACCTTTAATATCTGTCTTTATTTCTAAGATGAGATATTGTAATTATTTATACTATTTACATTGTTCGGACTGTTCTCCTCATCTTTGTTGCCATATTCACCTTTAATATCTGTCTTTATTTCTAAGATGAGGTATTGTAATTATTTATACTATTTACATTGTTCGGACTGTTCTCCTCATCTTTGTTGCCATATTCACCTTTAATATCTGTCTTTATTTCTAAGATGAGGTATTGTAATTATTTATACTATTTACATTGTTCGGACTGTTCTCCTCATCTTTATTGCCATATTCACCTTTAATATCTGTCTTTATTTCTAAGATGAGGTATTGTAATTATTTACACTATTTACATTGTTCGGACTGTTCTCCTCATCTTTGTTGCCATATTCACCTTTAATATCTGCCTTTATTTCTAAGATGAGGTATTGTAATTATTTATACTATTTACATTGTTCGGACTGTTCTCCTCATCTTTGTTGCCATATTCACCTTTAATATCTGTCTTTATTTCTAAGATGAGATAGTGTAATTATTTATACTATTTACATTGTTCGGACTGTTCTCCACATCTTTGTTGCCATATTCACCTTTAATATCTGTCTTTATTTCTAAGATGAGATATTGTAATTATTTATACTATTTACATTGTTCGGACTGTTCTCCTCATCTTTGTTGCCACATTCACCTTTAATATCTGTCTTTATTTCTAAGATGAGGTATTGTAATTATTTATACTATTTACATTGTTCGGACTGTTCTCCTCATCTTTGTTGCCACATTCACCTTTAATATCTGTCTTTATTTCTAAGATGAGATATTGTAATTATTTATACTATTTACATTGTTCGGACTGTTCTCCTAATCTTTGTTGCCACATTCACCTTTAATATCTGTCTTTATTTCTAAGATGAGATATTGTAATTATTTATACTATTTACATTGTTCGGACTGTTCTCCTCATCTTTGTTGCCACATTCACCTTTAATATCTGTCTTTATTTCTAAGATGAGATATTGTAATTATTTATACTATTTACATTGTTCGGACTGTTCTCCTCATCTTTGTTGCCATATTCACCTTTAATATCTGTCTTTATTTCTAAGATGAGGTATTGTAATTATTTATACTATTTACATTGTTCGGACTGTTCTCCTCATCTTTGTTGCCATATTCACCTTTAATATCTGTCTTTATTTCTAAGATGAGGTATTGTAATTATTTATACTATTTACATTGTTCGGACTGTTCTCCTCATCTTTATTGCCATATTCACCTTCAATATCTGTCTTTATTTCTAAGATGAGGTATTGTAATTATTTACACTATTTACATTGTTCGGACTGTTCTCCTCATCTTTGTTGCCATATTCACCTTTAATATCTGCCTTTATTTCTAAGATGAGGTATTGTAATTATTTATACTATTTACATTGTTCGGACTGTTCTCCTCATCTTTGTTGCCATATTCACCTTTAATATCTGTCTTTATTTCTAAGATGAGGTATTGTAATTATTTATACTATTTACATTGTTCGGACTGTTCTCCTCATCTTTGTTGCCATATTCACCTTTAATAGCTGTCTTTATTTCTAAGATGAGGTATTGTAATTATTTACACTATTTACATTGTTCGGACTGTTCTCCTCATCTTTGTTGCCATATTCACCTTTAATATCTGCCTTTATTTCTAAGATGAGGTATTGTAATTATTTATACTATTTACATTGTTCGGACTGTTCTCCTCATCTTTGTTGCCATATTCACCTTTAATATCTGTCTTTATTTCTAAGATGAGGTATTGTAATTATTTACACTATTTACATTGTTCGGACTGTTCTCCTCATCTTTGTTGCCATATTCACCTTTAATATCTGCCTTTATTTCTAAGATGAGGTATTGTAATTATTTATACTATTTACATTGTTCGGACTGTTCTCCTCATCTTTGTTGCCATATTCACCTTTAATATCTGTCTTTATTTCTAAGATGAGGTATTGTAATTATTTATACTATTTACATTGTTCGGACTGTTCTCCTCATCTTTGTTGCCATATTCACCTTTAATATCTGTCTTTATTTCTAAGATGAGGTATTGTAATTATTTACACTATTTACATTGTTCGGACTGTTCTCCTCATCTTTGTTGCCATATTCACCTTTAATATCTGCCTTTATTTCTAAGATGAGGTATTGTAATTATTTATACTATTTACATTGTTCGGACTGTTCTCCTCATCTTTGTTGCCATATTCACCTTTAATATCTGTCTTTATTTCTAAGATGAGGTATTGTAATTATTTATACTATTTACATTGTTCGGACTGTTCTCCTCATTTTGTTGCCACATTCACCTTTAATATCTGTCTTTATTTCTAAGATGAGGTATTGTAATTATTTACACTATTTACATTGTTCGGACTGTTCTCCTCATCTTTGTTGCCATATTCACCTTTAATATCTGCCTTTATTTCTAAGATGAGGTATTGTAATTATTTATACTATTTACATTGTTCGAACTGTTCTCCTCATCTTTGTTGCCACATTCACCTTTAATATCTGTCTTTATTTCTAAGATGAGATATTGTAATTATTTATACTATTTACATTGTTCGGACTGTTCTCCTAATCTTTGTTGCCACATTCACCTTTAATATCTGCCTTTATTTCTAAGATGAGATATTGTAATTATTTATACTATTTACATTGTTCGGACTGTTCTCCTCATCTTTGTTGCCACATTCACCTTTAATATCTGTCTTTATTTCTAAGATAAGATATTGTAATTATTTATACTATTTACATTGTTCGGACTGTTCTCCTCATCTTTGTTGCCACATTCACATTTAATATCTGTCTTTATTTCTAAGATGAGGTATTGTAATTATTTATACTATTTACATTGTTCGGACTGTTCTCCTCATCTTTGTTGCCATATTCACCTTTAATATCTGTCTTTATTTCTAAGATGAGATATTGTAATTATTTATACTATTTACATTGTTCGGACTTTTCTCCTCATCTTTGTTGCCATATTCAACTTTAATATCTGTCTTTATTTCTAAGATGAGATATTGTAAATATTTATACTATTTACATTGTTCGGACTGTTCTCCTCATCTTTGTTGCCACATTCACCTTTAATATCTGTCTTTATTTCTAAGATGAGGTATTGTAATTATTTATACTATTTACATTGTTCGGACTGTTGTTCTCCTCATCTTGTTGCCATATTCACTCTTAATATCTGTCTTTATTTCTAAGATGAGGTATTGTAATTATTTATACTATTTACATTGTTCGGACTGTTCTCCCCCATCTTTGTTGCCATATTCAACTTTAATATCTGTCTTTATTTCTAAGATGAGATATTGTAATTATTTATACTATTTACATTGTTCGGACTGTTCTCCTCATCTTTGTTGCCACATTCACCTTTAATATCTGTCTTTATTTCTACATGAGGTATTGTAATTATTTATACTATTTACATTGTTCGGACTGTTCTCCTCATCTTTGTTGCCATATTCAATTCCTAATATCTGTCTTTATTTCTAAGATGAGATATTGTAATTATTTATACTATTTACATTGTTCGGACTGTTCTCCTCATCTTTGTTGCCACATTCACCTTTAATATCTGTCTTTATTTCTAAGATGAGGTATTGTAATTATTTATACTATTTACATTGTTCGGACTGTTCTCCTCATCTTTGTTGCCATATTCACCTTTAATATCTGTCTTTATTTCTAAGATGAGGTATTGTAATTATTTATACTATTTACATTGTTCGGACTGTTCTCCTCATCTTTGTTGCCATATTCACCTTTAATATCTGTCTTTATTTCTAAGATGAGGTATTGTAATTATTTATACTATTTACATTGTTCGGACTGTTCTCCTCATCTTTGTTGCCATATTCACCCCTAATATCTGTCTTTATTTCTAAGATGAGGTATTGTAATTATTTATACTATTTACATTGTTCGGACTGTTCTCCTCATCTTTGTTGCCACATTTACCTTTAATATCTGTCTTTATTTCTAAGATGAGGTATTGTAATTATTTATACTATTTACATTGTTCGGACTGTTCTCCTCATCTTTGTTGCCACATTCACCTTTAATATCTGCCTTTATTTCTAAGATGAGGTATTGTTATTTATACTATTTACATTGTTCGGACTGTTCTCCTCATCTTTGTTGCCATATTCACCTTTAATATCTGTCTTTATTTCTAAGATGAGGTATTGTAATTATTTATACTATTTACATTGTTCGGACTGTTCTCCTCATCTTTGTTGCCATATTCACCTTTAATATCTGTCTTTATTTCTAAGATGAGATATTGTAATTATTTATACTATTTACATTGTTCCTGGACTGTTCTCCCCATCTTTTGTTGCCATATTCACCTTTAATATCTGCCTTTATTTCTAAGATGAGGTATTGTAATTATTTATACTATTTACATTTAAATTGACTGTTCTCCTCATCTTTGTTGCCATATTCACCTTTAATATCTGTCTTTATTTCTAAGATGAGGTATTGTAATTATTTACACTATTTACATTGTTCGGACTGTTCTCCTCATCTTTGTTGCTACATTCACCTTTAATATCTGTCTTTATTTCTAAGATGAGGTATTGTAATTATTTATACTATTTACATTGTTCGGACTGTTCTCCTCATCTTTGTTGCCACATTCACCTTTAATATCTGTCTTTATTTCTAAGATGAGATATTGTAATTATTTATACTATTTACATTGTTCGGACTGTTCTCCTCATCTTTGTTGCCACATTCACCTTTAATATCTGTCTTTATTTCTAAGATGAGGTATTGTAATTATTTATACTATTTACATTGTTCGGACTGTTCTCCTCATCTTTGTTGCCATGTTCACCTTTAATATCTGTCTTTATTTCTAAGATGAGATAGTGTAATTATTTATACTATTTACATTGTTCGGACTGTTCTCCTCATCTTTGTTGCCATATTCACCTTTAATATCTGTCTTCTATTTCTAAGATGTAGGATATTGTAATTATTTATACTATTTACATTGTTCGGACTGTTCTCCTCATCTTTGTTGCCATATTCACCTTTAATATCTGTCTTTATTTCTAAGTGATGAGGTATTGTAATTATTTATACTATTTACATTGTTCGGACTATTCTCCTCATCTTTGTTGCCACATTCACCTTTAATATCTGTCTTTATTTCTAAGATGAGATATTGTAATTATTTATACTATTTACATTGTTCGGACTGTTCTCCTCATCTTTGTTGCCACATTCACCTTTAATATCTGTCTTTATTTCTAAGATGAGATATTGTAATTATTTATACTATTTACATTTTTCGGACTGTTCTCCTCATCTTTGTTGCCACATTCACCTTTAATATCTGTCTTTATTTCTAAGATGAGATATTGTAATTATTTATACTATTTACATTGTTCGGACTGTTCTCCTCATGTTTGTTGCCATATTCACCTTTAATATCTGTCTTTATTTCTAAGATGAGGCATTGTAATTATTTATACTATTTACATTGTTCGGACTGTTCTCCTCATCTTTGTTGCCATATTCACCTTTAATATCTGTCTTTATTTCTACAAAGAGTGAGGTATTGTAATTATTTATACTATTGACATTGTTCTGACTGTTCTCCTCATCTTTACGTTGCCATTCACCTTTAATATCTGTCTTTATTTCTAAGATGAGATATTGTAATTATTTATACTATTTACATTGTTCGGACTGTTCTCCTCATCTTTGTTGCTACATTCACCTTTAATATCTGTCTTTATTTCTAAGATGAGATATTGTAATTATTTATACTATTTACATTGTTCGGACTGTTCTCCTCATCTTTGTTGCCATATTCACCTTTAATATCTGTCTTTATTTCTAAGATGAGGTATTGTAATTATTTATACTATTTACATTGTTCTGACTGTTCTCCTCATCTTTGTTGCCATATTCACCTTTAATATCTGTCTTTATTTCTAAGATGAGGTATTGTAATTATTTACACTATTTACATTGTTCGGACTGTTTCCTCATCTTTGTTGCCATATTCACCTTTAATATCTGCCTTTATTTCTAAGATGAGGTATTGTAATTATTTATACTATTTACATTGTTCGGACTGTTCTCCATCTTTTTGCCATATTCACCTTTAATATCTGTCTTTATTTCTAAGATGAGGTATTGTAATTATTTACACTTATTTACATTGTTCGGACTGTCTACCTCATCTTTGTTGCCATATTCACCTTTAATATCTGCCTTTTTATTTCTAAGATGAGGTATTGTGAATTATTTATACTATTTACATTGTTCGGACTGTTCTCCTCATCTTCTTGTTGCCACATTCACCTTTAATATCACTTATTTCTAAGATGAGGTATTGTAATTATTGTTATACTATTTACATTGTTCAGACTGTTCTCCTCATCTTTGTTGCCATATTCACCTTTAATATCTGCCTTTATTTCTAAGATGATGTATTGTAATTATTTATACTATTTACATTGTTCGGACTGTTCTCCTCATCTTTGTTGCCACATTCACCTTTAATATCTGCCTTTATTTCTAAGATGAGGTATTGTAATTATTTAGAATATTTACATTGTTCGGACTGTTCTCCTCATCTTTGTTGCCACATTCACCTTTAATATCTGTCTTTATTTCTACATGAGATATTGTAATTATTTATACTATTTACTGTTCGACTGTTCTCATCTTGTTGCCACATTCACCTTTAATATCTGTCTTTATTTCTAAGATGAGGTATTGTAATTATTTATACTATTTACATTGTTCGGACTGTTCTCCTCATCTTTGTTGCCATATTCACCTTTAATATCTGTCTTTATTTCTAAGATGAGGTATTGTAATTATTTATACTATTTCCATTGTTCGGACTGTTCTCCTCATCTTTGTTGCCATATTCACCTTTAATATCTGTCTTTATTTCTAAGATGAGGTATTGTAATTATTTACACTATTTACATTGTTCGGACTGTTCTCCTCATCTTTGTTGCCATATTCACCTTTAATATCTGCCTTTATTTCTAAGATGAGGTATTTTAATTATTTATACTATTTACATTGTTCGGACTGTTCTCCTCATCTTTGTTGCCATATTCACCTTTAATATCTGTCTTTATTTCTAAGATGAGGTATTGTAATTATTTATACTATTTACATTGTTCGGACTGTTCTCCTCATCTTTGTTGCCATATTCACCTTTAATATCTGTCTTTATTTCAAGATGAGGTATTGTAATTATTTACATTATTTACATTGTTCGGACTGTTCTCCTCATCTTTGTTGCCATATTCACCTTTAATATCTGCCTTTATTTCTAAGATGAGGTATTGTAATTATTTATACTATTTACATTGTTCGGACTGTTCTCCTCATCTTTGTTGCCATATTCACCTTTAATATCTGTCTTTATTTCTAAGATGAGGTATTGTAATTATTTATACTATTTACATTGTTCTGACTGTTCTCCTCATCTTTGTTGCCATATTCACCTTTAATATCTGCCTTTATTTCTAAGATGAGGTATTGTAATTATTTATACTATTTACATTGTCTTGACTGTTCTCCTCATCTTTGTTGCCATATTCACCTTTAATATCTGTCTTTATTTCTAAGATGAGGTATTGTAATTATTTATACTATTTACATTGTTCGGACTGTTCTCCTCATCTTTGTTGCCATATTCACCTTTAATATCTGTCTTTATTTTTAAGATGAGGTATTGTAATTATTTACACTATTTACATTGTTCGGACTGTTCTCCTCATCTTTGTTGCCATATTCACCTTTAATATCTGCCTTTATTTCTAAGATGAGGTATTGTAATTATTTATACTATTTACATTGTTCGGACTGTTCTCCTCATCTTTGTTGCCATATTCACCTTTAATATCTGTCTTTATTTCTAAGATGAGATATTGTAATTATTTATACTATTTACATTGTTCGGACTGTTCTCCTCATCTTTGTTGCCACATTCACCTTTAATATCTGTCTTTATTTCTAAGATGAGGTATTGTAATTATTTACACTATTTACATTGTTCGGACTGTTCTCCTCATCTTTGTTGCCATATTCACCTTTAATATCTGCCTTTATTTCTAAGATGAGGTATTGTAATTATTTATACTATTTACATTGTTCGGACTGTTCTCCTCATCTTTGTTGCCACATTCACCTTTAATATCTGTCTTTATTTCTAAGATGAGATATTGTAATTATTTATACTATTTACATTGTTCGGACTGTTCTCCTAATCTTTGCTGCCACATTCACCTTTTAAAGACTGTCTTTATTTCTAAGATGAGATATTGTAATTATTTATACTATTTACATTGTTCGGACTGTTCTCCTCATCTTTGTTGCCACATTCACCTTTAATATCTGTCTTTATTTCTAAGATGAGATATTGTAATTATTTATACTATTTACATTGTTCGGACTGTTCTCCTCATCTTTGTTGCCACATTCACCTTTAATATCTGTCTTTATTTCTAAGATGAGGTATTGTAATTATTTATACTATTTACATTGTTCGGACTGTTTCATCTTTGTTGCCACATTCACCTTTAATATCTGTCTTTATTTCTAAGATGAGGTATTGTAATTATTTATACTATTTACATTGTTCGGACTGTTCTCCTCATCTTTGTTGCCATATCTACCTTTAATATCTGTCTTTATTTCTAAGATGAGATATTGTTATTATTTATACTATTTACATTGTTCGGACTGTTCTCCTCATCTTTGTTGCCACATTCACCTTTAATATCTGTCTTTATTTCTAAGATGAGGTATTGTAATTATTTATACTATTTACATTGTTCGGACTGTTCTCCTCATCTTTGTTGCCACATTCACCTTTAATATCTGTCTTTATTTCTAAGATGAGATATTGTAATTATTTATACTATTTACATTGTTCGGACTGTTCTCCTCATCTTTGTTGCCACATTCACCTTTAATATCTGTCTCTATTTCTAAGATGAGGTATTGTAATTATTTATACTATTTACATTGTTCGGACTGTTCTCCTCATCTTTGCTGCCATATTCACCTTTAATATCTGTCTTTATTTCTAAGATGAGATATTGTAATTATTTATACTATTTACATTGTTCGGACTGTTCTCCTCATCTTTGTTGCCATATTCAACTTTAATATCTGTCTTTATTTCTAAGATGAGATATTGTAATTATTTATACTATTTACATTGTTCGGACTGTTCTCCTCATCTTTGTTGCCACATTCACCTTTAATATCTGTCTTTATTTCTAAGATGAGATATTGTAATTATTTATACTATTTACATTGTTCGGACTGTTCTCCTCATCTTTGTTGCCACATTCACCTTTAATATCTGTCTTTATTTCTAAGATGAGGTATTGTAATTATTTATACTATTTACACTGTTCGGACTGTTCTCCTCATCTTTGTTGCCATATTCACCTTTAATATCTGTCTTTATTTCTAAGATGAGATATTGTAATTATTTATACTATTTACATTGTTCGGACTGTTCTCCTCATCTTTGTTGCCATATTCAACTTTAATATCTGTCTTTATTTCTAAGATGAGATATTGTAATTATTTATACTATTTACATTGTTCGGACTGTTCTCCTCATCTTTGTTGCCACATTCACCTTTAATATCTGTCTTTATTTCTAAGATGAGGTATTGTAATTATTTATACTATTTACATTGTTTGGACTGTTTGGATCTTTGTTACCATATTCATAATGTTTTACCCATTGTACACTCTGATAGTCTTCAGGTGTGTTGGAATGTTTAACTTTAACCTTTCATTTCATTCACTGGGTAGATTGTTCTCATTCCATGGGTCATGTCACTTCCAGATGTCTCAGTTTTCTCCATTTAACTCAACTTTTTAAATTTTTTGTTCACTTTTGTTGATGCAGAGTTGTGAATTCAGCACCTGGCTAGAGCAGAGATGATAAAAACTTAGAGAGTTGAGTTAAATGGAGATAACTGAGACATCTGGAAGTGGCATAACCCATGGAATGAGAACAATCTCTCCCAGTGAACAAAATAAAGAGTTTAGTTCAAAATTCTGATCACCTGAAGAAAGTTGCTGCACACCATGGCCGAAACGTGAATATTGCATCAAAGATGAGGACAACAATCCAAATAATGTAAATGATTGGACAGCGTTGAACATTTGAATAAATGAGGCAGATAAGACTATTTCAGACATTCACTGCCAGTGGTAATTAATGTTTTTACTGTCAAGAACAAAATGATATTAACTTACGTAACATTCCAATTTTAAAAATTTAAATTTTTAAAATTTATAATTTTAAATTTTTAAATTTAAAAAAATTTTAAAATTTAAATCTTTTTTTCTTAGCTGACTACAGATGTGAATATGTTTTTACTGTCAAGAATGAAATGATATTAACTTATATGACATTCACTTTTTAAAAAGTTAAATTTTTAAAAATTTTAAATTTTAAAAATTTAAAATTTAAAAATTTATAATTTAAAATTTTTAAATTTTAAAAGATTTTTAAAAATTTAAATCTTTTTCTTTTAGCCTACTGCAGATGTGAATATGTTTTTACTGTCAAGAATGAAATGATATTAACTTATATGACATTCACTTTTTAAAAATTTAAATTTTTTAAAATTTAAAATTTTAAAAATTTAAAATTTAAAAATTTATAATTTAAAATTTTTAAATTTTAAAAGATTTTTAAAAATTTAAATCTTTTTTTTTAGCCCACTGCAGATGTGAATATGTTTTTACTGTCAAGAATGAAATGATATCAACTTATATGTCATTCACTTTTTAAAAATTTAAATTTTTTAAAATTTAAAATTTTAAAAATTTAAAATTTAAAAATTTATAATTTAAAATTTTTAAATTTTAAAAGATTTTTAAAAATTTAAATCTTTTTTTTTAGCCTACTGCAGATGTGAATATGTTTGCTTTGGCAAAAAAAAAGTTATTACTATGCTTTTATCTTACTTTTGCTAGTGTTTTGACTGCTCTTGTCAGATATATTAAATTACTTTTCTTATATGCACTGTGTCTCTTCAGGACGTTGACGATCATAACTCTCCACAACTTCCTATTCTTTGTAGCATTAAGCAATGTTTATCCCTTTACTATTCCTCACAGTATCTGTTTGGCAATCTATTCACACAAATTTCTGGATTATGCCCATATCGTGCCGAAATACTAGTCCTTGTCTCATTCTCTAAGTTAAGCAATGTTGAGCTTAGTCAGTACCTAGATAGAGAACTGCTTGAGAATATCAGGTACTGTAAACTTGGATGTGCAGGTAGTCATCATCACCATCGTTTAATGTCCATTTCCATGCTAGCAGGAATTAGATGGGGTTTTCTTTGTGGCTCCATCATTGAACCATCATGAAATATTGGAGGGAGTTTTAAAGATGACGGCTTTGCTAACACTAACTAGTTCAGCAGACAGGAAACTCAGTGTTTTATCGAGACTCAATCTCTACGAAGTTTACCTACGAAGTTAGAGGGTTTAACCTACCCTATTCTTTGTAGAGTAGGTGTAGAGGTTGTTATTTCAGAGATTTCCTTCTCTTAGACAAGCTTTAATCTATAGCGGGTTATCCGTTATAGTGAAGTGTATATGTGTGTTGAAACAGATTAACTGAATTTGGCCTTGTTAGTAGATAGCCCACTATAAGAGGGGTATAAAACAAGAAAATCAAATTGTGTATAGACATAACATTTATATATATATATCTATCAATAAAGGTTTTTTATAAATAAAAGTAATGTTTTTTGGTTGGTACAAAGGTCATTAAAAATGTTCATAGCAACAATTGCTGAAAAGAGTATGTGCATACGTATGTGTGTGCGTTCATTTGTTAAGAGTGTTTTTGAAGTCTCTGCTTGGTTTTTTGTGTACCAGTCAGTTATTAAGTGGCTCAGTGAACAGTGAAGAAGAAGATGAGAGAGAAAGGAGAGGCAACCATAATACAATCGCTTGACATTTGTCAAGGGACATGTTAACTATGCTTGTATTTTCTCTACTGTCGATTGTTTTCTGTGTCATCCTTTTATTTTGTCTTCGGGGCTCTGAACAAGTCATTTGGGAATTCACACTCGAATTTAATTGGATGATAAGCAAAATTCACGTCGGCTCACAAAAAGGGTCCATAAAAGGAATTTGATATTTATTTATGTTTGGTTTTCTACCGGAACATCTGCATGGAGCCCAGATGCACAAAGACCAGTTTTGGTCATTTGCTATCTGGACCTCTGAGGCTAAGCATCCGGTCCCTTGCTTGCTCAGTATCACCTCAAATCCAAGGCTAAAGACTCTTACCCAGCCTAAGCAGTTTAACATCGTGTAATAGATAATGGCTTGAAGCAAGAAATCAGATTGCCAAGTTTCATTTCCAGTCAGGTTTGTTACATTCAATTTCATGCAAATATCCTTGGGAAAGGCATGAATCCACCTCTTCCCCAATCAGCTATATTAAATCATAAGACCTGTATAAGTAAATCTCCCAAGAATTTTACAGTCCAAACGTATATGCTGACTTTAAACCTGTAAAAGGTTGATAAGCTGTAAAAAAACAAATCTTTCAATCACTACACAAGGTCTTTTATTAGGTTACTTACTGCTTTTTCTCTGCTCCTCTTGCCTTCTTGTTCTCTGGGTGTCAAACTTTCCAAGTCCTCTTTCCTCATTATGTATCTCATAAATTTCAACTGTCTATTTCTGATTATAAGTAGAAGCAGATAAGATACAGGTCTTATGATTTAACATAGCTGAGTGGGGAAGAGGTGGATTCATGCCTTTACCAAGAATATTTGCATGAAATGATATATGTAGGTTTCCTATTGTTTTATGTTCATGTACTGAAGAAAAAAGTAGTGGCTCTTCCTACTGAACAAAATCTCCATATGGAAAATGTTGTACAGAAGATGATATGTGTAGCATTAAAAATAGTACTTGTATTATCGAACATGCCACGTGTAGAGCTGGATGTATCACATGTAGTAATGTACATGTCACATATAATAGTGAACATCTGAACAAGTAAATCCAGACTCTGTTGTTCACTTTCACAGGGAGCCTGGTAGTACATGCAAATTTTATTTGTGGTCTTGCTTTTTTAAAAGGTGTACATATTTTTTACAAGCAACATGGTAGCTAAGTTCAAGAATTGCCTGATGTATGTGGACTTTGAACAAAGATTTTAATTATCTCTCTGTCAAACTCATTACTACTATAAATATAGTCTTCTCACAGCAAATTATATCTGTACAATTTTTATTGCTGAAAATTCTTCTTGGCTTCTGATAGAGGTTAGTTTGTGGGTCTACTCTAGTCAGAGGACCCAATTTCTTGCTTCCCTTGACCATGTCAGGCTGACACTACTGCCTTACCCCCTCATCCTATCTCTCATGCTGCTTTTTCTCTCCTCCTTCTTCATCAAGAACATTTCGTAAAGCCAGACACAAAGAAGACACAGGAAATGAACATTTACTTGAGGGTTACATCAAAGACATCAATGACCAAAACTATACACCCACTCCACTCATACACAATTATCTCATCGAAATTCACTCATTTACTGCCTTCACACATTCAACAAACTAAACTCTTCTTACCAATTTTATACCAGATAAAGTACATTCTTGTGCTCTTTTTATCAACTTTGTACCAGACAAACAACATTATTAAACTTTTCCAATAAACCTTGTACCAAACATATGAACATTACTCATTTTATAAAATACAGAATTATTAATGTTTATATAAAAAGATATTTTAATATGTATTGATTGATTGTGTATTTTTATTTTTATTTTTATACATTTCTTATGGTGAGCTAAACTAAACAAGGCCAAACCAAATCAAATCCAATCACTAATAAGCATTCCTTGGTCCACCATAGTTTAAAATTTACACCTTTTTTCTCATATATATTGACTATTTTGTTTGAAGTTTATATTTCCTTCATTTAAGATGAAAACTTGGAAATTTTCCAACACATCTCAGTGAAATTTTCACTTTTAAAATTTATAGTTTAGAATAGTTTCCCAAACTGGGGAAATTTCTCCCTTTGAAGAAATTCAAAGCTAAAAAAGGGGAAATAATTACACTACTTACTTGCAATAAAAAAAAAAAAACCTCTTAGATAGATTTTCTCATGTCTGAGAGAGAGATTGCTCATTGTAGATGGGCACTGGGCAGAACTGTGTCTAACAAGTTTACTGTCTGACAGGTTTACTTTATTGGTTCATTTTAAAATAAATTAGTGAAACTTAACAGTGTGTTTTTACTACTCTTTTTATTGTACACTAAAGGATAAAATCTGGGTGATTAAATGCTGTGTAGGGGAAAAATAACAGAAAAAATTTGGGAATCACTGGTTTAGAATTTAGATATGAAATAATAAATAAAAGCCATCAGTTTAAATGGACACCAGGATGATATTGGTTACATTGATATTCTCTTGCATGGCTAGAACTCATGATGCTAAGTGTAATAGCATTATTTGGTAGAACAGGCTATCTCACCCTTTTTCTTAATTTGGATTGTTCAATATTTAGAAAAAATTAATTTCTGTTTCTTTTTGTATTTGTCTGTTGACTTGATGTTGGATTAATATTCAGTAAAGTCTACTTTAGACAAATTTAGACTTTGTCTTTCTTATATCACTAAGAAATGAAAACAATGCTCTTATCCATTACGGTTTGTTTTACGAGATATGGCTGTGTGTTGTGGTGCAGTGGATATCAGCTTAGAATGAGAAATCAGAGAGCCAAGTTCAAATTCCACTTGAATTCATTGTATTCACTTATGTGCAAATACTCTTGAGAAAGGGCTTAATCCATCTCTTCCCTCCAGCTATGGGTTAAATAACAGGACATATTGGGTTCTATAGCCTAAGTGCAGAAAAAGATGCATAAGAGAAATTATACCAAATAAATGAAACTCATAAGTCTCCATTTTCTATTCATCTTGAGATTCTTGACAAAATCCAAAGAAGGATCTGCAATGTAATTGGTCCTGACCTGACATCTTGATTTCAGTCGCTTTCTCACCAACATGACATGGCTTCCCTCTGTCTTTTCTACAAATATTTTCATGAAAACTGCTCTGATGAGTTTTTTTTCTTCTTCATCCAGATAAATTTAAGCGTGCTTCTAGATTGGCATCTAGGTCCCACCCTATTACTGCTGAGATAGTAAAATGCAACTTCTACTTCTTGAACTTCTTTTCTCACCCTTTCTGCCTGTGGAACCCTATTCCATTTACTTGTTTCCCTGATAGCAACTATCTCAAAAAATTTAGATATAACATTAATTGCCATCTTCTATCTTCTTGAATTCCATTAATCTTTTATCCTTTCTTCAATGTCCACTGTAACCATTCCTTTTCCTCACTGTAACCCCCTGTGCACTAGCAGCATTCCTGCCTTGTTGTGGGGTGGTGAATTGATTAGATAAAAAAATAAATAAATAAAAACCAGGATAAAATTAATATTACAAAGACAAATGTAACTAATGCTTTCTCTTGTGCCTGGCTTGACTTCATTTTAATTGTGTACAAGTAATACATCCACCTCTCATGAAGGAGCTTAGTAAATTTAACCCTTTCATCATTGATGAGGTGTGGAATCTTAAATTTCCTTTCTATGTTCAATAAAAATTTTATTTCACAAGATAGCATTTTTTTTCCATGAACAAATTCAATTATTGGCAGTTTTTAAAATAAACAATTTGCTTCCATTGATTTTTAAAATCTTTCAAGCTCATTTCATAGACTTTTTGATGCATTGTATGCTTAACTAAGATTGTGAATATTTCTGCAAAGCATGTACAGTTTCATTTTCTTCTGTATGTCGCTTTTAATGCCTTAAAAACTAAACTACTCTCCATTAATCATCAGAGAGACCTCTCTCTGCCTTCCATTAGCATGGATGATGCTAATATCTGGGAAATTGACTTGTTGCGTCTCCTCAGGCTAACATTCTCAACTAACATGAAGTAGAAAGACTACACATGAATCCATTGTTAGGTCAACTGCTAAAAAAGTTGGTTTATTGTGTTTGTGTGAGACAATTTTTCTCTCCAGAACCTATCTTACATATCTGTAAGTCTACAATTCATCCATGCTTAGAATATTACTGCCACATATGTTCTGGTGGATGTGCATTGTGGGGCATTGGATATCGGCTCGGAACGAGAAATCGAGGAGCCAAGTTCAAATTCCAGCTGAATTCATTGCCTTCACTTACGTGCAAATACCCTTGGGAAAGGTATTAATCCGTCTCTTCCTTCCAGTTATGGATTAAATAACGGGACAGATTGGGTTCTATAGCCTTGGTCAGCAACCAGTCTACCGCAAAAAGCAATGGCAACCTACTGCGGGATAATCTTCTGCCCAGTCATTCATGTCTCTTTCGAGACATGATCGCCCAAGCATGTATCACATATGGCACTTATCTGACTGATGTTCTGGTGTCTCTACTATTTACCTTGGGCTCCTTCGTAAGATTCAAAAAAAGAATCAGTAATAATATTAGTCTTGATCTGGTGGCTCGGATTCAGTCACTTACCTACCGCTATAAGGTTGTTTTCCCTGTGTCTTTTATTTATAAATACTTTCATGGTAATTTTTTGGATGAGCTCTTCAGTTTGGTACCTAGACTTTATGAATTTAAGTGCAATACTAGATTTAAAATGGGTAGATGTAGCCGTAAGTTCTACGCTAACAATTTCTTTTCTTGCACTTCTGTAACTCCCTTTATGGCTCCATGCTTTCCAGCCAACCTTAATTTGAAAAAAGCTCAGCTATGACATGGCCAAATATTTTTTTGTGATTTAATACACAGTTTTTGTTTTTTATTAAATACTATTGTTAATACCACTTTTCATTTTTTAGTGTGTATGTGTTTCAATCTCACATAATTCAAGAGTCAATTCATTACACAAGGGAGATAACTTCCATCAACTTTTATTTAATGCTATTTGGTAAAAATTTAGGTTAGTACCCTTCTTCTTCTTCTATGTGCCCTGTCCCTTCAGGACGTAGGCGATCATGGTTCTCCATGTCTCCCTATCCCTTGTGGCTCTTAGTATGTTTGCTCCCGTTGCTCCTGGCAACCCCCGTTCCGTCATCCACTTGATCAGACCCTGTAAATATGTTATCCGCTGCCTTCCTCATCTCTCTTTCCTTCTATCTGACCAGTCAGTATCAGGTTCTACAGGCTCTCCTTCCTCATTGCGTGTCCCAGGAACTTCAGTTGTCTCTTCCTGATGCTCAGTATCAATTTCCTTTTTGTTGCCATTCTTTCCAACACCTCATCGTTGCTTGCATGCTCAGTCCACGATATCCATAGCATCCTTCTGTAGAACCACATTTCGGCCGCTTCCAATTTTCTCCTCATTTTCGATGATATTGTCCAGCATTCACTGCCGTATTGAAGAACTGACATCATGTAGCAGCCCAGCACTCTTTTCTTTGTTTCTATTGAGATTTTCCTGTGTGTTAGTATTTTGCTCATCTTCTGGAGCGCGTCCTTTGCCATGCCAATTCGCCTTCGAATCTCTGTGTCGCACTTTCCAGGTACTTAAATTTTCGTACTTGCTTGATTCTGATATATCCCACCTGTATTTGGCATTTTGGGTTGTATCCTTTGCTGATGACTATGCACTCAGTTTTCTTAAAGTTTATTTGTAGTCCCTTTTTGTCACTCTCCACTGCTACTTTCTGTATGAGGTCTTGTAGTTTCCTTTCCGTGTCCGCAATCAGCACTGTATCGTCCGCATATCTTATGTTGTTCAGGTTGTGGCCTCCAATAACAAATCCTGGTGTGTTATCTAGGGTCCTCAAAATATTCTCGCTGTATAGGTTGAACAGATCCAGTGAAAAGACACATCCTTGTCTTACGCCTTTTTCTATCTTTGTGTATCTACTGAGATCGTTACCTGTCCGTATGCAGGCCGTTTGCTGCCAGTAGAGATTCTTGATTATTCTTATGTCTTTCCCGAAAATGTTGAGGCTGCCTAGCATCTCCATCAATTCTTTGTGTCGTATCTTGTCGAATGCTTTCACGTAGTCAATGAAGCATAGGTATAAGTCTTTCTTCATTTGTAATGCCCTTTCAGAGAGCATCCTAATCATGAATATGGTGTTCCTTGTTCCAGTGTCTTTGACGGACCCGCACTGTTCCTGCCCTATCTCTGGCCTGATTCTGCTTCTCGCTCTATTCATCAGGATTCTGACAATCAGTTTTGTAATGTGACTCATTAAGCTGATAGTTCTGTATAGTTCGCAGTTGTTTGCACCAGGTTTCTTCGGCAGCGCTATAAATATTGACTTGCATAGGTCGTCTGGTATTATTCCGCTGCTATAAATTTTGTTTATTATGTCGGTAATTTTTTCTATGCCATATTCTTCTAAGGCTGTCAGCAGCTCTATCACATCTGGGCCAGGTGCTTTGTTTCTGTTCATTTTGGCCATTGCAGCTTCCACTTCGGATTTTAGTATTTCCGGTCCATCCATCTCCTTGTGTATTCTCGGTTGTTCTCTCTTGTCGCAAAAGAGATCCTTTATATATTCTTCCCATCGTTGGAGTATTTCCTCTTTCTATAATATGATTGTTCCTTCCTTGGATTTTATGCATCCTGTTGAGGAGCAGGTTTTTGTCCTGTCAGTTCTCTTATCTCTTTAAGTATCTCTGCTTTGTTGGTCCTGCTCAGTCTCTCTACTTCTGCGCATTTGTTGTTGAGCCATTCCTCTTTGGCTTGTCTGCATTTGTTCCTTATCTCCCTGTGAAGTTTCTTGTACTCTGCTCCATGTCTTGGCGTTATTTTTTGTCTCCTTTGCATCATGCAGAGGATCTCTTCGGTCATCCACTTGTTTTTTCTTCTGCACCTGATTTCCTTTGGGGCTATGTTGTTCGCTGAGGTCACCATCGCTTCTTTTAGTGAATCCCATTTTGAGTGCCCTTTTCCAATTTGTTCTTCATATTTCTTTCTCACACTGTTATTGTATTCTTTCTGCAGGGTGAGGTCATCCTCTAGCGTGTCGTATTGCAGTCTTGGTGATGTTCTGGGCTTCTTCAGTCTCCGGAGTTTCACTTTTAGTTTGCAGATGACTGGGACATGGTCACTTCCGCAGTCGGCACATGGGTATGTTTTGCATTGGACCACTGTGTTCCTGAATCTCTTGTTTATAGTTATGTAGTCTATTTGGTTCTTCGTGTTGCCTCCTGGGCTTCTCCATGTCCATAAACGTCATGGGTCTTCTTGGAATCAGGTGTTAGTAATTACCTGGTCATTGGCTGAGCACCATTGGATCCATTTTTCTCCTTGTTCATTGCGCTCTCCTAGTCCGAAGTTGTCGTTTGTGTCCCCTTCTCTATCTTTACCTACATTGGAATTTAAGTCTCCCATTATAATTCTAATTTCTTGGCTTTTGTTAGTACCATTATCCTTCAATAAAACTGTGTTATAGTAAATTCATTTTAAACAACAATTTAGTATCTCCACATTGTGATCATGATAACAAAACCTATGCATATCTATTAGTTAAATATCCTTCTATTTTAGTCATATGATACAAACCAGAGATTTTTATTATAATAAAAAAGAAAAAGATTCCTAGTTGTTTTTTATGTGATATTTATTAGATGATGAAAATTGTATTATTCTTGTTTTTGAAAATAGTGAAGATATTTTCTGTTTTAATTTCCAGGCCAAGAACTTATTTACACATGAAGCATTGACATCATCTTTTCTGAGGGAACTGAACCCTTTATTTAATTTATTGAAATTGTTCTTGTTTTGATGACTATGTCATTTTCTTATTTATTTTTCTTATTGCTCATCCTATCTCCTCTGAGTCCAAATACAATCTGCCTGGCCCATGAATTGAGCTCACAAGTACTATAACACCAAATTCACAAACCAATACGTTAACCCATTAGGCTTTAATCCACGGGACTTATTAGTTGTGAGTTCAGTGCCTGATTGAATGTATATTTGGACTAAGTGAAAATAGGGTGGCAATAACTGAATATTATTAAATAAAAACTAGAATAGGTATCACCAGATATGGTCAGTAGAAATAGAACCATCTTACCATGTAGATTAAACTTACACCTGATGAAGGCCCAATGATCAAAACCTTGTGATAAAAACAACAAAGATGAGAACAATAGTCCACATGTAAATAGATGTTGTTTGCATAAAGAACTGTTATATTTGTAATGAAATAGGTTTTCTAAAAAGCTTAACATTACACAAGTAGTTGTTATAGAATTTCAATATGGAAGCAATCAACTTTAGATCTGGAAATGACAATTCCTCGAGTGTACTTTCATTATAAATCTAGTAGTATAATTAGCTTAAGAGTAACACTAAAGTATAAAATTCAAGTTGGCTTTTTAAATGTTGAAATTTTTACATATTTACAAATTAGTGCTTCCAGTTTGTATATTCCAAATACAAAATAAAGACATATTTATGATATAAAATTTAAATATAAAATACCAAAATAAAAGAGCTGCTTTTCCAAAATTCTCTCTCTCTCTCTCTCTCTCTCTATATATATATATATATATATATATATATATATATACGCTCTCACGCCCTGATTGAGCACTCTGGAGGAATGGTAGACTTTGAAAAAACGGTAGCTACTCTAGCATCTACGCATCGCTCATTCAGTAAGGAATTAGAGCACTCTGGCCATTGGTGTATGATACATATGCTAAAAGTCTGCCTCCTTCTACCAAGCGCCTATAGCTCAGAGGTAGAATCGCCGACTGACGCCAATTCACTTGGGTTTCAATCCTGGGTTAAAAAGCAATCGGATGTCTAACCGTACTGATGAGCTCTGATACAGCGAAACAGATATGTCATACGGATGACGATATATATATATATATATATATATATACACACATTTATAGACAACTGGTCAATAATTAAGGGGAGGTAACTTATAACTTACTGAATTTTGCACTTTTTCATTGAGATTTTACAAAATCTACAAAACTAAAAAGAAAAAAAAAATAGAGTAGAGGAGAACAAAGAAACAGAGATAAGAGAGATAAACGAATAATAATAAACAAAAAAGATTAATAAGTAGACATTAAATCCAAGAAGAATGAAATGTTGCTGAAGATATTTTTTTACATTTTCGCAAAAAGAATATTTTTCACAAGAAAAATAAATTAGGACAAAGAAAATATATATGTTTAATTTTTTCTGAAAAATTTTTAATTGTTGTCATGTTGCATAATTCTTTAGGTTTTTGGTCAAAATATATTTCAACAGAAAACAACTCGTAGATATTGCTAAGTTTAATATTGAATGATATATCGTTTCTTCGTTGGCCGAGTAATAATCTTGAGTAATCTCCCTTGGATGTGCGTTGTAACGCAGTGGATATCGGCACGGAACGAAAAATCGGAGCCGAGTTCGAGTTCTAGTTGAATTCGATGCATTCACTTACGCACAAATACCCTTGGGAAAGGTATTAATTCATCTCTTCTTCCTCCATCTATAGGTTAAATAGCAGGACAGATTGTGTTCTATGGCCTTGGTTGGCAATCAGTCTACCGCAGAAAATAATGGCAACTTACTGCGGGAAAATCTTCTGCCCAATCAGTCATGTCTCGGAAGAGACATGATCACCCAATCGTGTATCACGTATAGCACTTAACTGACTGATTGAATTTCCCTTCTCAACAGATTAAAAATGAAAAGAAAAATAGTTTCTTTTGTTTATAGAAAAAATTATTCCAGAAATAATTAACTTTTAAAAAAATATTTTCACTTTTTTAAAAAATTCACTCCTAAAATATTTGGAAACACAGAGAGAGAGAGAGAATGCAAATTGAAAATAAAGAGATATAGTTTCTGTTCATATTTTCAGTCTCTCTTTTAAAGAGAAGAAAGAGAATAAAAGAAGAAAAAATAACAACAAAAAACAAAACAAAAAATAAACAAATATCATGTTTTTGTACGTATATTTGAAAAAAATGTCTTTGTCTTTGGATTTCAAAGTTCGCACACTTTAAAAGATCACCAATTGACTGCATTAACATATATATATATATATATATATATATATATATATATATATATATAAAATGTCCTTTCAAAATATTGTTTCAAATCACAGACAAGTCACTTCAAAAGAAGTGTCATATTTTTCATTCAGTTTTTCCTTTCAAAATTGTCCAATCAAGATAAGAAAATAGTCAACTTTGCTTTAATATTTTTCTTGTTTTTTCAAAATTGTGTTATTTTCATTCTTTTCTTCTTTTTATACATTTTTTAATTCTTTTTTTTGTTGTCAGGGGAAATATATTCGTGAATAAAACAAATGTTGTCATAAAGGAGACTCGCAAAAAAAAAAAAACAGTAAAATAAAATAAAACAAACTGAAGCTAACAAAGATTATTAACTGAATACACAATGTCATCAACAAAATGCTGTTTTGTCGACTTGTGAGATTGACTGTATTTCAAATTTTTTTTTAATTTCACCAACCCTGACCAAAAACTGTTTGTTTTAATTTTTCCTTTTTTTTTTTTAATCGAATTAGTCATTTTATTAACTTTTGTGCGAGATTTGACCTCTCACTTGGAGAATTCAAATAAACAAATATTAAAAAAAATGTTTTTGTTTTGTTTCTTTTTTATATACTTTTTTTTTATCTTTCTTGTCATCCCTCTGCACACACTTTTTGGATTTTTAAAGATTTGGATAACAATGTGATGAAGACACAACATTACTGGAATTATCATTTCTGTCTTCAATCTTCAAATGTGATGATGGCGTGTTCATATTCGTGTTAGAGTTAGGATTATTGTTATTAGTGTTGTTGTTGTTTGTCTGATGTGGATGAAGATGATGTTGGGAATGAAGAGGAAGAGGTGCTGGATGGTGAAGGTTAGCATTAGGGCTGAGATTTATATTGGTGTTGTTGTTTGTGTGGACTGGGGAAGAAGTATTGTTGATGCCTGAGCTGCCTTGCAGGCTGCAATTAACAATTAAATGATGGTCTGCACCACTGGCCCCACCACTTAGCAACACCGGAGGAATATGAGTGTTAGGCTGGATGTTATTTTGAGAGATAATGTTGTTCATGACTGGAGTGGTGCTAGTTGGAGCCATGGTTGAGATAGGACCAGAAATGTTATTTGGAGATGTAACTACTCTAGAATTGGGAGGCAGGGAACCACAACTACTGTTACTGCTGCTTCCAGAAGAGCAGATCAAACTACTATTATTGCCAATGGAACTTACACTGTTACTACTACTGAGACTTCCACTGCTAATATTCATCAAATTGTGGCTTCCACTGCTACTATGGCTGCTGCTACTACTTTCACGGCTAGTGCTGCTGCTACTACTACTGCAACTACTGCTGCCTGAAATGTTTGTCATGGGGTTCATGCCTGGGTTACTGCACATGTTACTGGAAAATGTTGTTGACGGATTCACTGAGCTGACAAAGGCCTCTGCATTTTGAATAACAAGACCTGGAGCTGAGAAATTGACAAGAATGCTAATCGGATGGAACACAAGAGGTTGTTGCAGGCGGTCAAGCTGTGGTAGGGCATTCTGGAAACATGATGGCTGGATTGTAAGAGGCAGGTAATGTGTCCCTTGAGGGTGCAGGACAAAAGCTGGTAGTGGAACAGCAGTGGTGACAAGATCATTCTCAGCAGTGCGACACTGAATCGACGACATGTTACCACCATTTCCATTCGAGCTGTGTTCTGACGTTGGGTACACTGTTGAGTCTGAACTGGAACTCGGAGATTTTGATCGCACTATCTTCCGTTTTAACTTCCCAGATAGTTTTTCGTGCTTTTCATAGCTGTGTCCATGCTTTTCCAAACCATGTTTTTCGTGACTGTGAATATGCTTTTCATAAACATTAGTGTCGTGTTCAAGAATTCGTTCATGATGTGCCGACACTGATGGATCGATGCCGAATTTCTCTTCTTGCGAGAAACGCTTGGTGATATCATGCTTGAATTTATAGTTTGTAAATTTGCTGTCTTTACTATTGCTGTTTGATGATCCATCTGAACTGCTATGGGCCCGGTAGTGTGATTCAGCTTCCGTACTTGCCAAGTGTGATCCCCCATCCTCATGTGAGGGGATACTCGACACATATGACTCACTGCTTGAGTATGTGCTCAAGGAATCAACACAGCTTCCATTGCCACTATCGACTTGCTCAAAACCCGAGTTGCCATGGGAAAGCAAGTTACGTAGCTGTTTGCTGGTAGCCGAATTGATGGCCTCGTGTGAAGGTGCTAAAATAGCTGGAACGGACTGTGGTACCATCTCGGCTTTGAGATTTTGTGGTTTGCTGCTCTCACACTCAGAACCAATTGTAGAATTTATGTTTCCTTTATCATCAGTGTTGGTTTCTTCTTTTCTGTATTCACCACAGTTCTGGTTGCCTGGAAATAACAAAAGCAAGAGAAAAAAAATTCAGGATCATAAATTCATCCATAATTAGGCTGTGAGAAAAGAATTCTTCAATGCAGTGCAATTTATTCTGTTTTATAAAATTTCAATGCTTAAAAATATAAGCAATTTTGAGATGAGGTGTTTTAATCATTTACATTTTATCATTTAAATGTTATTTTTAGTGAATACCTGTATTTGAGTAGACACTCACTTTATTAACCTTTGTTGTGGAGTAGTTTTTGCACTGAAGGTTATAATCGTGCTATGTCGGTTGCTAATTGACTTAATGCACCCAAAATGTTAGGAACTTGATAATCTTCCACTGAAAGCTGACTCTTTAATATTTGGCTAACTGCCGACTAATATCAACTGCTTAATAGTTCTACTGAACTCCAATAGAAGTATGAAGAACTCCTATGAACTTCCTGTTAACTCTTATTAACATAGGAGGGAGAGTCCATTATCTGAGGAATAAGTTTGTTTCCCTATAACAACCTTAGAACACTAACCATGTATATAGTACCCAGCGCAAATGACACCATTTTAATTGCAATTTAATGACAATTTTCAGTACCTGATTTTCTTACCTAAATAATGTTTTTCAGTTCCTATAAATGTTAACTCAAAGTACAAATTTTGAAGTGCCTGCATGTATAATATTTCAAATAAAGATTTATATTTAATATTTTTTTGATATTTTCAAAAATCGGGTATGATATACCCATGGTTAATAGTGGTGTAACTTTAATTGATAGTTAGTGTTCCAGGGTTAAACAGTATATTTATTTATTTTCATTTACCCGTCTGAATATTTTAGAAATATTTTTTTAAAATATATAGTCTCTGGCTGGATCTGAACCTCAGCAACAAAGTTGGTTAATGATCAAGCAAAGTTGGATAATGCCTTATAAACACAAATCTTTCTCAGACTCTTGGAACATTCATATCTACTCAGTTTAGTATCTTAATGTAAACAAAGCAATTTTTTATAAAAATTATCTATCTCCTATTCTGGGCCATTATCCATTACACCACTCACTCATCCAAGCTTAAAGCACCTGATATTCCCAAGTGGTCATGCACCTAGATAATGACCAGGCTCAACATTGCTTAACTTTAGCAACTGTATGAGAAGTGATGTTTCAATATGATATAGGCATAAGCCTCTCATTATATCATTTTGAGCTTAGAACTTGTATCCTTAAACTTTACTCTTGCTGCTAACACTGCTATTGTTTCTGTTATCTTATCCTCTTTCACCATTGCTTCTCTTACTGCTGCTGCAGAAGCTTTACTGTCATTTCTCTTTCTTCATCAATGTCTACCATGAAGTATTTATTTCTATGTTTGGATGAATGAGAAAAAATATCAATGTCTAGAATGTGCAATAAAATTTCTGTTACCTATTACAGTCTCATTTCTTTGAGTTTGGGTTCTCAAACAGAAATTGTGCTTGGACTATAAAACTCAGGCTCAACCTCTCATCTATACAGTCAAGGACAGTTAACCCTCTAGGGCCATTCGTATCATATTTGATACAGTATTTCCCTATAAGGAAACATTTGGTATTTCCCTATAAGGAAACATTTGGTATTCATTGACTGAGCAGTCAATACTGCTTTCATTTGAAATTTATAAAATATTTCTCTTAAAAAATTTTTCAGGAAAATATTTCTTTCAAGGCTTGTTTTCATACCGTATCAAATATGATACGAATGGCCCTAGAGGGTTAAGTTTTCAAGAGATAAACAATCTAAAATTTTATATTCCTCTATTTTTTGCTTATTGTTTTCATTTCAAAGACAAAAAAGAAGTAATAATTTGAGAAATACTATATAAAACTGAGATATTAATCTACTTATATATATATATATATATATGGTAATATTTTTATTATAAGCTTATAATAAAAACATAGTTTGCTGCAACACAAGATCCATTGTGTTTTGGTACTATCTTATTAGCACCTCATCAGGCAATGAAATATTTTTTACTGCTAGGAATTATTACATATAGAAGCTTAAAAAACAACATAATTTTTTACCAAATCCAGACAGTTAAGATGGGGGGATTTTTTGGGAGGTTTATTTCAGCTAACCAATAGAAAATCAGGTCATGATAGGAGAAATTTTATTGTAAGAGTAAAGGAAGATAGAATAAAAATGACATAAGACTCAGACATTTTTTATGCCAGTGATGAAATGAATTGAGATACATATGTTGCAATATTGCAAATTGGAAAAATTATTGCATGTTATTGTGAAATGGTTACTGGATTTTCTTTAAGTTATTATTCAACTTAAAGTAGTGGACAAGAGACAAAGATGGGAAAGTTTTTTTTTTTTTAAATACATTGCACATCAAACATATGTATATGACTTAGTGGGTGATCTATCTGTTAAGCTGCAATGAATTAAATTATCAAAAGGTGAGAGAATCAATCAATATATGCTAGGAGAAAGAATATAGAAGTCTAGTTATATTATATTAGGAAATAACTATATATTAACTATATTTTTAAAAAAGTAACTATAATTTAAAAAATAAATTTTAACTATATTTAAAATTTAAACTTTTACTATCCTTTAAAATTCAAAATTTAAACTGTATTTCAACTATATTTTAAAATTTGCAATAAATTTAAAATTTAACTATATTTTAAAATTTAACTATATTTTAAAAATTAACTATATTTTAGGGTATGTTTTAGATGACGATGACAAATAGAATTTACTTTGCTACATTTATTGGGTAAGTTTAGTTTTGGGAATTTGATAATTTGTATTTTTCTTGTAAGCATAAAAAACATGGCTTATGTAAATAATAATTCCTAACAGTAATCAAGTATTTCACTGCCTGACGAAGTGCTAATAAGATAGTACCGAAACACAACAATTCTTGTGTTGCAGTAAACTATGTTTTTATTATAAACTTATAATAAAAATATTACCATACATAATGCTCTACTAAGTATCAAGCACTTAATAAAGTAAATCACTACAAATAGTGAACTGTCAAACCATTACCTTGTACTAATTCTATGAGATTATATATATATATATATATATATAAGGAAAACTCAACACATTATCTAAAGTGGTTATATACTATAATTTATTTTGATGGGTAAGTTTTTTTGTACTCATCTCATCAGACCATGAATTACAAAAAACATTTTTGTATATTATTATTGTAATATTTTTACTATAAGTAGCTTTAATAAAAACATTTTAAAATGTTTTTATTATAAGTACATTATAACTGCTTATAATAAAGATATTACAATAATAATATTGCTCTACTTTTATTGAGCATATTTTAAAAAGTAAAAGTTATGAACTGGGGATCTTTACTCCATTTGTTCTTACTCTTACTAAGATATATATATGTGTGTGTATGTGTGTGCGTGCGCGCGTGTGCATGTGCGTGTGTGTGTGTGTGTGTGTGTGTTTCTGAAAATAATCCTTTCAATTTTATGATGTCGGCCTATGATGTCAGAGGTGGATGTTAGTAGTGTGGCTGTAAAGGCTGGACCTGTTCATGAATAATTTCTAATTTCTTTTGCCTTCTTACATATCTCAGCTGAGTGGTAATCTGGCAAGATGGTCTCTGGTATGAAAGTGCATACAAAGTCGAGATGTGGTGCTGAATTTCTCCATGTAGAAAAAAACTGTACCCATTGTTTACTTAAGATGACTTACATCATCTTTTTCTTTTAATAATAATGTTCAACATGGTCACATGGTTTAGCGGTAATACTGCCTAGCGCCTTAAAAAAATGGACAACCACCAAATTATTTGTTGCTGATATCTGATGGATTACAAAATGTGAATATCTGAGAATAAAAAAAATGTAAATAGATTGGCACCACCCTTTTCCTATTGAAATAGTTAAATGTAATCACCATTTCTACTCCAAAAGTTTCTTTCCTCACACTTCCTGCTTGTGAAACTCCCTTTCATTTACTAACTTTCCTGATAGCTTCCGTCTCTAAAAAATTTAGATGCAACATCAACTGCCATCTTCTATTGTCTTGAATTCCATTAATCTTTTATCCTTTCCTAAATACCCGCTGTACCCAGTGTTGGCTTTCATTAAATGAATTTGTAAGAGATAGTGAGTTGGACTTAATATCTTAGATGATGTGTGTGAAAGGATTTCTGATGCCAACTTTCTGAAAATGCGCGGCAAATCATTTATATAGGTGTTCAAACAACCTTACAATTTGACGATAAAAATGTAGTTCCCTTAGCTTGATTCTGATTGGCTAGCTCAAACCAATCAGCAAACAGCTTACATTTATTCAAATATAAAATGGTTACATTCAAAATTTAATACATACATTTGCGTGAATCCATAAGTAAATGTGTGTTTCCATATATATGTGCAGGTGTCACAAGCTGTTATATAGTTTTTAGTTGGTTATTTAGTTTGTTATATAGTTCTTAGTTGGTTATTTATTTTGCTATTTAGTTTATTATTTAGTTATTTAGTTTGTATACTAGTGGCGTTCTGCTTTGCTTGGGGTGAAATGATTTTAAAAAATGAGTAGAATTGCTAATATCTCAGCTAGTAGACCTAGTTGTTTGTATGTCTCAAGAATTATTTACCTGAAATAAACTTTTGGCTGGCTGCTTCCAGATGGCTGATGACTCTCATACAGAACTGGTCTTTGCTGTCAAGACCCTCACACTCAACAAAATACCTGATTGTCTCTGCTTCACACTCTTTGAACCCAAGGTAGAACTTTTCAGCACAACACTGACCTTGGCTCACTACAATAAAAAATAAGCAAAAGTGAGATGCATAGAGATTAACAATGAATGTAAAACAATGAAATTCTAATTGTAACACAGAAAGTATCTATTATCAGAAAGGCACAGGGAATTTATGAATACAGACATGGCTAATATATAACAACAAACCAAATAACAAAGCTAAGTAATTAAATAACAAACTAAATAACAAACAACAAAACTAAATAAAAAACTAAATAAACTAAATAGTAAAATAACTAAATAAAAAACAAACTAAAAAACAAATTAAATAAATAAGTATAAAATAAATAAACTAAATAACAACATAAATAACAAAGTAAATAACTAAATAACAAAGTAAATAACTAAATAAACTAAATGACTAGATAATAAATTAAATCACAAACTAAATAACTAAATAATAAACTAAATGACAAAGTAAATAACCAACTAAAAACTATATAACAAACTTGTGACACATGCACATACATATGGAAACACACATTTACTTACGCATTCACGCAAATGTATGTATTAAATTTTGTATGTAACCATTTTATATTTGAATAAATGTAATCTGTTTGCTGATCGGTTTGAGCTAGCCAATCAGAATCAAGGTAAGGGAACTACATTTTTACCGTCAAATTGTAAGGATGTTTGAACACCTATATAAATGATTTGCCGCGCATTTTCAGACAGTTGGCATCAGAAATCCTTTTACACACATCATATAAGATATTAAGTCCAACTCACTATCTCTGTACACTACAAAAATGAATGTTATTCATTAACAATCAGAACTGAACAATTCTCTTAGCAATAATATTCCTCACATGAATTTCTTATCACACTGATAAATCTTTCAGCAACAATGAACATTTCAACTTACTTCAAAAGCTCTAACACAATTTTCATACAGTTCATGAAAGACACCTTCAAACAAGAAAAAATCAACATCTATGTAATGTATGTCTTTCTTGTTATTTATACTTTATAGCTGCAATTGATACTTTGTCAATTTCATTCAACTTTCCATTTGCTTGTTTAATTAATGATTTCAATGCTTATTGTATGCAAGGATTTATTTCGGAAGTTCCTTTGGGAAGTGGCCTTGTGCCATGTAAAATCCAAATCTAAATTAACCTTGCATAGTAAGACCCCACAAACTAAATAACAAAGTAGATAACAAAATAACAAAATAACAAATAAAATATGCTAAATAATAAACTATATAACAAACTAAATAACTAAATAACAGACTAAATGACAAGCTAATTAACTAAATAAGAAACGAAATGACAAAGTAAAAATTTAAATAAAAAACTAAATAACTACTAAATAACAAAATAAAAATCTAAATAAACTAAATATTTTATAAACTACACAACAAAATAAATAACAAACTAAATAAAAGTATAAAACTATTTAATGAACTAAATGACTTCTGGGGACGCAGCTGTGAGACAGTCAAGAGGCAGTCGAGACACAGTGTAACTATACAGTTTGGAGGTACGCTTCTATCTGCTAATTACTCTCTTACTTGTATATATGTTCTATTATTCTAAGACACTGTTTGATCCTACCTTCTTGTTTCCGTGTCTTTCTTCCTGGCCTTAACTACTACAACAACTTGGCGATGAAGATTCGGCACAACAATAACAAACTTAAAAACTAAATAAACAAATAACAAAGTAAGTAACAAACTAAATAACAAACTGAATAACTAAATAACAAACTAAATAAAAACTAAATGACAAATTAAATTATTAAATAGCAAAACAAATACGAAAGAAAATTTCAATGTTTAGGTGGAGACATTAAAAATATAGAGTTAAATAAAGTAGAAACTCAATCCTAGACAGAAAACAAGGAATAAACCACTACTCCTGTTAAAAGACTGGGGAGGTTTGTGAATTGGATGATAGGTGAATATATCTGCTCCTAAAGAAGGATTAGATGTCACTAATCTGGGAGGAAATAAATGGCATGTACATATTAGGGAAATATACTTTGAGAGTCTAACAACCACAGATCATATTTTTCCCATGTGAGTCATTAATATATATTTTTTCCAAATGTAAATTTGTAGTAATTTTGAGTGATTAGATTATTACTTAATAACAATTGAAAACTGATCCCCCACTTTGTATGTAGTAGAATCATATATTAATTTTACTTTAATTAAAATTACAAGAAGTATATTTTTACTGTACTCTATTCTTATAAACCTTTTCTTGTAAATCATTTTTGCCTCCAGCATCTTAGAATAATCTCACATTGTCATAACAAAGACTTGATGTAGCCATTACAAGGGGGATAACTCTAGTCCAGCAAAAAGTTACAAAGAAAAATATTTAGAAATATATGAAAAATATGAACTGAACACATACTGTACTTACCAATTGATCTATGAACATTCTGTAGATGTTTGATATGTCTGATTGCCATCTCAATAATTTCTGTCTTCTCAATTCGTCCTTGGCCCTGAAGAAAACAAAAGAAAGTACTGCAGTGGTTGTTCAACTGATTTAAAGAAGGCATTTTTACAGTTTTTCTATATTTTTTAGATAAGACATTATAACTATTTACACTAATTACATCATTTGGATTGTTGTTCTCATCTTTACTGTCACAATGTTTCAGTTGTTGTACACTTCTGGTCTTCTTTAGGCGATTTACATTGGAATTTTAAACCAAACCCTTTATTTAGTCCACAGGAATTAGAATATGTGAACTAAATAAAATGGTTCGATTCGAAATTCCAACATATATCACCTGAAGAAGTCTAAAATGTAGAATGTTCAAAATTTAAAAAAATATGTGTTAAAGAAAAATATATCTGCAAAGACTAGCCTAGTAAACTAAATTATGGCAATAAGCTCATATGTTTGAATATTATAATTATGTATGTATATTTATTATGTACATATTTATATGAGTGTACACTGAAAAGCCCAATCCATTTTTCAAAATCTGACCCAGTGACCAAATATCAGATTTTTTAGGGAGAAGACCTTTTCGGCACCCATTCATATATATATATATATATATATATATATATATATATATACATGGAGAAGTGCAAAAATAGTTATACAGTTGTGAATCTTTTAATTGCTAAATCTGTCATAGCTTGAGTTTACCAACTATAATTATTTTTCATTACATATATATATATATATATATGTGTGTGTGTGTGTGTTTGTGTGAGTGTGTGCACATGTGTGTGCCTATACTTTCTAACACACACATTTATCATCCACTTAGACATCGTTTTTATAAGATACTTTTGTTACTTTTTCTTTTTAGTTTTTCTGCTGAAGAGCCATATTATCATTGTCCATAATAAAAAAAATATATCCAAATTTTCAGAAAAAGAAATAAATATCCAACAATGTCTTCAAGAAGAAATAATAGGAAAACAAAAACAAAGTGATTTTAATTACAATCTACTAAAATACATCAGCATTTTAAGCACTGAATGGCTTTTTAAAAATTTATTATTCATGCATGGTGTTTGATTTTGAAGCCACTGACACAACATCATACAAAAGTTTGATGATGACAATAAAAAAAAAAAACAGCAGCAGCAAAAAAAAAAAGAAAAAAAAGACATTAAATTGAACAACAAACATATCAATGGCTGCTTTTTGTTTCTTTGTATGAAAACTTATCAGTAAATATTTCTATTTGCTGAGAGATGTCATTACTTAACATGGAGAAAAAGTATTGAATAAAATACGTTTTTTAGTTGTAGACTTTATAAAAATCAGATATCTACTACTGGCTATAATTATTAGGCCATTCCATTTTTTTTTTAAAGAAATGATGTATTTCATACTAATTTTTAGTATTTATTGACAAGTGAAAATAGAAGAGTTCTTTTGTTATTATTACTTTGCAAAATTTTACAAGGCAAGGAAGCAAAGATGAACTCGTCTGAATCACCCTAAATTTTCTTCATTTTTTTCATTGATGAAACTGCAATATAGGTAATTATTAAATATTTATAAACTAGCAGTATAGCTCGGTGTTGCTCGGGTGTAATGAAAGCTTTAAAACTAATTCATGGTCCTGGAGCTCAGACTCTTTCAACGTTGGCATGAAAGACTGAAAAGCAATAGTTGTTTCCAGTTAAAGCGAAACTGTAGACTGAAAGAAAAATGAATGGATGTAAGTCAAATTTTGATTTCCTGGTATCGATATCAAATAAATTTTTTTCGTTGTAAACTGAATTTTGAAGGCTAAATAAGTCCTCTGAGTAAATGGTATCATGGCTGAGACTAAGAACTACAATTATACCTACTTAGAACCAAACCCGAAGCAAAAACTAAAATAAAAGGGCTGAAAAAAATAGAGATAAACAGACACTCACACAAACATCTTGCCTTGTATATTATCGATTTTCTGCACTATTGTAAGAACTGCAACCCTGAAACTTCTGAATATCGTTGCTTATGTTTTTGTCTATGAGTGTATCAAATCTGATTAAAATCGGACCACTCCTTCTATAACCCGATTTTTTCGATTATTGATTTTCGATATTTATCGGGGGTACCTCGACAAAAAACCTAGCTAAGAACACTCGCAGATGCTTATAGTACAATTGTGTAAATTTTCAAGAAAATCGGTTCAGCTGTTTTGAAGTCTATAGGTAACAGACACACACAAACACAGACACACACACAGACAAAGTCCCATTTATAAACAAGTTTAGATTCATTTGATGCACATGTTATTGCAAAAGAACCATTCTATTTTCATTTACAATTATTCACTTGGCAATAAATACTAAACAAAGTATGAAATGCATAATTTTTTTAAATACTGGGGTGGCCCAATAATTATGGCCAGTTGTGTATGTGAAACATCTTTTCAATTAATTTTTAAAATAACAACAAAAATGTTTAATAAAAAAAATCTTTTCTAATTATAAAAAAAACAACAACATATAACTGGAAAAAAAAATAATTTTATCAATATTCTATTTCTGGAAAATGTTTATTTTTAAAAACTATCGCTCCAGTAAGTTTTGTTTGCAATTAAATTTATACAAATATCACTTATCTAAGTAATTAATTCTTTTTACATTGTGTATTTATTGCTGAAGCAAACTTTTATTTTATATTTATTATTTTGCTGAAGAGTAGACTTAAAAATATAAGAACACAGTTGTTTTGTAAATTTAGAAGGAAGATTCTTTCTTTCTTTCTATTCTTTCCATTCAATAAGATCATTATAATTATTCTTCCTAACTATCATTTGTTTAAAAGAATGTCATATTCTTTCTTCTTTACTATCCTTACCATTATTATTATAGTCATCATCATTATAACTTTCTGTTATATCCTTTAAAGAGGTTACAAACAGACAAGGTGATACTTGAGTGAAAGAACAGCAACATGTGCATAGATGGAAGAAGAGAGGTTTATTGTAAAGAGAATACACTACGACAAGACAGGGAATCTGATAGCAGACTAGTGATTACCAAACCAAGAGACAGGTATCTCTTGTGCTCACTATATATGTCTACTAATATAACTAATATAATCAGTTCACATAGGCAATAGGGAGTGTGGAACATTTCATTACAACACCTTCCTTCTCTTCTTTCCATTAGAATAAAATCGTTACAGCTTTCATGATAATAGCCAAATGGGAGAACATGAGAACATAACAACACTGGTAAAATAACATCCTTGAAAATGGCCAGTGAAGAGGTTAAAAGCACTTGGAAAGTCATAAATTATGGAATTACATTCCTTATCTCCAGTAAAAAGGAAACATGTAAGAATACTGGAAAATTTAAATCATAAATTAATAAAATCTTCCTTGTCGGTCGTTTTTAACGAAATATGTTTAAATAAAAGATTGCTGCCCAAATATATATTAACATATATATATATATTTTTATTTTCACATATATCTATATTTTCTGTCATGATATATTTTTCTTGAGTTATCTCGGAAACATTTTAGAAGAAGTTTATGAGTTCTCCCAGTCACAATTATATATATAATTTTCTAAACATATACTGTTAAATATAAGAGACAATGAATGTCTATTATGTTTAATCATGAGCCATTCTAAACATCGTATTTTGGCTGTAATTTCAGTTGAAAATAAAGACAAAAATTCTTCAACTTTTGGATAATTTTTTATTAAGTTGGTTCTAAGCTTTCATGAGCCATCTTCAGAGAGAACCAACTTCTTGGCTACGGCAAACATCTGGGTCTCTTAAAAAATTTTCAATATTTAAATGTTTAAATATCCTGTTAAAGGATGCAAAATAAAATTAATACTATAAAAACAGACATGTTTATTAAAACGAGATGAAAAGATATAATCACCATAAATAGAAATCTGAAACAAGGAAATAAAAATAAAAACAAATAAAAGTGGGAGAAAAATTAAAAAAAGCTTTTTATTAGTTTTTTTCTCTTCTGTTTTATTAATTCTTTTTTCTTGCTTTCTTTTTTTATCATCTCTCCTTCTATATTTTTATCTCTTTTTAAGAAACCTGCCTGTTTTTATAGCACTAATGATATTTAAATGATGAATTTTCAGACATTGTTAAAATAAAAAATATGCATTTACCAGCCTGATGATCCACACTTTGGTGGTTAAACTTAAGTAGCAGTAATTATAATTTTTTATATTTTATAAAAGCTTTATCATTATGTAGCACTTTTAACAGCCATTCATAAAAAATTGGTGTAAGCAAATAATTTTGCAAAAATAAATGAATATATATATATATATATATATTTATATCTATATGTATGGCAATATTAATAGATAATAATATAACAATGTTATAAATGATAATAACAGCTATGTTATTAATAATCATAAAAAAATTAGTATCAATATATGATTTTAAAATTTCTAGTTTAAAATTAGTAATTGATACATAATCTCCTGTTTGTATGTAAGAAAAATCTAACTGAGGATTTTCTTATGTACTTAGATTGCCTCAATATGAAAATTTATGTTATAGGGAAAGAGTGTTCAATATCAGTGGCAAACTATTTATAGATATCAACAGAAATCAACACTGCATGGTTACTGTCTGTTTCATGCTTCCAAAGCTCTTCAATGTCACTAATCCTTTTGTGGATTGTAAGCCACCAGGAGATTAAGGAATGTTAGGAAAGGAGAAAACTGTTCAGCACAATTCTTTTTTGGGGGGGCTAATACTTATTTTTCTTTGTATTTTTTCCTTAGATTTTAAATTTTAGTATTTGAAATAAAATTTATTAGATTTGAGTTATGGAATTTTATTTTTTTGCCATGATGTGGTTGTAGGTAGCACAGTAGGAATTTGCTTATGTGCTTGTTAAATCTAATAATCTTTATTTCAATTATCAAAATATTTAGAACCAAAGAAAAAAAATTAAATAATTTTGCAATTAACTGTTACTACTGATGAAGTTATCTCCCTTGGAAATTTGTTTTTGTTTATTATAATTTGGTGATAATTACTTAGTAACTAATAACTAGATGATTGAACTGGAAATTGCTTTATTCTCCAAATTAGATCATTTTAATGCTATTTAACATGAATAGAGGTTTATCACTCATTTCCTGTTTAGGTTGGGGTTTTCATGTCCTTTCACTCTCTGTAGACCCTTGCATCTTAGTGAAATTATTGTCTTGCTTGGGATGAATTGATTAAAAAAATTGCTCTAACAAATATTGTGCTATGATGTGCCATTTTTTCTGTGTTACAGTAATAAACACAAGAACATACAAAACTCAGACTATTATAATTAGAAATGATTCTGAAATATGAGGCCTGATAAAAAAAAGTCAAAGTTCTGCTGGTGAGAGAGAAAGAGAAAGAGGGAGAGGGAGAAAGAGAGAGAAAGAGAGAGAGAGGGAGAAAGAGGGAGAGGGAGAAAGAGAGAGAGAGAGAGATGAATAATACAGTAAAATTTTACATTTAAAAGTTCATATGATGTCCCCCCCCCCCCCAAAAAAAAACAGAGAACAGTTTACAACACAGTAAATACAGTAATTGAGGCGAGGAAGCACATAAGTAAAGCAGGTCTTACATTACAAACATTGCAGAGTTGTGAGAGGGGCTAAGCTTGGTAAAATGACTAAAAAAAAATATATGTATAAATCTTTATTTGACAAAGAAGAGAAATAAAAAAAAATATTTAAGATTCCATCAAAGCATAATTCATTTTAAAAAATCAAATAATAATACAAAACAATGAAATAGAAATCATCTCATTATACTTAATTCTTTTTTCTTGTCAATGCACCCAATATCAGTTCAGTTGTGAACAGAAAACATAAAACACTGAGTGCCTTCAAACCCAAGAAGAGAGTGTCACAAACTGGGTGCTTTCTGTTTATTATTGTACAGAAACCTGTTTCAAAAATCTGTAAACATAATATATTTTTTTCATGTCCTTTCTATAAATACTTTCATGGTGATCATAGACTTCATAGAGACTTTGAGGTATTATGGTGACTGTAGCTGTAGTGCAGTGGATATATGCTCAGAATAACAAATTAGAGATCTGAATTTGAATTCCAGTAAAATTTGTTTGTTCACTGATGTACAAAGAAAGATACTGATCCATTTCTTCTTCCTCCAACTATGGATTAAATAGCAGGATAGGTTAGGTTCTATAGCCATAGTTGGCAACCAGTCTACTGCAAAAAGCAATAATAATCGACTGCAGGAAAATCTTCTGCCTAGTCAGTCACAAATTGAAAGAGACATGATTGCCCAAGCGTGTATCATGTACAGCACTTAACTGATTGATTAAGAATGATAATTAAGAATATGCTGTTTTGGTTTAATGAATACTGTAGTCTGTTTGGGTCAGTAACTGTGGCTAGCAAACTTTAAGATAAAACAGATTGAAAACCAGCCTTCTCTCAATCACCCCTTTTGGCCTTATGCCATATCTTTATATTTGCAAAATAAATATTACTTTCCTCTAGACTTTAAGAATTTAAGCACAGTACTAGTCCTCGGTAGTATAGTGGTAAGTATCCCCACCTGTCACTTGGGAGACCAATGATTCGATTCTCCGCTGGGGAGGCTTTAATAATTTAGGATGTGCATAGTCTACGGCTATATCATGTTGAATACGCCGGTTCCCGTCCGATCACCGAAGTTAAGCAACATCGAGCCTGGTCAGTACTTAATGGGTGACCATTTGGGAATACCGGGTGCTGTAAACATAAGGACCAAGAATGGTCCACTGTTCCTCCAGGTTTGGGGGTTGGGTGCAGAGCTAACAACCCTGCCCCGTAAAAAACGGTTTTGTTTCAGAAACAGCAACAAAAAGTTGCTGCTCTAGGCACCATCTGGGTGTGATGGATAAATGATGATGATGATGATTGTGGTGCAGTGGATATCGGCTTGGAATGAGAAATCGGGGAGCCGAGTTCAAATTCCAGTTAATAATGATAATAATTCCTTAAAACTAAAATTAACTCACACCTTCCTGGCATTATCTTAAAGTAATGCCTTCTTTTACCCCACTAGCAGTATAGCCCGGCGTTGCTCGGGTGTAATGAAAGCTTTAAAACTAATCCATTGTCCTGGAGCTCAGACTCTTTGGACATTGGCATGAAAGACTAAAAAGCAATAGTTGTTTCCAGTTAAAGTGAAACTGTAGATTGAAAGAAAAATGAATGGATGTAAGTCAAATTTTGATTTCCTGGTATTGATATCAAATACGTTTTTTTGTCGTAAACTGAATTTTGAAGGCTAAATAAGTCCTCTGAGTAAATGGTATCATGGCTGAGACTAAAAACTACAATTATATCTACTTAGAGCCAAACCCGAAGCAAAAACTAAAATAAAAGGGCTGAAAAACTGATATTGATCAGATCCGTTAGGATATCGGGGTATTGATTTCCAATATCAAGGATATTATAGATTTTCTGCACTATTGTAAGAACTGCAACCTTGAAACTTTTGAATATCGTTTCTTATGTCTTTGTCTATGAGTGTATCAAATTTGATTAAAATCGGACCACTCCTTCTAAAACCCAATTTTTTTCGATTATTGATTTTCGATATTTATCAGGGGTACCTCAACACAAAACCTAGCTAAGAACACTTGCAGATGCTTATAGTACAACTGTGTAAATTTTCAAGAAAATCGGTTCAGCCGTTTCGGAGTCTATAGGTAATGGACACACACACACACAGACACAGACACACACACAGACACAGACACACACACACACACACACACACACAGACAAAGTTCCATTTATAAATTAGTTTACATTAGATTTGGATTTAGATATATTTTGATCATTTTGCTTAGTTTCTATTTTTTCAATTTCACATGAAAACTTGGAAGTTTTCCAACATATTTCAGTGAAATTTTCACTTTCTGGAACTATAGTTTGTAATTATTTAATAATAATAATCCAATTTCGTAATATTGTAATAATTTTCTAATCTTGTCATAATCTAAATATATAGAAAAGAGAAGGTGCAAGTTTATATTGATGCCAGGCAAATGTGGGTCAGTTATATAAGAATCTGAATATATAAAGTAGATCAGTTGTTTGATCTGATAGAGCTGGGGTCGGCAACCTTTTACTATGTGCCGACTTAGGGTTTTAAAATCATTCAGTGTGCCAATGGTATACATATTTTCATACAAGCCTAGGTCATTATACCTGTTCTATAATATATTTTATATAGTAATATATACAATATGTAAATCACATTAACAGAAATAAACTATTTTTAAAAGTTTTTTTCTAAGTTTTTATTATTAATGGGAACTTTGCCCATGCATAGTCTTAGCCAATTGCTCAATATTGGTTACATACTTTGTTATGTTGAGTTTTACACAATTTTCTAGATGTTTAGGTGTTTAGGCAACTTTGTTGTGGACTTAACACTGCTTTCATATGAGAGAAAATTTGCTCACAGGAATAGGTTGAACCAAAAGCCAAAAGCCAAAAGAAGAAAAAAAAACAGATGAAATATCTTGGGAGTTGAGAAGAGCAGCAGAATTTTCAAAATTTTCATCTTCCAGAGCCTTCCTTAGTTCAGCAAATTGTGCCATTGGAAATTGCTTAGTGTGCCACATGATGAAAGCTCTTGGGAGGGATGTCCAAGTGTTCAGAATAGTAGCAAACTTTTCTAAATTTTTGTCTTCCAGAGACTTCCTTAGTTCAACAAATCATCACATTAGAAATTGCTTGGTGTGACACATGTGCTGTAGGTTGCTGACCCCTGTGATAAAGAATGTAGCTACTACAGGTGGTTATTTTATTGTTGTGTTCTTTATATTTGTATATATTGTATATATACTTTGTATATATATATATTTGTATATATTTGTATATATATATATATATATATATATATATATATTTGCCTGTATGCAAATCACCAGCACAGATAAGCATACTGAAATTCTTTCTATTTCACAGATTTATAAATCTTAAAAAGAAGATCAAGAAAAAAAAAAATATACAAATTACCAGTGACAGAAAATATAGATAGTTCTAAACAGGTTGAGAAAGGTGAATAGATAGACATAAGAGAAATAATGTCGGGAAAAGAAAAAGAAAGAAAAATAGTTGATTGGTATAGTGAGAATGAGTGAAAATATGTGAGAAATAAAAAAGTTTTTAAAGGGAAGATTGGAGAAAAATATTTATTTATTTTTATACCCAGTAAAAAAAAAAAAAAAAAAATTGCTCACAAAACAAAAAACCAAATATCCAGGGTAAAAAAAAAAAACTGGAAGAGAACTTACCTCAGTTTATATGAGCAAAACAGAAATGCTTTTACAGTATATTGACATACAATGTCTGAAAAATGCTTAAATTTAAAAATAATTTAGATCAAAAAAGCAGAAGAAGGTCTTGTTTATATTCTTTTTAATTAAAAAAAACAAAAATAAAAATGACTCAGAACGAAACAATATCAATGCATTGAAGTAGAAAAACAAACCAGGACAAAAAAGGATTCCTCTCAAGAAAATGAATGGTGTCTAAATATGAAAAAATAATGATAATGGAGAAAGAACTTTGATAATTTTATTTTAACTGACTTCCTGCTATGACAATATTGTTCTCCATTAAATCCTGGCACTTTCCACAGGGTGTTCTTTTTTTTCTTTTCTCCCCCTCACAATAAAAATTCTTTTTCTACTGCAGGTCAGTGAAAATGGCATAACTGTTCTAAAAACTATGAAACAAAAATAACGTCAGTAGGAAGAAGATCAATTTTGGTTTGGAAATTAAATGATAAGATACCCTGTTCAATACAGTGAAAAAAAAATAATTTAATATATAAAATGTATTAATAAATGACAATTATTCATGAATAAGCATGACACCATTACTTTGAGACCATTGAAGACCATAAACACAAAGAAATTAAAATAATTCAGTTTTTTCTCTAAACCAAAACTCAGAAATATTAAAAATAAATAGCGAATGACTTTTCAAACTAACAATTATTAGGTGCTACTAAAATATTCTTTGTTTTCATTTTTTAAACCATTTCTAGGTCAAATAATGTTTGATCTTATATAGTTTTAAGGTGTGTTATATTTATAGGATAAAGTGATATATTAGAAAATGTGTAAATATAAAAGTGAACACTGAAGTCAGTACACAGAGGTGACAGGTGCAATCATCAGGCCTGATGATTGCACCTAGCATGAAACAGTCTGTTGCCTCTGAGTGTTGATTTCAATTTCTTTTTAAATAAAATAAGAGAAAACAGTTATGAATGTATGCGTTGAGAGAAATCAAATGATGAAACAATTTTCATTCTAAATAATGTGAAAATCATGTAGGAATCATAAACGAAATATATTTCCATTTAAATTCTAGTGAAAATGATGTTAACAATTAGATTCTTTTAATGAAATAATAAATTACTAAATATCGTTAACAGTTAGTATCTTTCAATGAAATATGAAATAACTATGTATCAAAATTACTATAATAACTTAATTAAGTAATAATATATAAATAAGAACCATATATATAAATTACCATTTTATTTAAAAAGAACGTGTTGACACATACAGTTAAACAAACACAAGTTTTATCTTCTACATTTAATATTCATCTATTGCTTTATCACATGTGACAAGTATTTGACGTTTGAAACTTTGTTTTTTTTTTTAATCATATCACCCCAAGCAAGGTGGCAACACCACTGATGCGCAGGGGGCTACGTAAGAGTGAAAAGATTGGAAAAGAGAAAGCCAGAAACCACATCTTAGACAGGGAACAAGGGATGAGCCTCTCCACCTGTTCAATAGACATGGGTGGAGTGGGAACCGGGCGATAGTTTAGTCTATCTATTCCAATTGAAAAAGAAAAAGAAAAAGGGTAAAAAGATTGGAAAAGAGAAAGCCGGAAACCACATCCTAGACAGGGAACAAGGGATGAGCCTCTTCATCTGTTCAATCTATACCTTATTTAAAAATACTGTCACTCAGATTTTTAAATCATTTATCTTTATTAAATCTCTGAAGAAGCTTGTTATAAGTGAAACGTTAGATTAAAGACACTTTTTCCTACTTGTTCTTTATTTATTCTATTCATCTTGTCAGATTCCAATCCATATATTCAACTCATATATATATATATGCATGCTGATATATATATATATATATATATATATATATATATATATATATATATATCAGCATGCAGTGTGGGTATAGAAGAATCCAAAGGAGTATCCTGTACATACAGTGGTAGGATAACTCTCTAAGAGAGCTCTAAGCATATATGCATATAAATACATATAGAGCAAATATAAGAAAAATTAAGGCAGACACGTTATCTCATGGTGAATTAGGAAGTATAGGCTTATTTCAGTCGAACCATCATCAGCATCAAAACAGAAACCCAAAGTAAAATGGAAAATCCTAGAAAAAACTAGAACTTGCAACTCACTTAATGACATTTGCCCTTTATGTCTAAGTGAAAAACTACACATTCTTCAGTACCATAACAGCAACGATTTATTAAACTGTAGAGACAAATTAGCAGTAATATGTAAACATTGCAAATATTTCTCGCTAAAATTTAAGTAAACAAAAAAAAACCCCAACCACGAAACCCCCCAAAAAACACAAAAATACACACAACCAACCCTATAAATAAACAGAAAAAGAAAACAAACCCTATACAATACCAACAAAAAATAATGCAGTTGCAGCAGAATAGTAGATAAATAAATAAACATATCAACATGATAAAAACAAAAAAATAAAAAAACAAAAAAAGCACACACCCGAATACAAAATAACATAAATTAAATTAAGAAGAAACCAACCCCAAAACAAAACAACACCTACCAACCCCTAAACCAAATAACAACACGCAAGCTGCCTAAACCCTCACAAGATAAATAGATTAACCTATCCTGAACTCAACCACAAACAAACACTTAACCCTAAGACCTTAAAAAGGTCAACAGAACTCAAAATATAGACCAACCCCTCTAACACCCCCCCCCCCAAAATGAATCCAACACAAATAAACAAGCTTTTCAACTAGATAATTCTCATTTCTAAAAAATCACCTGAAGATGAAGCCAACATCATAATGGGCTGGCTTCAAAATGTGAAATTTTTTGTGTAGTGATACTATGAATTTATAAAAACATTGTAACAACCAATACAGTATAACGCTCTACATTTGTATCGAGCACTCTTTATAAAAGTAAATGCATGAACAAAAGGTTAAAAAAACCTACGAGTTCAACAACTTAGTTACAATATATATATATATATATATATATATATATATATATATATACAAAAAACAATGTGTTCATACAACTAGCAGAAAGACTGTCAGGTGACCAAAAGAAAACTTAATAAAAAGAAAAAAAAAACTAACAATGAATAAACCAAAAACATTTTCCCACTTGGTCATATAATCACCTAACTTTTTACTATGAAAAGAAAAAGCTACAGAAATTAACTTAGATACCTACAAATGTAAAACTTTGTTGGAAAATATAAAAAAGTTAGTTTTAAGTTTTGTAATTATAATCGAATAATAATTAGATATGCATTGTCCTGCAGTGGATATTGGCTTGGAACAAGAAATCAGAGAGCTTGAGGTTGAATTTGTTGCATTCACTTATGTGCAAATACCCTTGAGAAATGTATTAATCATCTTTTTTCCTCCAGCTATGGGTTAAATAGCAGGACAGATTTCGTTCTATAGCCTTGGTTGGCAACCAGTCTACCACAGAAAGTCAAAGGAATCTACTGTGGGAAAATATTCTGCCCAGTTAGTCATGTCTTGAAAGAGACATGATCACCTAAGTGTGTATCACGTATGGCACTTAACTGACTGACTGATTAATAATTAAAAGTTTATGTGTGATATTGAATGTAACTATGACTAATTACTAATTACTTATACTATTACTAATTACTAATTCTATATTTATAATACTAATTACTAATACTATTATATCACCAAACCAAAATTGATATTTTCTCTTTCCTTGAGACATTTCTTTTTTTTCATAAACATTTTTCTGAAGCCTCTTATTTTTTATTTGTTATTTTTCTCTACTGATGGCCAACAGTATTATGCACCACTCACCAACACTAGAAAAGAAAATCATTCATTGTGGTGGAAAAAAAAAAAAAGAGAAAACAAAAAAATTAAAGAAATAAATTGATAAAATTTTTTGAAGGAACAATCTGACTGGAGCAAGATCAGTGGCATTTATATTTATTAATATTTGATTATTTAAAACTGTAGGAATTAGGTTTTGAGGTTAAAAAAATTTAAGGATTGGATTAAATAAAAAAAAAAGAGAAAAATGTTAATTATTCAACAAAAATTAAAACAAATAAAAAGAATTTTAGACACAACCGATCTTTTTTTTTTTTTTAGTTAAGAGTCAGGGAGTGGATTAGAAAAAAGGGGGTTGTTTTTTAGGCAGAGATGAAAGGCAAGAGCAATAAGGGATTAAATAGGAATGCTTGAGAAAAAGAATGAGAAATAGTTGAAAAGGATGAAAGGGAGATTGTAAGAAGTGATAGAAAGATTTGAAAAATAATAAGAAAATTGAAGAAGAAAAAATAAGGTAACCCCAAAAAATAATGATTGGAAAGAAAGAAAAGAAGAAAGAGATGGAGCTGATAGAGACAAAAAAAAAAAAAATGAACATTCTTAAAAGAATGAACACTGAAAAAATTACAAGCTCCCTGAAAATTGATACCCTTTTTACCTTGGCATATTATTTTGAGTGAGAATCTATTCAATGTTTAAGCACTCTTAAAAAATGAATTGTGCTTGTCATAATGTAGTATAGGTATCAATGGGAGGTAACTCAATTTTAAAACTAAGATAAAAAATGATTTGCAGTTGAAACATAAAACAGAAATTGAAATAAAAAGGAAAATTGGTGGAATAGATAGATAGATAAGAGACTGGAAAAGATAAGACAGATAGATAGATGGAGACTGAAAAAGATAAGAGACATAGATAGATAGATGAGAGACTGAAAAGACAGACATAGATAGATAGATGAGAGACTGAAAGATAAGAGACATAGATAGATAGATGAGAGACTGGAAAGATAAGACATAGATAGACAGACAAGAGACTGAAAAAGATAAGACATAGATAGATAGATAGATAAGAGACTGGAAAAGATATATTGATAGACAGATAAGAGACTGGAAAAGACAGAGAGAGAGATAGATAGATAGATAGATAGACAAGAAAATTGAAAAATAAGATAGATAGATAGATAGAAAAGAGACTGAAAAATAAGATAGATAGATAGATAGATAGATAGATAAGACTGGAAAAAAATACATACATAGATAGATAGATAAGACTGGAAAAAATAAGAGACATAGATAGATAGATAAGAGACTGGAAAAAAATAAGAGACATAGATAGATAGATAGATAGATAAGACTGAAAAAATAAGAGACATAGATAGATAGATAGATAAGAGACTGAAAAAATAAGACATAGATAGATAGATAGATAGATAAGAGACTGGAAAAAATAAGAGATATAGATAGATAGATAGATAGATAGATAAGACTGAAAATAAGAGACATAGATAGATAGATAGATAGATAGATAGATAGATAGATAGATAGATAGACTGAAAAACAGACATAGATAGATAGATAGATAGATAGATAAGAGACTGAAAAAAATAAGACATAGATAGATAGATAGATAGATAAGACTGGAAAAACAGAGACATAGATAGATAGATAGATAGATAGATAGAAAGAGACTGGAAAAAATAAGACATAGATAGATAGATAGATGGAGACTGGAAAAAATAAGAGACATAGATAGATAGATAGATAGATAAGACTGAAAAAAATAGAGACATAGATAGATAGATAGATAGATAGATAGATAGATAAGACTGAAAAAATAAGAGACAGATAGATAGATAGATAGATAGATAGAGACTGGGAAAAATAAGAGACATAGATAGATAGATAGATAAGACTGGAAAAAATAAGAGACATAGATAGATAGATAGATAGAGATTGAAAAAATAAGACATAGATAGATAGATAGATAGATAGATAGATAGATAAGAGACTGGGAAAAATAAGAGACATAGATAGATAGATAGATAGTAAGACATAGGTTGAGGAAAAAAAGGAAGGACTAGTAGAAGAGGAAGTAGAGGTTCTTTCTGCATTTGATAAGGAGAGGAAAGTAAAGTCCTGATTGGTTTATCAACATTTAATATGTAAATAAATCAAACCTGACTGAAGATGACAATAATAATAAATAAATAAATAAAAAATGAATAAATAATAATAATAATAATAATATTATAATAAATTAAATTTAAAATGATAACAATAAAAAAATTAACCATTCAGTAGAATTTTCACTGACTAATTATAAAATACAAACAAAATTAAAAAGAATTCAAGTACAGCAGAGCAAATCATTTTTTAGAACCTTTTGAAAAAGCATGATGATGAATATTTGACAAAATCCTTTGATTTCTGGACAAATTCATATCTATATATGTTCAAGAATTTATAATTCCATTGAATAATCCCTTTTTATATTGGCTACGATCATCAGCACAATCAATAAAATTCAAAGAAATCAGTAATGTATTTTTATTGAGTTTTGTTGATAGCTGAAAGAAAAAAAAATGAATGAAAATTATTTAGAAACAAAAGAAATTAAATGTTTCATTTATTATTTACATTAGGACTAATGTTCTCATCTTTGTTGCTATTATCACAATGTTTTTGACCATTATGCCTTCCAGCCATCTTCAGGTATCTATCAACTCATGTAATTTTCTGGGAATTTTGAACGGAACCCTTTATTTAATATACGGTGGTAGATTGTTTACATTCTACTGTCTATGTCTAGAGATATCTAATCTTGTTTTTATTTAGTAAAGCTCCTTTATGCTTGCTCAGTTTCTACTATTTAAATCTATTCAGCCCAGAAATTGAACTCACAACTACTGTCACCAAATATATGAAGCAACACTTTAATCCACTAGGTCCTGCAGAAACAGGGTAAGCAATAACTGAGTAACACTAAGAACAAGACAATATATTCCTGGACATGAAGAGTGAAACAAGAATAATTTAACACTATAGATTACAGGATTAAAGTTCAAAATTCCCTGAAGGTTATGTGAACTGACAAAGGCTGAAAGTTACAAAAGCTGAACCATTGTGATAACAACAAAAGCTAAGGACATATGTAACAATGTAAATAATATTAAAGTTCATTTTACATTCAATATTTGAGTAGCAGTTGAATGTTTTAGAATTGAAAAATAAAGTTCTTTTTAATAATACCAAGTATCAAAAAAATATAATTCTGATAATTATTGATTTTGTCTGTTTTTTTTTATATATTAAATTTTGTTAAAAAAATATGGTCATACTTCCATTACTTTTATAAAGAACTGGTGGCATTTTGTACACAGGAAAAATTTTAGACAATAAACTATTTAGAGGTTTGTCCAGGCTCAATATACTAGTTTGAAATTAATGTTTTTGAACCTTAGAAGATGATAGCTTTTTAATCTTTTCAGTTTAGATAAAAATAGATTTTTTGTAATTTTTTTTTTTCAGTTTCAATGGGAATTAATTTAAAAATTGAATTTTAGCATTATTATTTTTGGATAATGAATTTGCAGAATAAAAATATTTCTCAGTCAGCTAAAACTTGAAGAAAATTGGTTAAAATATTTGAAATAATTTAAATGAATGTTTTTAACCTCATAAGACTTGGATAGTTTGTTTTCATTTATTTTGTTTGTTTCCAGATGTGATTTCTTTGAAAAAATTTTACTGAGAATGTCACTTCATTCTCCCTCTTGATGTTTCATTATTATATAAATATCAATTTATTCTATGAAATTTTATGAAATCTGTTAGGAAATGAATTAACTCTGACATATTTTTAATTCATTTGTTTAAACATTATTTTTAATGGCTATTCATATTTGAGTAGATATTCTGTTTATTTTATAATTAAGCAGTATGTTTATTTGTATCTACTGGCCTGAATAATCAAGAAACCTTCTTAGGGAAATATGCATCCTTCAGCAGTATTCAAACCCACATCTCCTGGGGAAAACCGTCAATTGATCTGATGTGTCTTGACTAGTTGACCACAAAGGACTCACAGTCAAACAAAGCCTGAAATAATACTTTCAAAACACACACGTTCCTGATTTTTTGAAGAATTCATATCTGCTCTGTTTTTATATTATAACTAGCAGTATAGCCTGGCGTTGCTCGGGTGTAATGAAAGCTTTAAAACTAATCCATGATCAGACACTTTGGACGTTGTTTCCAGTTAAAGTGAAACATAGAAAAATGAATGGATGTAAGTCAAATTTGGATTTTCTGGTATCGATATCAAATTTTCTGCACTATTGTAAGAACTGCAACCTTGAAACTTCTGAATATCATTTCTTATGTCTTTTCGTAATGGATTTCATAAAATTTTGTAAAATAAATCGTCTTTGCTTACATTTGTTTAAAAATGGAACTTTGTGTGTGTGTCTGCGTGTGTGTATGTTACCTATAGACTCCAAAACGACTGAACCGATTTTCTTGAAAATTTACACAGTTGTACTATAAGCATCTGCGAGTGTTTTTAGCTAGGTTTTGTGTCGAGGTACCCCCGATAAATATTGAAAATTGATAATTGAAAAAATCGAATTGTAGAAGAAGTGGACCGATTTTAATCAAATTTGATACACTCATAGACAAAGACATAAGAAACGATATTCAGAAGTTTCAAGGTTGCAGTTCTTACAATAGTGCAAAAAACGATAATATATATATATATAAAAGGCAAGATGTTTGTGTGTGTTTATCTGCCTGTATGTCTGTATTCTTTCAGCCCTTTTATTTTAGTTTTTGCTTCAGGTTTGGCTCTAAGTAGGTATAATTGTAGTTCTTAGTCTCAGCCATGATACCATTTACTCAGAGGACTTATTTAGCCTTCAAAATTCAGTTTACGATGAAAAAAACTTATTTGATATTGATACCAGGAAATCAAAATTTGACTTACATCCATTCATTTTTCTTTCAGTCTATGATTTCGCTTTAACTGGAAACAACTATTGCTTTTTAGTCTTTCGTGCCAACGTCCAAAGTGTCTGAGCTCCAGGACCATGAATTAGTTTTAAAGCTTTCATTACACCCGTGCAACGCCGGGCTATACTGCTAGTTGTAAGATAAGACCAGCCATGGATTAGCATCAGTGACACAGCTGAATATCTATTGTTCAAAGCTTCTGCTCTGCATTAGATGGGATCAGCTGGTTGTTGTTTATTATATGCTTTTTCAAACCAACCAAAACCATCATGGGAGTTTGCTATCAACTATAATTGATGCATTTAAGCAGTGCATTGAAGAAAAAAATGGCCATTGTACAAGCAGACACATAACAAAATGATTTTGCAACAAGACAACACTAGGCCACATGTTGCAAAATGGGTAAAAATCTACTTGGAAACACTTAAATGGGAAGTCCTACCTGACCAGCTGTTTACATCGTGTTGAATACACCGGTTCCCGTCCAATCACCGAAGTTAAGCAACAGCAAGCCTGGTCAGTACTTAATGGGTGACCATTTGGGAATATCAGGTGCTGTAAATGTAAGGACCAAGAATGGCCCACCAATCCTCCAGGTTTGGGGGTTGGGTGCAGGGCTAACAACCCTGTCCCGTAAAAAACAGTTTGTTACAGAAACAGCAACAAAAAGTTGCTGCCCTATGCACCATTGGGTGTGATGGATAAATGATGACCTGACCAACTGTATTCACCAGAAATTGCCCCATCTGATTATTACGTGTTCCAATCAATGACATGACATGGCTGAGCAGCACTTTTATTCTTATGAAGATGCAAAATATTGGTCGATACATATTTAGCCTAAAAAAATGTGTCATTTTTCCAACATAGAATTCAAATGCTGCCAGAAAGATGGGAAAAAGTAGTGGCTACCAATGGACAATACTTTCAGTGACATTTTTCTTACTAATTTTTGTAAACAAAACATTACTTTTCATGAAAAATCAGCGAGAACTTATTCAAGGTCCTAATAGCTTTTTAAAAAAGTAAATATAACTGAAAGAATAAAGAGTAATAGCGATGCTAAGAGAAAAATGCCTGAGTGAGACATTGTGTTTTTTTTTTTTTTTTTTTTTTACATGGCCTGAAGTTAAACTTTACCACATTTGCTTTAAAACTGAAAGATACATCAGAGAGAAAAATAACAATAAATATGCTTCAATATGCCTGAAAATTTGACCAAATAAATTCTTAGGAAAAAATAATGAGGAAAGTGCCAAAATAATGATGATCAAGACTGAAAACAATATTTTTTCATTTGCATTAAGTGCAAATCATGAGAATGATGATGATGACAATGATAATGATGATTACTAGGGCGGTTTGCCAGTCCCTGTTGTAAATGCCTGCTCAGGCAAATTTGTGCTTGTTCAACATCCACGGAGACCACCTGTGGTTTATACTGCAACTATGTTGAGCAGACTTTAGTTACAGTTTCTGGCAAAGAGCACATCATCTGGAATGATCAAATACTCCTATATTACTCATATTATTACTGCCTTCTTTTCATGAGAATACCTAGATAGTCATATGGCTGTTTGATAATCCTCAGGTGGTACAAAGGGATGAGATATGCAATTGTGAACCAGTCAGTAAATGCACCATTATGCCGCAAAAAGGCTGTAATATCTGAGTATTGTTTTCTTTTATTTATTTTACTGGTCTAATTTGTATATTTTATACATTTCCCATTAAGCCCTGTACCTGTAGCATCCTTGCTTATTCTTAGGTTTATAACATTCTAAAAAGTTTAAAGTACAATTACCAAAAAGTTAATTTGCAAACTTCTAGAATCGAGCTGTGGATGAAGCTACATTTATTTGTATTAATCCTATATATATATATATATATATATATATATATATATATATATTAGATTAATACAAATAAAATTTTGTATGTTTTAGAACAATACTGTTCTTCTTCAGGTGATATGTTAAAATAAATGGTAGAAATGATTTATTTTGAAAATATAAGATGGATTCATGGTTATTAAGAAAATGAGGGAGTAGTAGTTGTAGAATATGCTATTTAGGTGTGTCAATATTGTTCAATCAAAAATGAGAATTAGGTAACTATAGAGTTGAAGATCTAGGTCATAAAAGGAAGCAGGTTGCCTGGTGTCTAGACATGTCACTTTTTAATTTTATCTAGATAAGATACCTTGTATAATCTATCTATCTATCTATCTCTCTAAATAATAATAATAATAATAATAATAATAATAACAATATTAATAATTGTTATAATATATTTCAATCCGTCTCAAAAAACCCACCAAGTATAAATGCAGAAGGGAAAAAAGGGGAAATAAAAAAGAAACAAACTAAGTACTTGAATATACGTCAAAATACTCGTTGAAAAGAAAGAAACCCTGAGATGAGAACCCTAACACTAACGAGCTCAATACAATAGTAGAGCAAACAAATAAGAATAAATCTAACTTAGAGCCAACAGACTTGCCCTGACGATCCGTTAGGTGAAACCTAGGTAGGTTTGTTGGTTCTAAGTTAGATTTATTCTTATCTCTCTCTCTCTATATATATATATATACATTAGTATTTTGGTGATAGAAAAGCATTTAAGGCAAGCAGATTTTGTCATAAATAATGCTCTGGAGTCGAGATGCTGAAAGTAACATCAATCAGCTAAGTGACAACCTTTTACTCATATTGTATATATAGATATGAATGTGTAAAGCTGAATACTATTAGGTATGTTAAAAACAAAGCAACCAACTTCACTCCTGCTGTTCAGGCCTCATTGGGAGATTAACTTAAATTCAAATAAATTATGGAATGATTGAAGGGAAGGGAAGAAAGAGGAATAAAAAAATTAATGTGAAAGGGAAAGAAGTGCTAGAGGCTAATGATAGCAAGTCTCAGTAAACATTCATGCTATATACAGAGAGAAGGCTTGCAGGACCTGATATACAAAGACTCTAGCACTCTTAAATGAAATAAAGACTGTGACCGGGACACGATTGTGGACCAGTCAGTACTAAAATCAGCAGCACACTTTCTACTATTTGTAAGGTGCTCGCATTTGGAGGAACCATAGGTATTCGGGACAGGTTCATTAGAAACCAAGGAATGATTACTGATCTTACTTGGAACATGCTGTTTAGTTCTCATGTCTGCTGAGTGGTTCTCCTTATGTAGTTGACACCACAACCATAATTATATTGATAAATTACAGGATTGACATGCAACTACAACAGAAAATAGGTTGGGTTTGAAACACCACTCAAACCTTCTTCGAGAAATAACAGGCATGAGCGCTAGATGAAATCTGTTTAGTAAAGCTTTCACAGTCAGATTTAAATTTCAACCAAATGGTTAACACCAAGTTAAGGCTGAAGTTCCTCAATTTAATTAAGAAACATTTCCCTATTAATAACCCTCTAAGTAAAATTTTCAATAAAAATACCATTAAATTAAGTTATAGTAGTACAAATAATCTTGAAAAAATCATTACAAATCATAATAAAAATATCTTAAATCAGCACATTAATTAAAGTAGCAATAACTATTAAAATAATAAAAAGAACAATAATACAAATTTATGTAATTGGCTAAATCCTAATAACTGCCCACTGGAAAATAGATATCAAACAAATTCTATTTTGTACCAATGTAATAAAACATCAAATGAAAACCCAACTATTAAAAAAGTTTACATTGGATTTACTAAGAACACTTTTAAACAACGTTGGTATATGCACTTAACTTCCTTTAAAAACAATACATACTAAAACCAAACATCCCTTTCTGCATATTTTTGGAAGTTAAAAGACACAAACAAAACCTCCAAAGTAAAATGGAAAATTCTTTAAAAAACAAGAATCTGTAAGTCATTCAACGACATCTGCCCTTTGTGTCTGAGTGAAAAGCTGCAGATTTTAAGGTTCCCTAAAAATGGTGAACTACTGAACTGTAGAGATAAATTGACTGTTTTAAGTAAATATTGAAAATATTTTTTGTTAAAATTTAATTAATTATGATGTGTCATTTATAAACTGTTCTCCAATATAACTTTAAAATTAAAATTAAATTCACTAAAATAAATGATCCATAAAATACTAGTTGGTTTTCTTAACTACAATATATCTTGGTATACTAAAATTATTCAATTCAAATTCCAACCTAAGAAAATTTCCAGCCCCTTAAAAAAAATATTTAAATTTTATTAATTGCAATGTTTTATTGATAGCTTGAACAGATTAAGAGGCTCATCCCTTGTTCCCTGCGTAGGATGTGGTTTCCGGCTTTCTCTTTTCCAATGTTTTCACTATTACGTAGCCCCCTGCACATCAGTTGTGTTACCGCCTTGCTCGGGGTGATACATATATATATATATATATATATATATATATATATATATATATATATCTTAGTATAACCATAATTATTAAAATTCCTGATTCTAAACACTGAAAAAAAACCAAAAAAAAACCACCATAAAGTTTAGCCTGCTGTAAAAGATTGATGTCTACCCATTTAAATAATCTATGTTTCAACAATGTATTTTACCCAGACAAAACAATTCTATATCAATTTAAAAAACTACAATGTTTCATTTATAACTTACGCTCTAATATAACTTAACAATAAATAAACCCACACAATACTTAATTAGTTTTCTTAACTACCATGTACTTTAATATACCATAATTATTTAATCATAATTATAACATAAATATTTCAGCCCTTTTACTCAAAGTAATTTAAAAAAAATCCAATTTGCAGTTAAAAATTATTTACCTATTTAAGTATTGTATGGCCCCACTATGTACCTTACTCAGACAAAATAATTTTCTTTAAAATTTAATTAATTACAATGTTTCATTTATAATTTATACTCTAACATAAATAAAAAAATAATTTTTTTAATAAAATAAATTACCCACACAGGACTTAATTGATGTTCTTAATACAGTATAACTAAGTATACCATAATTATTTAAACCTAATTCTGACCTGAACATTATATCCCCTTTTCTCATAGATAGTAGAAAAAAAAATCTATTGTTCAATAAAAAAAGACTAAAATCTAACCTCCTGTTAAAAATTATTGTCTATCCATTTAAAAAAAAATCTAAGGTCCCACTATGTATCTTATCCAGACAAAATTAAAAAGCCATCCTGTCCCCTTTCATAACCCAAATATTAAATCTCCATGGTTACATAATTCTCAATTTTGATTGAACAATATTGGCACACCTATTGCATTTCCTCCCACTACCACTCCCTAATTTTCTAAATAACCATAAATTCATCTTATATTTTCAAAATAAATCATTTTCACTTTTTATTTTAGCATATCACCTGAAGAGGAGCAGTTTTGTTCTGAAACATGAAAATTTTTGTGTAGTGATATTATGCTTTTATAAACATTGTAATAACAAAATTACAATATATATATATATATATATATATGATAAAATATAGGTTTAAGATATGTCGTACATGTTAAAGTGCTCAATATCAAGGATTGCTCATATGTAAATTCGAAAGTCAATACCCAGAGATGATAGCCTGATAGTTGGATTTAGCATGAAACAGACTGTTGCCTCTGAGTCTTGACTTCAAGGTCCACTTATATATATATATATATATATATATATATGAAGTGGTGTTGAAAAGTTATCTGTTCAACCAAGAGTGATTTCCCCCAAAATTCTGATATTAATTCATTTGTTCCTAGTTGTGGAAAGCGGTTTGGCCATGAACTTTTCAGCACTACCTGTAGATACGTATATATGTATACGAATGTGTTTATTTATTATTAGGTAAACTTCTCTTAATTAAAAAGTAACAGAGTATAATTCCATGCAAATCCCAAATCTTTGAATGTTTGGCATTAAAAAAATGAGAACCTACGAAATTATGAGAACCTACGAAAATCAAAATACATTTTTTTCATAATTAATTTCTTTTCAAATGGTAAAATATGTTTGTACATTTTAACTCATCTTATAGATAGACATTTTTAATCTTTAGCACCCCTTTTTTATTAACATTGTGTATTTGGTCTTGAAAAATTTTCCTTACATAAAAAGAAAGATGATAAAAAGGAAAGAAAAAGGAAAAGAGAACGAATAAAAAATCTGCAAGGAAAAAAGAAAATTGTGACAAAAAAGAAATGAAGAAGAAGAAAGAAAACACAGAATAGGAAGAACTTAAATAAAAAAAGAAATAAAAATAAAAAAAAGAAGAAATTCTAAAGAAAAAATCTTTTAGAAGAAATTCCTGAGAAGGAGAAAAATATGGAGATATGGAATATTTGAAAATTAAAAGAAATAACATATAAAATTTAAAAAAAACAAAACCCATTCTTGCCTGTAGGGACATGTCAGTGATCCTGTGAACTAGAAAAAAATTAACAAAATCTGAGATTAGGTGATATATTTGGAATAGGAAGAACGTACCTGTTTCATGTAGTTGGCAGGAATAAGACGACTAAGATCTGCAAGACAGTTGTTCATGCGGTCCCGTCGTCGTTTTTCTATTATACGGTGAGACATTGGATCCTGAAAATAGAAAAGAAAATAATTAGGAAAGAAATAAAAAATCATATGATTTGTATTTTTTATGAAGTATTTTCAAGTGTTATTAATTTTGAACTCATATTTATTCATTTTATTTCTCTTGCTTTTGCAATCAGTCAGTTAAGTGCCATACGTGAAACACACTTGGTTGATCATGTCTCTTTCAAGACATGACTGACTTAGCAGAAGATTTCCTCGCTCTAGGTTGCCATTGCTTTCCGCAGTATATTGGTTGCCAGCCAAGGCTATAGGACCAAATCGGTCATGCAGTTCAATTCTTTTATCCAAATCAGTCAGTTAAGTGCCATATGTGAAACACACTTTGGCAATCATGTCTCTTTCAAGACATCTGACTTGGCAGAAGATTTCCTCGCTCTAGGTTGCCATTGCTTTCTGTGGTAGACTGGTTGCCAAACAAGGCTATAGAACTCAATCTGTCCTGCTATTCAATTTTTTTATTCAGATTAGTCAGTTAAGTGCCATGTATGACACAAGCTTGGGCATCTATGTCTCTTTTGAGACATGACTGGCTAAGCAGAAGATTTTCCTGCAGTAAGTTGTCATTACTTTTTGTGGTAGACTGGTTACCAACCAAGGCTATAGAATCTACAGTTATGATATTCAACACCTAGCTGGTGGAAGAAGATAGATCAATATCTTTCTCAAAGGTAAGTAGTAATTGTCTTAAGTTGTTTGAATTTCTTATATGAAAACTTGTCAGGTATTGAAATTTGTCAAATATTTTTTAAAATTTTTCTATTGCTTTTACACATTGTAACAATAGTCTCAAGTCATTTCAATGAAGAACTGTCAATTATTATTATTTCATTAGTATAATTAGTATTAAACAAATCAAGATTAGTACTCACCCTAGGAGTTTTGGGCTTTTTACTTGGAGGCCCATGCATTTCGTAATCCTCAACAGATGTGGCAAAGTTCAGAGGGCTGAAATGAAAAGAAATATACTGAATAAAATTGTAATAAAAGGTTTATGACAACACTGACCCATATTTTCAGGAGATGTGGGAAATTGTTGGATCAGTGCAATATTTAGTTGCAGTTCAAGTGACCAGAGGGCCAAAATGTCTAAATATTACTTTAATGCTTCTAAAACGAAGCTACTATCAATTAACCATCATAGACAATTGCAACTACCTCCTATTAGCATGGACCAGGCTTGCCTCCCAGAGAGTAAAACACTATGCCTCCTTGGTCTCACACTTTCAGCGAACCTCAAGTGGAATGACTATATCGAATCCATTGGTAAATCTGCTGCTATGAAAGTCGGTTCTCTGTGCAGGGCCCGGAGGTTTTTTCCGTCTGAATCTATCCTGCACATTTATAAATCTACCATCCGCCCGTGCATTGAATACTGTTGCCATATCTGGTCGGGTGCCCCTGCTATTCTCCTCGGGCTTCAACAAGGTACAGCGGAGGGTCTGTAACGTGATCGATATCGACTTAGCAGACCGCCTGCAGTCTCTCTCTCACCGGCGAGACGTGGCTTCCCTGTGTCTCTTCTATAAATACTTTCACAGCTTCTGCTCCAATGAACTTAGATCACTGGTGTCCCCAGGTTCAAATTTGCACGAGATACTAGATTAGCAACTAGATCCCACCCTTTTACAGTGAAACCGATAAAATGCAACCGCAACTTCTACTCCAACAGTTTCTTTTCTTGCACTTCCCGACTGTGGAATTCTCTTCCACAAGACTGCTTCCCCGATGGCTACAATCTCCAGGAGTTTAAATGTAAGGTCAATAGGCACATCCTAACAAACTAACTCGCTTCCATTCTTTCAAACACGCTTCCCACCCACCCAACTATCTATCACCCCACTTCTGACATTTCCTATATCTAACCACTCTTTCTATTTACCACTCTGTTCTGCTATTTAACCATAGCTGCAGGTGGATGAGATAGATTCATATCTTTGCCAAGAGTATTAGCATATAAATGAATGTAATGAACTCTCATGAAATTTGAACTCGACTCTCTAATTCCTCAAATTTATATTCATACAAAGATTACTTATAATTTTTAAAATTAATTTTGGGCAATTTTGATATATTCTTTGCAATGCAAATGCAATTGTCAGTAATTAGATGGGTGACCGCTTGGGAATACCAGGTGCTGTAAGTGTTTAGTGACGGATGTGTGTTGTGGTGCAATGGGTACCGGCTTGGAAAGAGAAATTGGTGAGCTGAGTTCGAATTCCAGTTGAATACTCTGTATTCACTTAAGCACTGGTACCCTTGGGAAAGGTATTAATCCATCCCTTCCCTCCAGTTATAGGTTAAATTCCCTTGTTCCCTGCTTAGGATGTGGTTTCCCGCTTTCTCATTTCCAATATTTTTACTTTTTTTTTTTTTTTTTTTTTTCAATTGGAGTAGATGACTAAACTATCGCCCGGTTCACACTCCATCCAAGTCTATTGAACAGGTGAAGAGGCTCATCCCTTGTTCCCTGTTTAGGATGTGGTTTCCGGATTTCTCTTTTCCAATCTTTTTACTCTTACGTAGCCCCCCGCACATCAGTGGCGTTATTGCCTTGCTTGGGGTGATATGATTAAAAAAAAAAAAAGGACTTGGGGACCCTGCCCTTAAAAACAAATCCCAATGAATCTTGGTACTCGAAAAGAAAAAAAGTATTACTAGACACGAAACTTATATAAAAAAAACAACAATAAATTGTTGAAAGAAAAAGATATTACCAGCAATAAATAAATAAAATTTAGTTGGCAATAAATGACCCGCCACGGTTGATATGCCATAAAAAAACAACCAACCAACCAACCAACCAACCAACCAACCAACCAACCAACCAATCAACCAACCAACCAACAACAGAAAATGCAATTATTTCAAATAAATATCTTTTTCTTTCACTTAACAAAACTTATAGCAGTTGAATTGAATGAAACAATAATGTATCAAGTTGTTTATATTATAATTATCTTAAATTTATACCAAAAGTTATGTTTAATTTATAATAAAAATGTTGAATTATTTTATATTGAATCAATATTATATTTATAATAAAACTGTTAAATCTATATTGTAATACATGTGAATCTATATCAAAACAAAATAGAGAGACTTCATAAAGAATACTGAATATACATGATGCAGTTTTTGGACAGTGTAAACAATTATTTTAGATAGTGTATATATATATATATATATATCGAGGCAGCAAGTAATTTTCTAAACATATGCTGTTAAATATAAGAGACAATGGATGTCTATTATGTTTTATCATGAGCTGTTCTAAATGTCATATTTTTGCTTTAATTTCAGTTGAAAATAAAGACAAAAATTCTCCAACATTTGGATAATTATTTATTGGTTTTCTTCTAAGCTTTTGGCTCACATGAGCCATCTTCAGAGATGTTGTTTAAACTGAAATATTATAAAATCCACCATCACCAACAATTTTATTTTGTGTTGACATAAAACTCCGCTTGGCAACGGCAATAGTTTCCAAAAATAATAAACGCAGTTCTTAAGTTTGCAATGCAGTTTTATGACGTCACACCACAGGATAGTGTGAAATGACAACAAAACCATGTTGTCAAATGCAATGTAATATGTTATTTCCTGTTTTAAAGTTGATTTTATTGAGTGTTGGTTGTTTCAATTTGATGTGCATGGCCTCCAATATCTGCAGGTTCCTCTTACTGTGTGTATGAGTAAGGATCACCATATTGTTGACCAAAATACTTTACATATATATATATGTAAAGTATGTGCATATTGAAAATATGTTGAAATTAAATAGAATGACTTTATAATTAAGTCATATTGAATTTATATTGAAACTATGAATACTATTTGCCTTAGAGTTGTTGAGATATTTTCTATTGAATCAATATTGGATCTATAATGAAACTATATTTCAGTAGTCATTCTGTTCCAGAGAAATGCATGTCAAACTACATTTTCCAATCTGATCTCTAACTCTAAGAATCCAATATGTTTTAACTTAGCGACAAAAAACATTTGCCAAGAAAGCAAGGCTGAATAGTGCCTTTACATCTTTTGCATATCTTACTTCTGCTCAGTTTCATATCCAAATGTAAGCAAAGCAATTTCTAAAGAGGTAATGGATTTTTTATTTATTAATCCAACAGGTTTCATCATGTTAAATCAACTAAAAATAACATTTAGATTGATAAAAGATGTCAGGTTAATAAATTAAAAAAATTCATTACTTCTTTAGACATTGCTTTGGATATGGAACTTTTGAGAGTTTATGAGGGGAAAGATTTCACTTACAGACACTATTCATCCTTGCTTGGTTGTTCAGACTGTTGCCCCCATCGTTATTGCCATGTTTATGATGTTTTGGCTGTTATATGCTCTGGCCTTCTTCAGGTGCTAGGAATTTCAAACCGAACCCTTTATTTTTATCACTAGGATATAACCATTCTCATTCCATGTGCAATGCCACTGCCAGATTCCATGTAATTATCTCCCTTTAACTCAACACTAAGTTATTTGTTCACCACTGCTGTATCCAGGTATTGAAATCCCAACTCTTTGGGCCAAGTCACTGGAACTAACCAATGCCTATATCCACTGAGCCATGTGTCCTTAAGGACATCAGTGTATGAGTTTCTGAAGAAGGCCCAAGTGTCAATCAGTTAAGTGCCATACGTGATACACGCTTGGGCGATCATGTCTCGAAAGAGACAGGACTGGCTGGGCAGAAGATTATCCTGCAGTAGTTTGCCATTGCTTTCTGCGGTAGACTGGTTGCCGACCAAGGCTATAGAACCCAATCTGTCCTGCTATTTAGCCCATAACTGGAAGAAAGAGACGGATTAATACCTTTCCCAAGGGTATTTGCACGTAAGTGAATACAATGGATTCAACTAGAATTCGAACTCGTCTCCACGGTTTCTCATTCCAAGCCGATATCCACTGTACCACAACGAACATCCCAAGTGTACAATGGCCAAAATATCACAAATACGGCAATAAAGATGAGAAGAACAGTATAGACAAATATTCATGGCCTAGTTGGTTAAAGCATGACAGATCTAACCAGGGGGACGCATGTTCTCAGACCTCTATATATGCAAGAGGTGACAAAAAAGATAACTGGGCTCACTAATTCTATTTCTATAAACAATGATAATACAAAATTAAACCATGCAAGCATGAGAATGAATGGAAAAGTTGAACATGCACTTTAACACATTTCCATGTCCTCATTGGATAAGTTACTCGGTCCGTATATGTTATTTTGTAATACCAAAAGGTGATGAGAACTCGTGTGAATTAAATGCTTTGTTTATTTAAAATAACTTGAATATGCAATGGAACTGATTTTAAACTAACTGATCATTGGATAAAAGTTAATATAGTGTAAATATATGTATAAATATATAAATAAATATGTATTGTTTTGACATAGTGATAAAGAGAAAGAAGACACACACACACACACACACACAGAAGACACACACACATGCACACACATATATATGGAGGAGAGAAAAAGAACAAGTTTAAAAAAAATGAAATATATATATATATATATATACACACACACATATACACATATATATACACACACATGTATAAATATATATATATATATACACACACACATGTATAAATATATATATATATACACACACATATATATATATATATATATATACATACACACACATATATATACATATATATATATATATATACACACACATATATACATAAATATATATACACACACATATATATACATGTGGATATACAGCCAAGTACACACAAGTACAAATATTTTTTCTAGTGTTAATAAAACAGTGCTCGATATAATGTAACAAAGCTATGAAGTTGTAGTAGAAGCCTGGTTGCCTAGAGTGGTTCCCTTTTGTATGGCCTTGTGTCAGACCACCAGACTTCCACGTACAACTGTAGTAGATACTCTTTTAGGATATCAACAATTCTTGACAAGGTTAGCAACGATAGAGAATGGACAAACAGTTATGGGGTATGAAAGGCATAACAAAATATAAGTTTATTTAATGAGGATGAAGAAAGAAAGAATGCAGTGTCGAGTTCCTGGTTTCTGGAATAGTAGGTTTGATGAATCTATGAAGCATGTGGTTGATGTGAGATCGAATGTTATTGCGTGCCAAATTGTAATGGTTGGCACCAAATGTTCCCTAAGAGGAAAGGAACTGGGGTCATGAGAAAGATTATTTGTAAGAATCTTATTTAGCTTTAATAAATGGTACAAGGGAGGCAACTTGTCTATGAATGTTTTTGTGTAGGAGAAGAATCAATGGAGACTTAGAAAACAGGTTAACATGATAGGTTATAAAACTCTGACACGAGTTTCACCAAGATGAAATCACAGAGTTTATATATTGCAAGAGAAAAGTTCTTCAGCATAGACAAAAGTATAAACCAAGGGAAGATCAAGAAAATGCAAGAACCATGTGTGTAGGCTTGTGGGTTCTTGACTTGTTGCTTTGGATGAGAGGTAAGGCTCGCTTGACTGTGACAACAGTTGTTTAAAAAATTCTAGGTTGTCTGTTGAAAAAGAATTCTTTTATGTGCGATGATCCTTTGACAAAGATGGATGTAAGTATGTAGAACTAGGACTTTCATTGTAGCCATAACTGACAAGTGGAGATTCTGGAAGAGTTTGTGACAAATGCTTGTTATTATTTTTTTGATAAGACAATCTTGTATTATGTAAGAAAATCAGAAAGTTGGGCTAGGAGTGAGTCAGGGATGGTGAAAGATAGCTTTAAGTGAAGAAATTAACTATTAAAAGGTCTGTTACTGAAGTCTAGATGTTTTAACCATATGGTGAAAAGAGAGACGAAAAATGCGCCCTCTCAACTTTATACCCACAGATCGTCTCTTCCACTTATTTTTGACAAGGGTGCGATAAATTACATGACCCTTGACTGGCTGCAAATGCCAACCATCAAACAACTTTGAATGGGTGTCAATTCAAAATAGTCACGTGCCTTAATGTTGAAAGCATTGGGCCATTGCTCAAAGAATATCAACGACGATGAAAACAAGAGAAAGAGAAAAGCTTTGATGCAACCATTGATGAGGACAAAGAGGGGATGTGCCGATAAAGTATATACTAATAAATGTAGTGTAATACACACACACATATATATATATATATATATATATATATATATATATATATATAAACATGTATGTTGAAGAATATCTCACATTAGCTGGCCTGTTATTACATATATATTTAAAATTTGCTATATTTAGGGAGAAATGATGTTCAGTATCAGAGATAAAGTGTTTGTAGATGTGATAGGGTCCAACTTTCCATGGTGACTATCAACTTCATGCCTTAGGTAATTTTGTGTGGAATGTGTACCTAAGTATATGTATATGAGCCAAATAATCTGCCACTAAAAGAGAAAAAGAAAAATAGAAAGAAACAAAAAAAGAGAGGAGAAAGAGAGAAAGAATGAGAAGGAGAAAAATGTGTAACTCATGGTTAAGTGTTTAGTAATTTGGTTTTAAGAGTTTCAATAGTGGCTCTTGCACTACACTAATGTTTTGTGTATAAGACAGTTTTTTGATTAGTCAATCTAGATGTTTATTTTCTAGTTTGGGGATAAAAATACGAAGCAAGAATAGTTTGTATATTTGCACACATATTCTACAGTGACTACTTGTGTATGAATCAAACATTCAAAGCTGGTTACAAAAGACAACAGCATAAATAAAGCTTAGAAGAAATTAGTAAAACAAGAAAGTACATAAAAAGATGGAAGACAAGGGAAGTAATTAGAAAAGGGAGAGAATCGAAGCTAAAAAGTATCAGATTTGGTTGATAGTGGTTGTAAAAATAAAAATGAAATGGATGAAAGTTGAAGAGAAAACAAAAAAAAAAAAGAGAGTAAGTGATAGGATTAATTAAGGAATGGATGGAGGGAAAAAGATTAGAATGAAATTCTGCTTGGAATGAAAGCTGAGTGAAAAAAAAAGATGTTGCAAAAAATGAATAAATCAAAGGAGGAAAGCATGAATGTTAATATAGAAAGGAAGAAAGAAAAGTATGAGATATGAAAAGATAGAAAGATAAAAAGAAAGACTAATTCATAATAGCAGGATAATATAGTAACATGAAAAATATGAGAAAGAAAGAAGGATGGTGAAGAAATAGCAAAGAAAAGCGAAATTTAAAAAAAAAGAAAGTAAAAAAAAAAGAAAAAAATCCAGTAAGAAAGAAAGAATAATTAAAAATAATTGAAAGAAAATATATTTAAATGAAAGAAAGAAAGAAAGAAAGAAAGAACAGAAAGAAAGAAGATATAAGAAAGAACAAAAATAAGGAAAAAAGAAAAGGATGCAAGAAAGGAATAAAAAAAGAAAGGGAGATGTGATAAAAAAAAGAAAAAGACTAGACTTCAAGAAATGAAAGAAAGAATGAAGGAAAAAAAAGATAGGAAGATTTGGAAAGAACAAAGAACTGTTAGGATTAGAGGGAGAGAGAGAGTGATTAAAAGAAGAATTAGCAAAGGTGAAAGAAAGAATAAAGAAAAATGATAAAGAAATAATCAAAGGAAGGAGGAGAAAGGAAGAGAAAAAAGCTAAGCAAGGAATGAACTTAAGATTAATCTTACCCCATAGCAATGTGAAGTGGAAAACTGAAATCAAATAAAATAAAAGGAATCAGTAAACTATTAATTTCGTTAGAGATAGAATATTAACTGACTATTGACTGAGGGGAGAGAGGGGAAGAGGGAGAGAGAGAATGAAAAGGGGAGAGAATAAAAGAAAGATTTTGATAGAGAGTAAAAGTGAGAGAAAGAGTGTGAGTAAAAGAGGTGGAGAGAATAAAACAGAGAGAGAGAGTGAATGTAAAGAAGAGAATGAAAGAGAGAGAGAGTGAAAGAAAGAGATGATAAGAGAATAAAAAGAGAGAAAAGTGAAAGAGAGAGAGAGAGAGTATGAATAACAGATAATAACAATAATAAAATAGAGAGAGTGTGAATGTAAAAAAAAAATTGAAGAAAGCAGAGAAAGAAAGAAACAGAGGTTAAAAGAGAAAGAGAGTAAAAGGAGGCAAAAAGGTGCAAGTAGGAGTGTGAGTAAAAGAGAAAATTAAAAAAAGTCAGAGTAAAAGAAGGAGATGAAGTGAAAGAGAGAGAGGGTGTGACTAAAATGAGACAAAGAGAGCAAAAGAATGGACTTATCACAAATATCAATTCACCCCAATAAATTTTAAATTTTAAATTAAAGTTTTTCTTATTACATTTTGGCACTATTTTGAAATGATAAATTTTAAATCAAAATTTGTTTAGCTAGCCTTGCAATGCCTCCAACATCCGGATTAAAAATTACCAAAAATCAGGGAGTTATTCATATTTTGTAAATGTGGATAATAATTTTCTTAATACATTTTGGCACTATTTTGAAATGATATATTTTAAATCAAAGTTTGTTTTTTTTAAAACTTTTAGCATTCTTTTGAAATGAAAAATTTTAAATTAAAATTTGTTTAGCTTGCCTTGCAATGACTCCAACATCCAGATGAAAAATTGCCAAAAATCAGGGAGTTATTCATATTTTGTAAATGTGGATGATAATCGAGATACTTACGCAGGTACCTCCACTCATTTTTGATAACTAACTTTTGAAATGAATTTTTAAAAATAAAAAAAGTTTTATTGAAACTTTTATTTTAGTTTTAATTGAAAGCTAAATGATTTAATTTACTATTTCTAGTAAGCAAAATACTCTGGCATATTTCAAATGGAAATTTTATTGATTGGAATCTAAAGTTTTGAGTGTATTTAAAATTTTTCAATTTTTTGTTCATTTTTGAGCAATCAACACATTTGTAATCAAAAGTTAATTTTCAGTTTTAAAAACCTTGCAAAATGAAATATACATCTGTGACACATTGAAAATTAGCAAATTTAATATTAAATTAGTCTGATTTACACAAGTATTACTTATTTATAGCATGAAATTTAGAATAAAACTATTTCTTAAACACAGTGTTAAACTTTCTGACCTTTCCCCTATATTTGACATGTTGATGACAGCTTGATAGATGCGAGATAAGTGTATGATGACCCAGTTCGATAAATTGTCTAACATTTTTTCTGTAAGGGGAAGAAACTGTGAAACACATGATCTTATAATACACACAGAGAAATTACCATACAAAAAAAAACCAAAAAAAAACAAACTAAATATGATTTCAAAAATAATTTAATTCATATGTGAATAAGTCCTGAAAGTTTCATTAGAATCTGATAATTATTTGATTTTTGCAAGAATTTCCAAGTGTTTGTCACTGGAAAAAAAACTGAGTTACTTAATATTACATTTTTGATTGTAAACTCTCGTAACGATTTGGCTACCTGCTAAAAAAAAAAAAATTTACCAAAATTTCGAACGTGTTACAAAAGATTAAAATTTTTTTTAAAATGATTAAAAAATACTTTGATCTTTCCTCGCGTTAAAGGTTTTTTATGGAAAAATTTCGTTTTTATAAAGCTTGGGAATTTTTCTCTTCCCAAATGTTGTTTTTTCATCGATTTAGTGAAGGTATTTACTACTTACAAGGAATTTGTTATTGTTAAATAATAATGATAATAATAATTCCTTTTTGGCTTGTTTATCGGGGTGAGCTCGGCGGAGACCCCTCGCTTAGAAATAGTGCATCCGAGTCATCCACATTTTGGGGCGAACGCAAACGTCAACTTCATGCAATAGAAGGGCCTTGCGCTCAAGGAGAATTTGATGTGAATTTTACTAAATATATTTTTCTTTTTTAATATTTTGGGAGTGAATTAGCAGGAAGGTTTTTTATTGGATGAGCATTTAATAAAAAAGAAAAAATTTAAAATCGATTTGCGTTTGCTTGTCAGTTCCATTTTCTTTGCAGATAACCGTCAATCGATTTTTGTACACTTGCTGACTAATAAATAAAAAATTAAGAAATCATTTATTTTACTGTAGTAAAGTGCTACTTATTAATATTAGTAAATCAAAACGAGGTTTTAGTGCATTTTTACAATTCTCTGAATAGCATATTTTCCCCATTAAAAAGTAATGTCAATTTTTCTACACTTATGATGGGGAAATAAACAAAGGGGAATAACCCAACAGTTTTGCCGTTAACGCTTACCTTATTTGTAATCAAGTAGTTTACATATTTTAGAAGGTTTTTCTTTGTATACATTTATCATTGGATAATTAAAAGAAAATTCAAAGATTTGATTAATTCTGACCGTATCCAGTGAATTATGAATAAAAAAGCAACGAAAAAGGAATTATTTGGTTACTTCCGTTAATCATTTGTCATTTAGAGTGAGTTCCCTTTAACTGCTCTAGCGACCGCAGATTTTTTAATAGATTAAACTTACAAAAAGGAATAATGACAATATTTTGTGTGTGTGTGTGTGTGTATGCATGTATGTATGTATGTATGTATGTATACACACACACACGTACTCTATATCTTACGCTGATGGTATGACTTAGAGTATCGTGCATTACGCAATCATAAGGTGCGTATTACAAACTGGCAATATGCAAGAGATGATTGCGTAAGGCATGAAACTCTGAGGCGTGGCATTGACGTAGGATAATATATATATATATATATATATATATATATATATATAATCTATCTAAACTTATTTATAAATGGAACTTTGTCTGTCTGTGTGTGTGTGTATCCGTTACCTATAGAATCCGAAACGGCTGAACCGATTATCTTGAAAATTTACACAGTTGTACTATAAGCGTCTACGAGTGTTCTTAGCTAGGTTTTGTGTCGAGGTACCCCCGATAAATATCGAAAATCGAAAAAATCGGGTTATAGAAGGAGTGGTCCGATTTTAATCAAATTTGATACACTCATAGACAAAGACATAAGAAACGATATTCAGAAGTTTCAATGTTGCAGTTCTTACAATAGTGCAGAAAATCGATAATATATATAAAAAAGCTTTCATTGCACCCGAGCAACGCCTAGTTATACTGCTAGTATATATATATATATATATATATATATATATATATATCAATAAATAGACATATTATCCTACGTGAATGGCACTCCTCAGATTGACGTAGGATAATATGTATATTTATTAATATGTATATGTAAAAGAACTGTTTTATTAACACCTGAATAATATTTTTATACATGTGTACATCCCCATACGTATATTCATTACTTTGCATATTACGGAAAATCCCGAAGATTAATGAAATGCTTTTAACAACCGACATATTGAAATAATTTATTCGAACATTATTTTTAATCGATACTCGTATTTAAGTAGATATTTTGTTTTTAATCAAACAGTATATTTAAATATTTATTTCTACTGGCCTGATTATTTACGATACCTTTTGTACGGAAATGTGCATCATTTGGCAGGATTCGAACCTTCGACCCCGTAACATTGTATGTTTACATTTGTTAACATTTCGATACATTTCAGATCAGAGATGGTTATTTGCGTAGAATCGAAAATTGTGTTATATAGGCTTGATTTGACTCAGGTTGGCCTGTGGTATCATTCGTGGTCAAGTGGTCTAAGTCGCACTACATCAATTGGTGGCTTTCCTTATGTTGATAGGGGTCGCAAGTTCGAATACTGCCGAATGACGCACATTTTCGTACAAAATTTATCGTAAAGTTTGATTAGAAACAGAATATCTACTTAAATACGAGTATAGATTAAAAATAATTTTCAAAGAAACAATTTCATATATATATTATTAAAAATCGCCTTAAGACACCACTCAGGGTAGAAACCAAGGTAGCGAAATAACTCGTTTAAAAATTTATATATATATATATATATATATGTATTGTTTTTCTTTAATCTGAAGTGGAAGAGTAGGAAGGTAAATTCCAAGAACCTGATCCTAATCAATATTAAAAATTTTTAACATTAAAAAGTGATGCAGGCAGAGAGCTCAATGTATTAAGAATACAGAGCCAAATATACCGTTTCAACACCCTGTAACCCCGCGACTACCAGCTCTGTCCTTTTCTACTTTGTGACCGTTGTTAACCTAAAAACCCCTCCACACTCTACCCCAGGGCCTTCGCCATTTGGAAAAAACAATGTCGCTGATGTGACGTAGAATCTCTATTAGAGATCCTATGTCGAAATGTACATCCGACACCTTTGAATTTTGAAAATTTTATCTAATTTTTATATATATATATATATGAAAAATCTCTCTCAATTAATCTGTAGAAAAAACAATATTTATAAATGTATAAAACAAAAACTGTAATGGTTGCCAATGCGTTTCATCTAAGGTGGACTTTTTCAAGGCAAGAATGAAATGAATTTATTAAACAAAGTAACTAATGATAAGAAAGCAAATGTTCTTAGCAACTGGAAGAATTTAGAGAACGCTATTTTCACACTTTTAACTGAAAATTACGTCAATTACTGTCACGTGTATGAAAACAGCGTTCTCTAAATTCTTCCAAATATTCTTGGCAACTATTACAGTTTTCCTATTGTATTTTATACATGAATATCACATGCTAAAAGTTTGCCTCCTTCTATCGAGCGCCCATAGCTCAGAGGTAGAATCGCCGACTGACGCCAATTTGGGTAAAAAGCAATCGGATGTCTAACCGTACTGATGAGCTGTGATAGAGCGAAGCAGATCTGTCTGCGAATGACCATATATATATATATATATATATATATATATATATATATATATATATATATATATATATATATATAAACGAAACTGGTTATAAACAACCGACAAATTGATATGACTTGTTTGAACGTTATTTTTGATCGATACTCGTATTTAAGTAGATGATTTCGAAAATTGTGTTATAGGCCTAATTTGACTACGTTCAGACTGTTGATCATTCGTGATCGAGCGGCCTAAGACGCGCCAGATCACATGGTGGTTTCCCCTATCTGGATAGGAGTCGCAGGTTCGAATCCTGCCGAATGACATACATTTTCATAACAAAAATTTATCCTAAATAATCAGACCGGTAGAAATAAATGTATAATAGTGTTTGATTATAAACAGAATATCTACTTAAATACGAGTATCGATAAAAAATAATGTTCAAACAAATCGTTTCATTATATATATATATATATATAAATCTGCTTCATGCTTGTGTGCAATCATTAGGTTATCTTTCAATTTTCCCATAAATATAGCATACTTTAAAATTATATTTTATCATCACGCACGCACGCCTATATGTATGTATGGATGCAGTATGTTCCTAGGTTATGACGATTTGTAGTTACAACGCAATATCTCTTAATCTTGTTTTGACTTATACCAAATTATTATTTTATTATATATATTATAATTGTCCTTCATGTGTTTTTTAGTCTTAATTATGTCATAGAAATGTGTTGCTATGTCCCAAATTATTGCTTTACTACTGCATTAGTATAGGCGAATGTTATAAGTATTTTCTCGCGGAAAATCGAGGATACGTACCGACTTATACGGAAAATCGCTTTATGGCACATCGTAGGAGCGGAACTCTATCGTAAGTCGAGGAAACTTTCATTTGTTTAAACAGTCCTTACTCAAATGTTAATACTTAAAACGTAGCAAGGATTAATTTATTATAATAATTTTTTTAAAATTTAAATAAAATGGCAGAAGGACAGAAAAAATTAAAATCAGTAGCCAACTGGTGTCAGAGGAATCTGAGAAAAGACTTTAGATCAAGGCGCAAAATGTTTCGTAAAACATCTTAAATACTTATAAAATTTTGTAAATCTGTAGAGAAATGTAAACGTTTTATGGAGAATGGGAAGTACAAGTAAACTACTGCAAACAATCAGGAAGGGGCAGCTGAAATGTTTGGGGCATGGTATTAGGAAATAATGTCCGGAGACTTTAACACACACATGACATAATGAAGGCAAGAGAACCAAGTGTTGTGAATAGCCTACTTGATAGGTTTGAATAAATATATCGCAAAACAAAGACTATAAATTCTAAGAAGGCCTGAAAAGGAGCAAGAATTACGGAGAGCAGCAACGGTAGGAAATGGTTTACAGACTTTATCGCCCATGTCCATAAAAGAAGACTACTCATTTCATTATATTTCAGCATGTCATTTTTTTCTTCCAAGATTTTATACTCAGAAGATGAATTTTATAATTGTAGCTTGAAGATTAAGGCTCGTATGATTTTATTCCACCAAAATCTATGTTCCTAATTCATCTATGAAACTCTGAAATTCTCCCTTGAGGTGTGGATGGGGGGGGGTCAGCTCTTTTTTGATTACCACTAATCTAGAGTCGTTTACTTAAGATGCCTGTCAACTTTGAGATCAGAACAGATCGTTATCATCATTATCATCATCGTCGTGGTTGTCGTCAGTCTCATGATCCAGCATGGTCATTAGCTCACTGTAGAACTGAACCTTTGACAAGTTCCCTCCACCTATCTGGGTTGAAAGCCGGAGAAGTATTCATTCACGCATAAGTAAATATGATGCAGCCCATCCCTCTCCAGGTCAGACCAGAGCTGGTATTCTTGAAGGCTCACCTGAGTCAGTCTAGTAGCCCAACCTCCCGCCGTAATACTGTTATCGCCGCACTGGCTACATATACAGCTATAGAGCCCGGTTCACCCCATTGTCCTAGATCGCTATTGACCCAACAAAACGGTTCATCTGCCTTTTATCGGGTATTGTTTTCAATAACATGAAAGATGTAGCTACTCTTCTCACTCGAAAAACCTTGATCAGGGAATTGGTTTAGTCGCTGAGGACCCGTCTATGTGGCAGGTATTATTGGGTTACATGGTGCCAATAGAACTTGTGAAATGTTTTGACATAAAGGATAAAATATATCGTCACACTCAGAACTGATTTTTTAAAAATAAATCTTATCACCCCACCCCCCTTACCGTTAATAACATTTCCTTCATCCTTAGTGTGTAAAAAAAAAAAGGATCGGATTAGCTTTATTCTTGATCATTTCAGCATTCCTCCGACACAGTCAAGTTTGAATGACAGGAGGGTGTTGACTTTTAAATAACATTGATTATACATAAGATACAACGCCAAGTGACAAGGTTCAGCTCACCTGGAGGATTTGTGTTTTCGTACCATTCGTCCACTGAAGGAATATCTAAAAAATAAATTAATATCCAGTGGTAATATTGTTCTTCTCGAGTAACACTCACTCCTTCAACATCACGATTTAAAAACAAATATTCATCATTATTTTAATTAAACAAAACAAGTGAAATCCTCTTTCTATTCTTTAAAAGTGATTTCAAAACAAAACAAAATAATACAAAGCAATTTTTCCCCCTTTTTTGCAGTCCAGAGGCCACTCGGGGTAGAGGGTTAAAGAGTAAGAGGCACAAATGTGAAAGATTACGGTTATGCCTAGACTTGAACAGGTTAAGACTGTTGTGATCAGGTAAGCGAAGTCTTAGGCCTTTTTTATATGTTTTTTTTTTATGGCTCATCAACCTTTTGTAAGTTATTTAAAGCCAGAAATTATTTTTAAATGGTTAGAAATTTTTGGAGATAATAATTATTTGCTAATACAAGTCGTACTAATTAATCCATAGCTGTGGGGAGAAGAGGTTGATTTAATAATTATTTGTTAATACAAGTCGTACTAATTAATCCATATTTGCGGGGAGAAGAGGTTGATTTAATAATTATTTGTTAATACAAGTCGTACTAATTAATCCATATTTGCGGGGAGAAGAAGTTGATTTAATAATTATTTGTTAATACAAGTCGTACTAATTAATCCATATTTGCGGGGAGAAGAAGTTGATTTAATAATTATTTGTTAATACAAGTCGTACTAATTAATCCATATTTGGGGGGAGAAGAGGTTGATTTAATAATTATTTGCTAATACAAGTCGTACTAATTAATCCATATTTGCGGGGAGAAGAGGTTGAGTTATACGTTTCCCAATGGTATTTGTACTTAAGTTGAATATTACCAATTGCTATTGGAACTCGGTACCCCGATTTCCAGTTCAGAGCCATTATCCATTACATCATTCGTACATCCGAACTCTTGGGAGTCGTTTCCACAAGGCAATGATTCATGGGAAGAACCTGCTTGAGTGGAAGAAAAATCAAACATTTTGTTTTTGTAAAACATACTACCACACCTTTAATGAGTTTGTTTCAATAATTATCAGTATCAGGTTTTTGCTTTTAGCAAAACAATTTTCTATTATTTGTACCTTTTTCTCGCTATTGTTTTGAATTAAAAATGACAAAAGTAAAATACTGGCTTTTCTTTACCCCTGTCAAAAGTCCCTGGGAGTGGTTCAGAATATTATTTTCTGTTATGTCACCACAAATTCCTCTCACTCACATTTTCTCCACTTCAGTTAATAATATTTTATTATTTATCAAAGCTTAAAGAAAGTCCATTTTATAAGTTTTCTTCTCCAATTCCGTTTTCTTTTCGACATGATTAAAACATTTTTGAAGACTGTCCTTTTTAAAAACGAATTACGTTTTTTATTTAATTTAAACCTTATTATAATATTCCTTATAATACTGCAGAATTTATTTACTTTATTTAGATATGGATTGAGATCGCCATCTTTGTTGTTTTCATTACAACATACCACATCTGGTTTAGTGTTGCTGCTAGTTATGTAGAAATTCTTGATAAAATCCAAATAAAAATCAGCAATATTATTGGCCCCGCTCTAGTGTCTCAGCTTCAGGGACTTTCCACCGCCATAACGTAACTTCCCCCGTGTCTTTTCTATAAATACTTTCATAGTAATTGTTCGGATAACTTTTTCGCCATGCTACCTAAACATTATGAATTTAAGCGCAGTACTAGAGAGGCGTTAAGGTCTCGTTAATTCATTGTTAAATTTGTTAGATGTAACCGTAAGTTCGATGCTAACAGTTTAATTTCTTGCACTTCCCGTTTGAGGAACTATTTCCGGTTTTATGCTTTATGCTTTCCGGCCAACTTTGATTTTCAAAAATTTAAATTCAATGTCAACCGTAATCGACATCCTTCCTGGTTACATTTCTGTTGTTCTCGATCCTTAATGTTTTTTTTATTCTTTCACAGGCAGTAACTTTACTGCATTGCATGGGGTGAAATGATTAAAAAGAAAATTCCGCCGACCTTCTACAGATATTCATTGATTTGAGCAACCTTCAAGAAATTTCAAACTGAACCCTTTATATTATCTACGGAGAGTGTAGATTGGTCTCATTCTGCTGTTCACGTATATATATATATATATATATATATATATATATATATATGAGGACATTATATATATACATATATATATCTATATGAGGACATTATATATATACATATATATATATATATACGAGGGCATTATGTATGTATACATATATATATATACATAGATATATATATATGGACATATATATATATATATATATATATATATATATATGAGGGATTATATATATATATATATATATAAATATATATATATGAGGGCATTATATATATATGAGGGACATTATATATATATATACAAATATATATATATGAGGGTATTATATATATATATATAAATATATATATATATGAGGGCATTATATATATATATATATATATATATATAGGGATATTATATAAATATATATATATACATTATATATGAGGGCATTATATATACATACAAATATATATATATATATATGAGGGCATTATATATATATGAGGGCATTATATATATATATATATATACAAATATATATATGAGGGCATTATATATATATATATACAAATATATATATATATATATAGGGCATTATATATATATATATATATATATATATGGGACATATATATATATATATATATATATATATATATATATGAGGGCATTATATATATATATATATATGAGTATGTAATACATATATATATACACACACACACACACACACATATATATATATATATATATGAGAGCATTATATATATTGAGCTCTCTAGTGAAGAAAATTTTAAAAGCTGTGTTCATTTCTGCTTTATAAGCATTACTCTTCAAAAAAGAATTGAGTTCTTTCGGTGACTGGCGTGTGTATGCACTGCTTATATACAAGACGTTAAAATTTCCCTTCTCTGATTCCATTCGCCTATATCTTACGGAGTAGCAACTCTGACTGACACTAAATCGGTCGTGTTTTCGATCCCGGCTAGCAGCAAGTGGTTATGTCTAACCACACGGATGAGCTGTGATACAGCAAAACAGGCTTGTACGTGGATGACTAATATATATATATATAATTTAAAAAAAAAATTAGATATTCTACAATTTCATGGTTAATACGTATTTCGCCGCTGATCTTACAACTACTCAGACCCAAATTATACAACAGTTAATCTTCAAAATATTCCAGAAAATAATTACACACAGACGCTCACGTGTCCATATTGAGAATAGATATTTGTAACGGTAATCTACAAAAAACAATTCCTCGTTCATATCTAAAAATTTTTCTAAATTATATTATTCTGTTAAATTAAATAAATTTAACATTGAATTCTTTTGAGTTCGTCTCTATCGGAATTTACCTGACTAATATACCACATGTTCTACGTTATATATATAGTATGCGAAGTGTAATATATTTTAATTCAGCGCATGCGCGTTGTTTGTTTTTAATTTTGTCGACTGCACTCTACAGTAGGGTCATTTGGGCACCATTTGTGAGAAAAACAGCACCACGACGCAATTTATTCAGCCAGAAATTTGGAAACGGCATCCTGTACTGCTTGGATTACACGCCGGAAGCTTCAATATGAACATTTCAAATTTTGTAGGCCTCAATACGAGAACAGTGAAGAGGATTCGATGATGATTTCAATCAAAATCATGTTGTTTGGAGTAATCACTAGTGATGGCGGCATTATGCCTCCATTGATCTTCCCACAGGGCCTCAGACTCAACACGAAAGCCAACAGTAAGTGCCTTGAAAAGGTAGAGCTTTCCTGGGCCAAGAGGGTGTTTGTCTGGTAATTTCTGCGACCGAATCACCCTTTACATCTGGCCACCTAACACCCCAGAATGCCACCACCTTGATAATTATGTGTGTGGCACAGCTAAGTAAGAGCCTACCAAAAATTCCTTGTCACACCAAAGATGAACTGAAGGCAAGGATTATGGCAGCATTTACCAACTTAAACAAGGAGACAACCGCATGATGAAGGTCGTCTTGAATGGGCATGCCTCCACATCCTACCACACGAACGCTGGTGTCCCCCAGAGCTCTATCCTAGGCCTAACGCTCTTTCTGATCTTCATAAATGATCTCCCAGACGTGATCAAATCCCAAGTAGGTATCTACGCAGATGACACCACCATTTACTCCCGCATTAGTAAGAAATCCGGCGAGGCGGACAAACATAACCTCGATGCTGATCCTGAGAAGGACCTCCACTCAGGGATGGACTGGAGTAAGAAGGGGCTCGTAAATTTCAATGCTTCTAAAACGAAACTTCTATCTGTTAACCATCACAGGCAATCTATCCTGCCCCACATAAGCATGGACCAAGCAAGTCTCCCTGAAAGCAATATACTGCATCTCCTCGGCTTTACTCTATCTTCCGACCTCAAGTGGAATCATTACATTGAGTCAATAGCTAAATCCACTGCTAGGAAGGTTGGGTCACTGTGTCGGGCCAGGAAGTTTTTTCCGTCTAAATCCATTTTGCACATATACAAATCAACCATATGACCGCGCATGGAATACTGTTGTCAAATCTGGTCAGGCGCCCCTGCTGTTTGTCTCAGTGTTCTCGACAGGCTCCAAAGGAGAATCTGTAATGTGATTGGTTTCGACCTAGCAGCTCGACTCCAGCCACTTTCTCACCGGCGGGATATGGCTTCCTTCTGTCTCTTCTCCAAATATTTTCATGGATTCTGCTCTGACGAACTTAGGTCACTGGTACCCCTGCTACATGAATTTACTCGTGCAACTAGACTGGCAACTGGGTCCCACACTTTTACCGTTAAATCAACCAAATGCAGCCGACAGTTCTACTCCATCAGCTTCTTTTTTCGCACTTCCTGCCTGTGGGACTCCCTTCCATATACTTGCTACAACCTCCAGGAATTTAAATGCAATGTCAATTCTCATCTCTTATCCACTTGACTCCAATACAACACCCCGTGTATCTCGTTCTTTTCCTTTCTCTCTACCTTCGCAACTGTCGTCAATCCTGTGTTCACATCCTTCTCTTGCCCCTTCTCTGTCACCCCCTCTAAGAGGGGGTGACAGAGAAGGGGAAAGAGAAGGATGTGAACTCTCCTCCTGACTAAAACTTCACTCTTCTCCTGACTAAGACTTTAACTCTCCTACCTAGTCCCCTGCATATCAGTGGCGCTACCGCGTTGCTTAGGGTAAAATGATTAAAAAAAAGAAAAAGAAAAAAAAAAAAGAAGAGTTGAACGAGATTCCGAAGCCGTCTGGAGGCCGTGGTTGAAGCCAATAGTGATTTTAGTGAATAAATTCACTCTTTCGTATTTCCAGATATTTTATGCAATTTTGCTAAATATATCTGTTAAAATGTGATGTCAGTGTTATTTCTATTTTTGCGTCATATATATATATATATATATATATATATATATATATATATGTGTGTGTGTGTGTGTGTGTGTGTGATTTTGAGGAGCTGAATATAACATCAATTAGTTAAATGACAAATTTTATATTTGTATTAATCCTATATATATATATATATATATATATCCACTTAACTGAGCAGAGATTGTTTCGTGAAGGCACCATTATGATATCATTAATGCTCAGGGTTTATTTTCAATATTCAAAATTAACCCATGAGAAGTATTATTAACGATCTGTCTCTGTCTCGATATTGAACACTTTACGATAAAAACCTGCTTAGCACTAAGCAATATCACAATTCAACACTATATATATATATATATACATATATATATATATATATTTTAATCATATGACTCCAAGCAAGGCGGTAACGCCACTGATGCGCAGGGGGCTACGTAAGGGTAAAAAGAATGGAAAAGATAAAGCCGGAAACCGCATCCGAAACAGGAAACAAGGGATGAGCCTCTTCACCTGTTCAATAGATGTGGGTGGGTGTGAACCGGGCGATAGTTTATATACGTCTTCCATTTGATATTTGATACCCCATCTTTCTCTTGTCTCTATACACCCCCTAATCTCCGCCCCTCCCAGTTCTGTCCTGTTCTGTTTTGTTTAACCTAATCCCCAACTTAAAAAAAATCCCACTTCCCTGACCTTAAGGGAACTCTCAATTCTTGACCGTTGTTAACTTTGCCCCTCCCCCTTTATCCCAGAGCTTTCTCCATTTAAAACAGAACAATGTCGCTGAGGTGACGTGGAATCTCTGTTAGAGATCTCATGTCGAAATGTGCATCCAACACCTTTGAAGTTTGAACATTTTCTCTAATATATATATATATATATATATATATATATATATAAGAGAGAGCTGATAGAAACTTGGTGGAAATATAAAATGGCATTAAATGTTATATGCGTTTTCAAATTCACCAACCAACACTCAACAAAATTTATTACGAATATAGGAACAATATGTTAACGTGCATATAAAATCTATGTCATTTTACATTTCTAATAATTTCCTGTTAGCTCTCTTGTTCTGCAAATGAACTTTGGCATTTATTTTTTGCTTCAAGGATAACAGTTTTAGTTATTCTTGATGTCCATAGCATTTAAGTTGTTGAATGCTTTAATGCTGTTCTTCATCGAAAGAAGGAGTAGATAAGTCTGCTTATCGTCCAGTTTACACTTTTCCCTTGTCTTCTGAACAGGTGTAGAAGGTTTATCACTTGTTTTCTGTTTAGGATTGCATTTCCAGTTTCTGCTAATTTTTTTTTCTTTTTTCTAATTCCTGAAAACTTTTTCTTTTAATTTTTTTAAGTACTTCTCGAATTACGAAAAGAAAATTAATTTATGTTCGTATCTCTGAAAGTTCGTCAACTGAATCTTTGTACATAGAGGAAAACCTGTAATTTCTTTTTCTTAAAACCGAAATAAAATTCTTCATTTCGTAAACTATTATAATAAATAGGAGTAGATAGTTCGCGTACTGTCCAGTTCAGACTACTCTCCGTCTTTTGAACATGAGTAGAGGTTAATCACTTGTTTTTTCTTTAGGATTTGGTTTCCGGATCCTTCTAAAGTCTACTTTAGCTCTCTACTCCTAAAGTTTGTTCTTTCTTATGCTAATATAAATCCACACAGTAATCATCTACCTTGAATGTCCCTTGGGCCTTGTATTGAATGAACATTAGTAAAAAAAGAAAAGCGGTTTACTGGTCAATTTGGACTACACGTGTCCGTATAAATTCCATATGCAACTATATTCTAGGTTAACACCCCTTAAGCAATTACGTGAGAAATTTCAATTTTACATTGTAATGACTTTTACTGGAAGGACGGGTAATGACGAATTGGAAAAAAAAAAGAAGAATTTTACATTAGTTTAAAATATCAGCCAATTGGTCAACAGGGATAATAATAATAATAATAATAATAATAAGAAGAAGAAGAAGAAGAAGAAGAAGAGTGTAATTTACGGAAGTGGGGATCATGAAAATGGCAAAAAAAAAAAAAAAGAGAAAAGACAGAAAAGAAGCAAAGAAGAAGAACGAGGAGAAGAGGAATAATAATAATAATAATAATAATAATAATAATAATAATAATAATAATAAGAAGAAGAAGAAGAAGAAGAAGAAGTTAATAAGAACCACCTCCACAATAACAATCAACAATAATTTTTTTTTTTTTTACTTTAATGCATGTACCTGTTATATCTACATCAGCCTGAGTATCATGGTACTATTATTGGGTTAAATATTGGTACCAATAAATTATTGGTACGATTATTGGGTTTTGTATATTTGTAGCTCAGTGTCATTTATTTTGCACGTCACCCAATAATAATAATAATAACGTTCTGCTCCAGTTAAAAATTGGCAACGTTCAGGAAATGTTTTATTGTATGAATTTGGCAACACAGCAGAGAATCTTTTTCCTGTATTCAAACTGAAAATGTTTTACGTTTTTATTGGTTATCGCAACAAAGAAACCACTTAAAATCTCTAGTTTTGGAAATGACTTATAAGATCACAAATACTGGATCACCCAATAAGAATCGAACCCAAGACATTACCGGATTAGAGAATTAATCTACGTTTATTCTATCGCTATTTCCATCGCAAATATTCCGAAAAGTTACATTCTTTATTTTCACTAGTTCAGGTCATTATAGCTAGAATCTGTCATGTTATGCACCGAGGGTCGAGCCATCTTCATTCTCTTCGCATTCCACTTGTAAAAAGGAAGTGAAACTTAAAGAGTTTCTTCCCGAGAATTTCTCATTTGTGGAGCAGACTCCAATGTAAATTCAAATTCTACTCAATCAGCTTCTTTTCTTGCACTTCCCGCCTGTGGAATTCCCTTCCGTTTACTTGCTTCCCCGACAGCTACAATCTACAATAATTTAAGTGTAAAGTCAATAGTCATCTCCTATCTCACTAATCTGCATCCTCTCTCTCATGCTCCTTTCTCCATCCACTCCACTCTCATAAATATTCTCATCCTTCTCTTCCCCACTTCCTGACACCCCCTATAACCTGTCACTCTTTCTCATAACTTTCCTCCTATGCAACCCCCTGCAAAACAGTGGCAATAAAATATCTTGCTTGGGGCGATATGATTATTAAAAAAAAAATTCCTATACTATTATAATGTGGATATAAAGTGGGGGATGAATTCCACATTATAATCAATATATAAATTGATCCCTCACTTTATAACCACATCCATTCTTCTTTTACCCACTTCCTAACACCCCCTATAACCTGTCGCTCTTCCTCATAACTTTCCTCCTATATAACCCCTGCAAGACAGTGGCAGTAAAAAGCCTTGCTTGGGGCGATATGATTATAAACAACAACAACAACAACAACAAAAAAAAAAAAGACTCCCGAAAGGATGTTTCTTGATCACTGTAAAAATCTTAACTTCTTCAAGAGTCTGGTCACTCGTTTTCTATTTCACATAGTCTCACATACGACAATGCAACAACCTCATTCAGTAAACCTCTACCTTGAGTCTTCTCGTAGAATATAAAATAATAATGATAAAAAAAGACGTGAGAACGTATAGCGCCGAGTCATTAATCTGACTTTGAATATCGAAATCGTAACACAATAGAATCGATCTACTAACCCTTGATATATAGTTGGCGTCTGGTTTCTTCACAATCATTTGTTTTTTTATATCTTTTCCCAGTCTCTCCCCAGCCTCTCCCTTATGCTATTACACACACACACACACACACACACACACACACACACACACACACACACAGCGTACACGTGTACAGAGACAACTGTACACAAGCACTTATAAATAGACACAAGAATTCGGTCAGTAAATATGATAAACCACAGGTTGATTCATTTTTTTTCTTTCTCGGGTTTCTCTAATTTTGCCCTATGTTTTGTTCATTCTTTCATTGTTTTATTCACAATCCGTCCGGTCCTTGGTTATTAATGAGACAACTGCAGTCATTACGGGTAGCCGTACGGTTAGGGGCGCGCGAAAAAAAAAAAAAAACAACAAAAAAACAAAACAAAACGCAATACTCGTTACTCCCAACAGCAACCCATATACCACCTCACCCATCACATGTTAAACACATACCACGGTTCTTAAAATGCATCAAAAAGTTTATGCGTCATTGCATATCTAAGGTTGTTAACAATTTGATGTTCTTCTGTCTGTCTGCTTATCTATGTCCACCTAATATTTCTTTCTTTCTTTCATCATTTCCAGTGTGTTCACAATAATCTATCTATCTATCTATCTATCTATCTAATCTTTATCTTTATTTCTTTATCTTTAATCTATTCTAATCTATCTAATATTTCTTTCTTTCTTTCTTTCATCATTTCCAATGTGTTCACAATAATCTATCTATCTAATATTTCTTTCTTTCTTTCATCATTTCCAATGTGTTCACAATAATCTATCTATCTAATATTTCTTTCTTTCTTTCATCATTTCCAATGTGTTCACAATAATCTATCTATCTAATATTTCTTTCTTTCTTTCTTCATTTCCAATATGTTCACAATAATCTATCTATCTAATATTTCTTTCTTTCTTTCATCATTTCCAATATGTTCACAATCTATCTATCTATCTATCTATCTAATATTTCTTTCTTTCATCATTTCCAATATGTTCACAATAATCTATCTAATATTTCTTTCTTTCTTTCTTTCATCATTTCCAATGTGTTCACAATAATCTATCTAATATTTCTTTCTTTCATCATTTCCAATGTGTTCACAATAATCTATCTATCTAATATTTCTTTCTTTCTTTCTTCATTTCCAATGTGTTCACAATAATCTATCTATCTATCTAATATTTCTTTCTTTCTTTCTTTCTTTCTTTCTTTCTTCATTTCCAATATGTTCACAATAGTCTATCTATCTATCTAATATTTCTTTCTATCTTTCTTTCTTTCATCATTTCCAATATGTTCACAATAATCTATCTATCTAATATTTCTTTCTTTCTTTCTTTCTTTCTTTCATCATTTCCAATATGTTCACAATAATCTATCTATCTATCTATCTATCTATCTATCTATCTATCTATCTATCTATCTATCTATCTATCTAATATTTCTTTCTTTCATCATTTCCAATGTGTTCACAATAATCTATCTGACATGCTCAACTGATTGATTTCAGACAAAAAGAAGCAAATTTGTGGTACTGAACGAGATATTATTATTATTTCATTTTCAGCTATGGTCACACTACCTACTAAGTCAGCAGATAACCTAAAGTAGGTAGTTGGGTGTTGTTATGGTATATTTCATTTGTTTTTCTACCTCCCATAACATCACTAGTGTTACATGGACAAAGTTCTTCTACCTGCCCTAGATCTTTACGCAGACTTGGTAGGTAATGTAACTAAATAGCAGAAATCGAATTATGATGAAAATGACGTAATAATAATAATGGGCCTAGGGCCTGTAACAATTTTGTGAGACTTTATAATCTACATACAGACAGAACGATCTAATCGCCCAGACATCGTGATCAAAGACCACACAAACAGAATGTGCTTTCTTATTCATTATTATTATTATTTTTTCCTTTGTTGTATACACATTTCTTTCTGCGTCCCAACCAGAGACTTATATGACTTCATATTTTCCACTGATTATTTTTGTAAAAAAAACAACGAAAAAACAACAACAGCAAAAAAACAAAACAAAAAAACAACAACAAAAAAAACAACAACTAAGATCACACACATTTTACATAAATAAAGCACTTTGTAATCTGTGAACTGTACTTGTGAGTACATTTTTATATCTTTAAAGCATATTCAGTTAGTCTATCGGGATTTTTTAAAATCAATCCGAGGGCTCAAACTACAACTGGAATTATTGATGTCCTCATGTGCCACATTTTTGAGATTTCCATTTCAAGATCCTTTGTATTCTGATAGTTTTTTTTTAAAAAAAGATCTTCAAAGATACATTACAATCAGCAGGGACTGATATATCAATAAAAAAGCACATTCTGTTCTTGTTGTCTTTGATCACGACTATCATCATCATCATTCGATTTCTGCAATGGTCACACTACCTACTAAGTCAGCGGAAAGACCTAAGGCAGATAGTGAGGTGTTGTTATGGCTACATTTCATGATTTGTTTTTCTAACTCCCATAATATCACTAGCGTTACAGGGACAAAGTTCTTCTTAGTCTGTGGGCTGTACTTATGAAGACAATTTTTTGTCTTATTATTATTATTAATAATTTTTAAGTATTTTTTAAATTTATTTTGTTGCTTTTAATCGCAGGGTTCAGACAGTTTTTAATTTCTACAGTCATTAAATAAGCGGTTTAGATCGAAAATAATGAGGAAGCATCGGACATCATTTATGTATTGTTCAGCGGCCGTAAAATTTAAAAGCTACCTGAAAGTTAATACAAAAAAAAAAAAAAAAAAAGTTATAAAAATGGACAAAAGGTAATAATAATGGGGGGGGAGTTTCAGCTAAAAAATTTGCATAAGTTAAAGAATATTAATTATCGTTTAGATTATAAAACCAAAGTCAATTTCCAGCTTCATACTTCATACCAATTTCATACTTCATACCAATTTCACCAAAGAAATGGTATATCGATTATTGGCAAAATAGACATCTCCACCTCACACTCTACCATCCCTTCGCTTAGGTTCATTAAGTATGTCACGCGTTGTTTTACTGTGAACTCTTTCCCTCTATCCGCCCTGTGAGTATCAGATTCTCCAAGCACTCCTTCCTCATTACGTGTTCCAGAAACTCTGTCTCTTCCTGTATTAAGTCAGTAAAGTTTCATACGTGATACATGCTTTGGGCGATGATGACTCGAAAAAGACATGAGTGACTGGGCAGAAGATTATCCAGCAGTAGGTTGCTATTGCTTTCTGCGATAGATTGGTTGCCAGCTGACGCTACAGAACCCAATCTGTCCTGATATTTAACACATAACTGGGGGGAAGAGACTGATTAATACCTTTCCCAAGGGTAATGTTGCGGAAATGAATGCGAGGAATTCGAACTCGTTCCGTGTCGATATCCCCTGCACCACAACGACACATGTTCCATTTGTGTTTCCATTCTCTCCAAAACATCGTCGTTGCTCACATGTTCGGTCTATGGCCTTCTCAGCATCCTTCTGTAGAACCATATTTTTATTGTTTCAAATTTATCCTTTATCTCTGATGAGAGTGTCAAGCATTCGCTGCCATATAGGAGTTCAGATATCACGTAACAGTTCAGTACTCTTTTCTTTATACATATACTGCATATATGCATACTTTATACATATATGCAGTATAGCCCGACATTGCTCGGGTGTAATGAAAGCTTTAAAACTAATCCATGGTCCTGGAGCTCAGACTCAGCCTAAAGAATATTTGTGTGAAGTTTGGTGAGAATCGGATAAAAATTGTGGATTTGTATGAAGGACATACAGACAGATAAACAGACACACACACAAACATCTTGCCTTATACATACATATATATATATATATATATATATATATATATATTATCGATTTTCTGCACTATTGTAAGAACTGCAACCTTGAAACTTCTGAATATCGTTTCTTATGTCTTTGTCTATGAGTTTAATTAAATGAATTTGATTAAAATCGGACCACTCCTTCTATAACCCGATTTTTTCGATTATCGATTTTCGATATTCATCGGGGATATCTCGACACAAAACCTAGCTAAGAACACTTGCAGACGCGTATAGTACAACTGTGTAAATTTTCAAGAAAATCGGTTCAGCCGTTTCGGAGTCTATAGGTAACGGACACACAGAAAGAAAGTTCCATTTATAAATAAGTTTAGATTTAGATTAGATTTAGATTAGATTAGATTAGATATATTTGCAAACACGGCACCTTCATATAGTAATGGTTAACTCATCTAGTCTCGTTGACCATCATTGAACAGTAGTGAATTCGATCTTCACAGTCAGTGTTAAAAGTGCCATACGTGATACTGGCTTTGGGCGATCATGTCTCGAAAGAGACATGACTGACTGGGCAGAAGATTATCCCGCAGTAGGTTGCTATTGCTTTCTGCGATAGATTGGTTGCCAGCCAAGGCTATAGAACCCAATCTGTCCTGATATTTAACCCATAACTGGAGGGAATAGGTGGATTAATACACTTCCCAATGGTATTTGTGCGTAAGTGAAGACAAGGAATTCAACTGGAATTTGAACTCGGTACCCCGATTTGTCGTTCCGAGTCGATATCCACTGCACCACAACGCACATCCGCACCACAACGCACACCCATCTTAACAGTGCGTCATATATAAAAGGAAGTTCTGAAAAGTTATCAGTCTGACCAAGACAAAAATTCCCAAAATAGAGTCTGATGTTTGATCATTTGACCAAATTTTGTTAATCGGGTCGGACCATGAACTTTTCAGCACCCCCTCGTAGGAACATTATACACACACACACACACACACACACACACACACACACACTAAATATGGTCGTGGATTCAAAAACGTGACATTGTAAGAGGTTTAGATTTGTAAGTGAGTGAAGCATGGGTAGGGATATTGGTGGGGTGGTGGTGAAGAATACAAGAAGGACAGGGTGCGTCTGGGTAGGTATTGACGCGGGGAGAAAAACTAATAAATGTTTCGTACCACTATGGAGTCACATGTTTCTCCAGGCTTCGTTTTCAACCCAGATGACTAACAACGTTAACTTAAGTGGCGACGTTGAAGAAGTAGACGAGGACGACAACGGCAAACATGAGACAGCTTAACAAATAATACGACTTTGAAAAGTGTCATACAAATCAACCAAACCACTTGGTGGTGTGCAATGAAGTTTTCTCCAAACATTTAATAGATGCGAACCGTTAGGGTTTGGTTGGGCGTGATCTTATAGACAGCACCCTTCTTACCCACCCAAAAATAATATAATATTATTTGCTTTTATTTGTTAACTTGTTCGAATCTACATTTAAAATTCTTGAATGAACTGAAAAAAAAAAACAAAAAAAAAACGTCAGTATTGATTGCATGAACTCATTCTTTGTATTGTGGTTTCAGCCGATCCATTCTACAACCCTCTTCAGAGGTATAGGAAGAAATTATAGTAAGTGAGAGTAATGGTGGAAACAATGAAAGCCATAATCGTCCACGCCCTGAAAGAACACGGCACATAGAAGAAGAAGAAATATAAACAGCAATATTTTTTTATTTAATTGAAACATGTCGACTTGTTAAAAATAAAAGACGGTAACTGTTGACACTCTTTAAACTATAAACAAACTGCCAAACAGATAAGAATTAAAGATGATTATTGGTTGATTTACAGAATATCGGTATTAAGAGACTGCGAAGTAAGGTTGGAAATCACTGGTGCGCATGCGTTGTAATGCATACGATTCGCTTTCCCGCCAATTATTTGTCCATCTTACACTGATGGTCAGTGCGGATTGTCGTCTTTCGTGTATGGCTTAACTTGATCCACGTATATATCAGCTCGGTTTTCTCCCTGACTCAGCCAGTTAAGTGCCATACGTGATACACGCTTGGGCGATCATGTCTCGAAAGAGACATGACTGACTGGGCAGAAGATTATCCCGCAGTAGGTTGCCATTGCTTTCTGCGGTAGATTGGTTGCCGACCAAGGCTATAGAACCCAATCTGTCCTGTTATTTAACCCATAACTGGAAGGAATAGACGGATTAATACCTTTCCCAAGGCTATTTGCGCGCAAGTGAATACAATGGATTCAACTGGAATTCGAACTCGGCTCCTCGATTTCTCGTTCCGAGCCGATATCCACTATACCACAAAAATGAAAATGATTATTGGTAGCAGAGATAAATGTTTCTTAATATCGGTCTTTGTATAGAGAAATGCCCCTTTGCCCTGTTAGTGTCAGATTTTCCAAGCCCTTCTTCCTCATTACATGTCCCAGAAACTTCCTAACTTTTTAAAGTTTAAATGTTTTACTAAATAAAAATGGCCGTAAAAAAATAACACACAGAATCTGAGGTTCGTATATTCAGCAAGCATGTGTTTTGCTCATGTTATGATTGATTTCCGGTACGTTCTAACTTTTCTTCCGTACATACCGAATGAGACATATCAGTACAGGATTTTCACACGCATCCCTATTTGAAGACAACTCCCGTGCACAGCTTCCACCTATAAAGGCTTACTTTTATTTTTCTTGATTGACTCATAGATTCCCATTTACATAAGAAAATTTCAATTAAATTTTCTTTCTGTTAGTCTGTTTTCCTCTCTGTCTTTTTCTTTCTTTCATTGTTTTTTTTTTCGCTTTCTCTCTCTCTTTATTATTCTCTTTTTTCTTATTTTATTCTCTCTCTCACTTTCTCATTTTATTTTCCTCTCTTTCTTTCAGTATTTGTCTATCTTTCTACGATTACTCTTTCTTACTCCATCTCTTCGTTTTTCTCTCTTTTTACATGTATCTCTCTATTTCTCTCATACTGTTTCTTTGTCTCTCTCTTTTATTTTGTGTGTGTGTATATATATATCTTTCATTCTGTTTTTTTCTTCTTTCTCTTTCTTGTCATTCTTACGCGTTCTAGTTCACATTGTTTTCTGTGTTTTTTCGTTTCTCTCATTTCTCACACACTTTCTCTCTTATGCTCTCTCTCTCTCTCTCTCTTTGACCCTCTCTCTGTCTGTTGGATTTTACTAATTCCCTATATTTCTCTTGGCCAATCTATTAATCTCAAAGGCACGTACGCTAACATGTGCTGCTATAAATATTAATGCGCCTAAAATACATTTCATCTAATCGATCAATTCGTGGACTGAAATATCAATCTTTTTGCCTGTCAGTCATCCTATCTTTCTCCCCATCAAAAATTTTGTCTGTTTATCTTTTTCAGTCGATCCAGGCCTTAATATCAATTCATCACACACACACACACACACACACACACACACACACACACACACTATTCTAAATGTTAATTTAGTGGATGCACGTGTTTAAGTAGACGACTTGATTTTTTTGCTTGTTTTCTTTACAGTGTGAATTACGTCTATAGGCATGCACATTCGAGAGACTTAATAAAGAAAACTATTTTCTTTATTAAGTTTCTCGAATGCTCACACTGGTAGACGTCATTCACACTGTAAAAAGAAAACAAGGAAAAAAAAAAGCAAAAACAGAAAAACAACAGGGCGTCTACTCAAACACGTGTAGCCACTAGAGTAATAAGAAATAATGTCGGATTAAAAATAAATGGCAGTAATTCTTTAGAAGTTACTTTTGGGTTTGAAGTCGGAAATTTAAAAGAATTCATTAATAAATGTCTTTATATTATAGTCACTTTAACTACGTCCGCCTTTCTTACACACACACACACACACACACACGCAGACTCATTCACGGAAACTAAAAGACGTCATTGTTTTTGGCAGTTGGAAAACATTATGACAGAGAAAAATATAAGATTCTTTTCTTCTGGCTCCAGTCCCAGATACCTGACAGGTGAGACAATAACTGGAATGGCGGTACTGGTCGCCTACCTTGAGATGACGAAAGAAGTGTATCTGACGCAAGACACGTTTTACGCGGTGACCTCAAAATTATTTAAGCCTTTCTTGCAGAAACAAAAACAATAAAACTGTTGTATTGTTCATGTCAATTTAAACAAATGTAAACATAAGAGAAATTATAGGAATAAAAAACAGAAAAGGAAGAAGCCCATTTTATTAAAAGTTTTAAAGTCTAAACCCAAAAGAAAATTAAATAATCACAATTTATTAGAATTATTTAATTTAAAATAACGATTAATTTGAAAATAGACAGTTTGCAGAGGGCACTGACAGACGGAATCAAAGGAAAGGTTGTAAAGTATTTAGGAACAAACGGAATCTGATAGAAAATTAAGTAATAAAGAAAGAACGAAAAATATTTGTGTAAGAAGAAACTGACAAATAAATAAAAAGACGATATAACATAGGTGCATAAGAACAAACTGGGTATGATAGAAGGAAAGAAAGACAGAAAAAGAACAGTGTGTCTAATATATATATATATATATATATATATATATATATATATATATATTACTAGTAATCGTCTTGAATAACCCACCGAGGACGAACTCGGAGGGAAAAGGAGGGGAAGTAAAAAAAGAAACAAACGAAGTACATGAACAAAAAGTCAAGTACTCAAAGGAAAGAAAAAACAAACCTAAGACGAAAACCCTAACATTAAAGCGCTCAATACGAAAGTAGAACAACAAAGACAGAAAATCTATGCAAGAGCCAAAAAACCTACCTAGGTTTCACCCTTCTGCTCGTCAGGGTAAATTATATATATATATATATATATATATATATATATATGCATTACGTTCAGTCATGATTTGAGTTCTCTTGGCTGCTGGCGTGTGTATACATCACGTTTATATAACAGGTTAAAATCTCAGTCGATAGCTTAGGGGTAGGCTCTCTGACTGATACCAAATCGGCATTTATCAATATTCGGCACTTACCAACCAAGCTTCTAGTGCTTTTCGAGTTAGGCTTTCTTAACTCCCTGGTCATCAAATCTGAAGATTATGCAGCGCAAATTGACGAAGTCCGAAGAAATTATGGTTCTCGCTAATTCCTACAGGGTTAATTTGTTCAAAACCATTTTAGGTTTATTAAGTTTTGATTCAGCGTAGAAGACGGTTAACGAGTCGCCCATTCGCTCTCGTAAGTGAGTTCGATCCATACGGAGGGTTTTATGCCTCCTTCCATCCCTATCCTCATCATTTAGCCTGAAGCCATACTAATTCAAATTAGTAAATATCAATAATTAAAAAAAAGATGTGAAAATAAAACACATTTTTATACTTAGCATAGAAAGTTCTCTGGCGGTAATGGTGATTTTCTAAGTGTAGTTTAGATGTGGCACAAGGCCGAAAGTATAAGACACCCAGTAAGGATCAAACTCACTATTCAGTTGTAATTGTTCTAGCGAGATAAGCTTGCTAAGAATTTAATCACAACAAAACTCGCAATATACTTTAAACTTAGGAGAATGAAGAATTTTAAAATGTTTCTATTTTTTTTACGGTTTAACAACCTTTTCTAGGTTATTTAAGCATATTGTTAGATTGTAAGAATATCTTTGCAAGTGAATACTGTATTAACAACATTTGTAGATAATAATGATTTTCAGATGCAAGCTCTACTATTTAACCCATATAGGGGAAGGGGTAGATTCAATTTCAAAACTTTCCCAAGTGTAGTTGCGCGTTTAACGAACCCGATTGTAATTCGAATCGAACTCGACTCTTCGATTTTCGATTCCGAGCCGTTATCCATTACACGAAACACACGTATTTCCATGCGGTCACCCCTCTAGACCAGACACGACGTTGCTTAACTTCGGTGATCGGACGGGTACCGGTGTTTCAACGTAATATGGTCGTAAGCCAACGATTTTTAAATTGTCGTGTTAGGCAACAGCTACAATAACAAAAGGGGGTCTGCTAATCCCTTGCAAGGTTAATTAATTTTCCATTGGACTATATTTTTTAACAGAGCCATTAAATGACAGATTAAAGATAGGAGTGCACAATGACACTAATATCAAGTGATTTAGCTTAATTTATTTAATATTTCACATTTTTAAGCGTAAATGAGATTAGAATATAAAAAAGATTTCTTATGGTTCACGAAATCGTTAGGATTCTTCCTTTTTGGCAGAATAAATACGCAAAAGATTTAAGAAAAACCTTGATTGTGATTTATATTGATTACATACAAATAATCAGCTGAACAGAAATAATCTGCTTTTTTTTTCCTGCCATTCGTCTTTTTTGTATGTTATGTAAGTCGAAGTGAAAGAAGAAAAAAAAGAAGCAAATTACTGATATTTACAGACTGTTAAAGTCAGAAATGATAGAATATATATATATATATATATATATATATATATATATATAGTGAAAACGAATTTTGTTAAAGTTCACTAACATCGTTTGTCTGTTTAAGTTTTTATTTTATTTTTTCAATTGAAGAAGTTGTTTTTTTTTTCACTTAATAAGTAGTTCTTTTTTTTTCAACTGAAGGATTGAAGAAGTTGTTTTTTCAATTAAAGAATTTGTTTTTTCGATTGAAGAAGTTGTACATTGAGATAAAAATATGTGCCCAAAGTTATGTTTTTTTTTTTTCAAGTTTTTATTGACTATAATATATATATATATATATATATATATATATATATATATATATACACTAGTGGTAGAGACTAATCGACATATATTACACAGTTAATTTTTATGAAGTGTTAAATGATGAAGTAAGAGTTTTTATATAGATATAGTTATTATTAGTGTTATAATAACGTATGGTACGACAACTCAATGCAGTTCCAGATGTTATTATTATAACACTAATAATATCATCGTCTCTCTCTCTCTCTCTATATATATATATATATATACACAGAGAGAGAGAGAGAGAGAGAGTTATTAGTGTTATAATAACATCTGGAACTGCAATGAGTTGCTGTACCATACGTTATTATAACACTAATAATAACTATCTCTCTCTCTCTATATATATATAGAGAGAGAGAGAGAGAAAAAGAGAGAGATATTTATTATTAGTGTTATAATAATAACATCTGGAACTGCAATAACACTAAATAATAACTATCTCTCTCTCTCTATATATATATATATATATATAGAGAGAGAGAGAGAGTTATTATTAGTGTTATAATAACATATGGTACAGCAACTCATTGCAGTTCCAGATATTATTATTATAACACTAATAATAACTATCTCTCTCTCTCTCTCTCTCTATATATATATATATATATATATATATATAGAATGTAGTGTTGAGTTGTGATGATTCTTAGTGCCAAAATTGTTGTTTTATTTACTGTTTATTTTGCCAAGCAGGTTTTTGACATAAAGTGCTCGATATCGATATCGAGATAGAATATTAATAGGATTAATGTAAAGAAATTTGTCAATTAACTGAGAAGAGTCATGCCGACCTCGAAGTTTCGTGAAGACACCACTATGATGTCCACCATACTCAGAGTTTTTTTTTTTCCATCTGCAGTTAAATTAAATAAGAAACTTCTCTACATCAATCACACACACACACACACACACACACACACATATATAAGTGATTTTAACTAATGGATATGGTGCACGTAAATGAACCAGATTTCACTGCTGGATGATGGTGCATTGATAGGTCTTGAGTTGCAGTATGCTATTATCATAACAATAATATCTATCTATAATACATTTATATATTACATGGAAAAATGCACGCAAGAAAAGTAGTATTCTTAATATTATATTAAACCTGGAAAAGAACAGGACAAGTTATTAGACCTGGAGAAGTAAGGGGATAAGATATTCTAGTGAAGTAAAAAATAAGAAATTTCTTACTTGAAATATTGCATTCAAATTTTATTTTTAGCCGCAATATTTTAAATAAAAAATTTATTTTTTACTTTATCTTGTCCCTTACTTCTCCAGGTTTAATAACTTGTCCTGCTCTTTTCCAGGTCTAATATAATCTTAAGAATATTACTTTTCATGCGCACATTTTTCTGTGTAATCCATGATTTTCCAGGCATTGCTATTAATTTAATATAAATTTAATGCTGAAAGCCTTATTCAAAAATATTAAAAAAAATATATTCAATTAAAAAAAAAACAATAAAAAATTGATTTATAATTAATTCTGATAATCAATTCTGATAAAATGATAAGTGATAAGCAAAGTTTGATTGACAAAAATGATAAAAGATATCATCAAAATTTAAATATTGAAAACCACATGCAAAAATATTAAACAGAAAAAAGTTATAAAGAATAAGATTTATTATTAGAAGCGTTAGTCTCTCACGCATTCACTTATTTACACTTTTATTATTAGAAGCGTTAGTCTCTCACTCATTCACTTATTTACACTTTTATTATTAGAAGCGTTAGTCACTCATTCACGTATGTACTTATGTAGTTAGTCTTCCTTTTAGGACTTCACATATTTTGATGTAAATTTTTCTCTACTGAACCAAAATTCAAAAATTCTTTTTCAAAATGTAGCCCATGAGGTGTCTTATCTAACTCTGTAAACTGTTTGAAATTTGGTTGAGAACTGAATTAGTGTTGAAGTTTGAAAACTGCCTAGATTCACTCAATGTCGGACTTAAGAATATTATTGAATGATATATATATATATATATATATATATATATATATATATATATATATACGTGTGTGTGTAGAGAGAGAGAGAGAGATAACTATGAGACTGAGATAGCTAGTTAAATAGATTGTACATAGGAATCAAAAATGTATAGGGAATACCACTTTCATGCCTCAAACAACGATCCTACTAAAGGAAGATATACCTTTCGATAAAAATCGAATCTACATTATTCCCCTTTTCTATCAACGAAACCACCAGTTTGGCTATCGAAAGCCATCATGATTAAGCTGTATACACCATACACTGTTGATTCTTCTGACCACGTTCTCTGTCTCTCTCACTCACTATATATATATATATATATATATATAACATCAACTAGATTTTAAATCAATTAAGCTTTGAGCTGACGCGTGAGCGTGGTCTTATTTTTTAAAAGAAAATTTTAAAGCCTGTGGTATTTCGTGATTTTGATGTAATGTGGATTTTGAGAATTCAGTTTAATTTTAGAAGGCAAATGGCAAATTCTAGAATTATAACCGATTTTGTCGATTGTAGCTTGTTTTGATATGGCTATTATAATGGAATGAATATTTAATATGGCTACTGAATACTCAATTAAGAGTTTTAAAAGTTTTAGTGACTAAGAGTTTTAAACTGTAACAAAATGAATCGCAGATGTTTATTACTGTGTGTGTACTATATATATATATATATATATATATATATATATATATATATATATAAAGTTTGGCTGTTCTCTGCTAGGGTGGTTAACATAATTATATATTTCTTCATAGCCCAGTTGTTGTTTATAATGCAATTATATCGAGCGGGCCTTAGATATACTTTCTCGGGGAGAACGCCCAATCAATTGGAACAATGCCAGTGCGTTTTGTCCCTCGCCCATGATGACTTGTGAGTTCATGCCAGCACAAGCACCGACGGCTTCCTAACAGTTTCTCTCGCAAAACTTGGGTCAGTTCGTAACACAGTTTTCAGGGAATTCCCAACAGAATTGCGGGCACTGGGACTGTTTCACCAGGTCGATAGAGTCTGGTGAGATTTGAACCAGGGTCTAAGTTCGGAAAGCTAACTTTCTAACTACTCGGACATAAATGCTAACAATTTATGTGACATTTGTGGAAAATTCTCGTCCCGAATGACATCCTAAGAATCTGTCCAAAGACCCAAAAATGATTAAAAAAAAATGTTCTTTTATAAAAACGTCATGGTTAGGCTGAGAATTTTTCAGCCCACTCCGTACAACTGCGTATTTGTAGGAAAGAGTACAGAACGTCATAGATACATTCACAAATATAACAGCATTTTATGTGCAGCTTGAGTTCATATTAGATATAATAGGCTTTCACACGCACACACACACATATATATATACACGTGTGAGCGCGCACACACACATTAATCGTGCACATATAGCTTTTGCAATATTTACTAGTAGTAGCAGCAGCAATAGTTAAGGACGTTAAGTTGTGCTAACACACATACAATCTAACGCCAAACATTTTAAAAATATACAGAATTGCACACCTCACGTGTGGAAACATGTGCCACCAGCTATGATTCGCGCCTCCCCCCTTTAACGACAGCAGTGAAACTATTTCTGCCACTGTCTACTGCCATTCCTCCAACCGCAGCTATTAACACCACTGCAGCGATGAACTGATTATGACGGCGAGACAAGTTGTCATAAAAAAAAAAAACACTCCCACACCCATTAAGAACGATTTCTTTTTAACGATTTATACACCCAAAGATGTGCGTTGTGGTGCATTGGATATCGGCTCGGAACGAGAAATCGGGGAGCCGAGTTCGAATTCCAGCTGAATTCATGGCCTTCACTTACGTACAAATACCCTTGGGAAAGGTATTAATCCGTCTCTTCTTTCCAGTTATGGGTTAAATAACAGGACAGATTGGGTTCTATAGCCTTGGTCGGCAACCAGTCTACCGCAGAAAGCAATGGCAACCTACTGCGGGATAATCTTCTGCCCAGTCAGTCATGTCTCTTTCGAGACATGATCGCCCAAGCGTGTATCACGTATGGCACTTAACTAACTGACTGACACCCAAAGAAACTATGTTATCAACGACCCTACTGCGTCTGTGCTGTGTTGTGTATCATTATTATGATGTGTGTGCGTGTGTGTGTGTGTGCGCGCGCGTCTGAATGTTTTAGTGTTGCGGTTTGTGTGTGTGTGTTGTCGTTTCCATGTCTCGTGTATTAAATACCCTCAACGAGTGTATTTGCATGTGTTTGTGTTTTTGTATTTCTCTGGTTTTGCATGCGAATTTATAGACGTATTTATTGGCCTATCTAGATCCTAGAAACACATTTAAATTAAAAATCAAAAGGTATATCCTTCACCAAAAAACAAAAAAAAAACAAAACAAAACAAAAAAACAACAACAAAGAAACAAAAAAAAATTGGAAGGATTGTACTAAAAGTGAAAAGGCAAATCTTATTAATAGCTACAAAAGATAGGAAGTTGTGGAGGGCCATGATCACTTACATCCTAAAGGGCACATAAAAATAAGCGCCACACAAACAGAAAGACATTAAAACAATACTTGAAACAGTCATAGTAGAGTTAATATCGAGTACATACCAACCTCTCTCTCTCTCTCTCTCTATATATATATATATATATATATATATATATATATATCTCAGCATGCAGTGTGGGTATAGAAGAATCCAAAGGAGTATCCTGTACATACAGTGGTAGGATAACTCTCTAAGAGAGCTCTTATCATATATGCATATAAATACGTATAGAGCAAATATAAGAAAAATTAAGACAGACACGTTATTTCATGGTGAACCGGAAATATAGGCCAATTTCAGGCGAAACATCGTTAGCTTCCGTCTTTATTTAACAAAGGATTTTACACGAATTTCGTGTAAAATCCTTTGTTAAATAAATAGGCCTATACTTTCAATTCACCATGAAATAACGTGTCTGTCTTAATTTTTCTTATATATTTTCACAACCAACATCGCCTAATGACGAGATTCTATCGCTAAACATAGAAATTTCCGTGCCCATTTAATTCATAATTGTATGACTATATTAAGGTCTACAGTACTTATTGTATTGAGCACTGATTATAAAAAAATAAATGCCAGGGGACTCAAAACCATAAAACCTTGGATCCCTTCACCTGAATTTATATATATATATATATATATATATATATATATATATAAAATCTAAGCAAGAGCCAACAACCGACCACTTGCTTAGATCTTCTGGCTTTATTTGCTCTACTTTCGTACTGAGCGCTTTAGTGTTAGGGTTTTCGTCTTGTGGGTTTTTCTTTCTTACGAGTGCTTGACTTTTTGTTCATGTACTTCGTTTGTTTTTTTTGTTTTTTGCTTCCCCTTATTTTCCCCCCCGAGTTTGTTCTCGGTGGGTTATACAAGGCGATTTAAATTATAGCTTGATTAATACTAGTTTTGGTAGAGTTAGTTCTCTTACTATTGGTATTGTTGTTGCTATATATAGTGTGGAGTTGTGTTGAGGCCTAGTGTCAAGATTGTTGGCTTTTCAGTGTTTTACTGGTAAAAAGATATTTTGGCAAGCAGGTTTTTTTTGTCATAAAGTGCTCAACAACGAGTTAGAAATAAAGCATTAATTGGATTAATGTGGAGAAGTTTGTCACTTAACTGAACAAAGTCATGCCGACTTCAAAGTGTCGCGAATGCATCATTATGATATTCTCACTTCTCCAGGCTTATTTTTCAATTTTCTGTTGTATCCTGGTTTTTATTCTTATTTATATGGAGCTTAGTGTAATTTAATATTTTGATATGTGAGTGGTTCTACAGATGGTTTATTGCTTTGGATTGCTTTTGTTGTGTTGACTTCTTTTTAATGTTGTATTATTTGCAGGTAGTTGATTTTTGTATTGCTTTTTATTGTGTAGGTAATTAAATTGTTAAATTATTATATATATATGCCGCAAGTATTCGTATCAACAATATTTGTTAAATTTAACTAACAAGATCTGTCTGTTTTATTTTTAATTGTATTTTCCGATGTTCGAATAAGTTGTTGCACACCTAAATCTAAACTGTGGATAGACTGTCGTAAGTTGATGTTTTGTTCTGTTTTTATTTAAGTACTTTTGTCTGAATGACCGGATCAGTCATTATCAATGACTAGATATTTTCAGTATGGCAGACTATAGATTTTTTTTGGATACATCTTGACGTTTTTGGAACGCTACAATTCAAATTTAATTCACATATGCTCGTTGCGCATATGAGAGATCATGTATAAAACGGTTTCACGGATCTCGACTGGTGCATGTATCACACACTCACACAATTGTATACTGAGTGCGTCTAAATTAGGCAAAAATGAAAATTAACACTGACATCTCATTTTAACAGATATATTTGTGTGAGGAATAATATTCATAGAAGATTGGTGAAAATGTCTGAGTTCGTGTGTACGTTCATGTTTGTAGAGTTCAGAAAAATGATTTAGTATGAGAAGGTCAGTTGGTCATAATGTTTTACAACACAATGGAACTTTCGTTTATTTTTAATCAAACTCTCATAATTTAAAAATGACTTCCCTGTATGCACACACACACACACACACACACAATATATATATATATATATATATATATATGCGTGCGTGCGTATATATATATATATATATATATATATATATACATTATTTTTCTTCACTATGATAGTTTGAAAATCGCTTGAGGCGTGAAACTGACAGTTACCCTGCTACAGATTTGAATTTTATGAATTCAATCTCTCTCTCTCTCTCTCTCTCTCTCTCTCTCTCTCTATCTGTGTGTGTGTGTGTGTGTGTGTAAGGGAAGATAATAGAATAATTGACGAATGATTTCAAATACTTGTTATGAAATTTTTCGCGCACATCAAATCGAGTCAATCCAATCCCATAAGGGGCTCTGCCAAAGCTTGTATGTCATTTTCCGGGGTAATGAAGATTACTTGGTGGCACCCCTCTCTTTTTCAAATAAGTAACACCCAACAGGTTGTACAGGATTACTGCGAAAAATGTTTTCATGCTTTTTTTAAATGCACACAACGGTCTCAAACCGGAACTTTGATAATGATAGGCTAACTCCAATTTCAAAAGTAAACATGTGTATTCGTTACTAATTTAAGACCTTGGATTTTGTGTATAATAAACAGAAATTCGTTATATTAAACCAGTTTATTAAAAATAATGTTTAAAGAAATAAATTTAAATAAATATGTCGGTTAATACCAGTTTCGTAAATTTCCGTATGATTTCGAAATATTGTCTTTGGTTGAGTTTGTTTACATTAGAATACGGTCCCGAGAAGAGATAGATGTTTCTAAACGAAATCAGGAGAATATCTGTTTAAAAAGCTTAATTCGGACTTGTCTTCGGAATTATCTTCTGTGGTTGAGTGGTAAAACAGCCTAGATGAAATGGCGGTTATCCCTTCGGTAAATGGGGGTATAATATGCCGAAAGATAGATTTTCCAACCAAGATTTTTCGAACAACTCGGGCAGTGGATAATTATGTACTGTTTAATTATATAGAAAAAACCAATCAGACTATTCACTCAAATACGAGTACCTATTAAGAAATAATGTTTAAACAAATATCTATATCTATATATATATATATATATATAATCATATAGCTGATTAGTGTTACCCTCACCATCTTGACTCTAAACTTTCGTAGAAGGTTTCTCCAGCAATCACTCCGTTCACTCGTCAAGGGGTAGCAGTAATTGATAGAACGAGGGAGAGACCGTGTGAACAGAAATATAAGTTTGCGTGTGTATGTATGTGTGTGCAAGTGTTTTTGAGGAATGATGAATGAGTTCTTAATTAGACCCTCTTAGCAGTGTTTTACTCTGAAATTTTCACTGCATAAGATTCAGTCTATGTTATTAAATGAAGAAGCCTTGAGTTACGTGCATTAGCGTGGAAAGTGATTATGTCGAAGAATAAAAATATTTGTTAAGCAACATTAATGCTTTTTTAATTGCTTTGCCGCAGGTATTTTTTGATCGATGTACTTTACGTATGACTTAAATTCGAGATGTAAGTGTAGTATAAAATTCAAGTCTTTCAACTCCTCTTTTTCTCTGTCCCGTGCCCCTCTGTGAAGGAGTCATATGCCTCGACAACTTCCTGTCTTTTGTTTGCATCAAGTGGTTCTTGCTCTTTTATGACCCCTTCTTTCTCTTTGTGGTACTTGTCCCACAATCAATTTATTCACACTTCAGGTAGGTTACTTAGGTTATAAAGAGAAAATTAAATATATTAATTTAACATATTTACAAAATAAGGGTTTTCCCGGCAAACCCGCAAAATGTAGCTAGATTATCCATTTTGTCGTATAATGATAATAATTAAAAAAGTTATACCTCTGACCACAGATTATGCACATGGTGATTTTATAAGAGTATCTTAAATGTGTCACAAGGCTAAATGTATGGGCCGCCCAGTGAGGATCGAACTCACGATTCAGTCGTAACTGATCTAGCGAGACAAGCTTGCTAGCCATTACATCACGTCGAAGTGCCTAGCGGTTTACTACGCGTAGCTTATTAGATGTGGCACAAGGCCGAAAGTATGGGGCACCTAGTGAGAATCGAACTCATTATTATTGATATAGCGAGACAAGCTTGCCACATATTATGCACATCCCCTGTCTGCCAAGCAATGGGAATCTTCTATGTGCTGCGACTCTTCAGAACATAAGCGATCATGGCTCTCCACAACTTCCTATCCCTTGTGGCGTTTTTCTTCTTACTAGAGCGCCCGCCCTGCTTTCCGCCATCCATTAACACAAGCTCGTCAGGTAGGTGACTCGCTGCCTTCTGCCACCTCACTTGCCCTTTATACGCCTCGTGTGAGTTAAGTTTCACAAGCCCTTCTTCCTCATTATGTGATGGGCCTGTTCGAAACATGAACTCAACCAAAACTATATTTAAATTCAATGTCAAATACAAGACCAAGGAAAAATGCTCCCCACCAAAAAAGAAAAAATAGCCGGATTAAAAAATGTACCTAGACATAGGTTATCAGAAAATGGGAATCTTAGCTGTCTATCAAAAGTGCTATCAATTAGTTCTCTGCCTAATGTCTTCCGACAGACTCTAATGAGAAAGATTGTTTTTAAAGTTATCCGTGGATAAATATACGAATTTTTCTTCTTCGTTTTGCTGGGAGGAAGAGTCTTAACAGTGGGTAGAAAATGCGAAACCGAAATCCGCACGCATATTGGACTAGAAAAAGACTGTATTCAAGAAGCTAAGTACTAAGAAACAGGAAAATTCTATTAAAAATAAAGAGAAGATTGATGAACTGTTGTGCAATATTAATCCTCTTATATGGCATCTAATATGACGCGGGGATGTGCGTTGTGGTGCATTGGATATCGGCTCGGAACGAGAAATCGGGGAGCCGAGTTCGAATTCCAGCCGAATTCATTGCATTCATTTACGCGCAAATACCCTTGGGAAAGGTATTAATCCGTCTATTCCTTCCAGTTATGGGTTAAATAACAGGACAGATTGGGTTCTATAGCCTTGGTCGGCAACCAATCTACCGCAGAAAGCGATGGCAACCTACTGCGGGATTAATACTTTTCCCAAGGGTATTTGCGCGTAAGTGAATGCAAAGAATTTTGAACATATTACTCTGCTAATTTTCTAATATCACAATATGAATTATGCTATAGTTTAGTATTTACTAATTCTGATATAGGAACATATCAGTAGCGTACCTGATGAGGATCGAACTTCTTTTATATGCCATGTCCTTTCAGGACGTAGGCGATCATGGCTCTCCGCATCTCCCTATCCCTAGTGGCTTCTCCTGTTACTCCACGTAACACTCGTTTCTGTCCTACACCTGCTCAAGTCCTTCAAATATGTTATCCGCTGCTTTCCTCTGTCTCTTTTCCCCTCTATCTGGCCTGTTAGTATCAGGTTCTCCAACGCTTTCTCCTGTAACATCTCGCAATCCTCGTTCTGTCATCCACCTGCTCAGGCCCTTCAAATATGTTATCCGCTGCTTTCCTCTATCTCTTTTTCCCTCTATCTGGCCTGTTAGCACCAGGTTCTCTAAGCCCTCCTTCCTCATTGTATGTCCCAGGAACTTTAGTTGTCTCTTCCTGATGCTCAGTATTAATTTCCTTTTTGTTTCCATCCTTTCCAAAACCTCATCATTGCTCACATGCTCGGTCCATGGTATCCGCAGCATCCTTCTGTAAAATCACATTTCAGCTGCTTCAAGTTTTTCCTTCGTCTTCGAAGATATTGTCCAACATTCACTGTCATACTGAAGAACCGACATCACATAGCAATCCAGTACTCTCCTCTTTGTTTCTAGCGAAATTGCCCTGTTTCTTTAAATTCGCAAATTGGTCTAGCCAGACGAAACTTAACTAGTGTGCTACGCAACCGACAATCACAGATTTGCAATGCTTTTTCGGGACTGTTCTAAGTGTACTGTGACTGCTACTTCTTCAAATCACGTCAGGGCCACCAGTTGTAACAGAATGGGGTTACCAACTGTATACAACATTCGGTTGAATATCTTAATATATTCAAATAAGTGAAATCAACAGATACATTTTCTCCCCCCCCTCTCTCTCTCTATATATATATATAAAACAACAGAAAAGAAACGAAAATTCCCGTGATACGCAATGTGATATGCGTAGGTATTAAATTCCCCAGAGAGAAACGAGACACGTCTTGTCATTACAGTGACTTAAAAGTAAGGAGAGAGAAAGGGGGAGGGAGAGGAGAGGGAGGTAGAAGAAGATTAAGGTGAGCGAGCGAGAGAAAAGGGGGAAAAGGAGAGAAATAGTTCAGTTTTTTTACTACTTTATAAAACCTAGAAAGTACCAAGAGAGGTGCAATGAAAGACATAGCAAATTAATCCGACAGGGCTAATAACGGTAAGCGTAATTGTCACTTTCAGTGTCCCCCACAAAAGTTTGAGATATTCGTCTAAGTATACTAAGTTATGGTGATTTTCTAAGCATAGCTTAGATGTGGCACAAGGCCGAAAGTATGGGGTACCCAGTGAGGATCGAAGTCACTACTCAATTGTAATGATTTTAGCGAGACAAGCTTGCTAACCATTACACCACCTCGAGGTGTCCATAGTTGATTTTTTAAGCACCGCTTAGATGTGGCCCAAGACCGAAAGTATGGGGTACCCAGTGAGGATCGAACTCACTAGTCAGTTGTAATAGGTTCTAGCAATACAAGCTTGCTAACCATTTACAACACGCCGAGGTGCCCAAGCATACTAAGTTATGTATTGTAATTTTGTCTATATTTATGAAGAAACGATTTGGTCTTCACGTCTAGATTGACTGGTCCGTTCGTATTTCAAAAGCATACAAAATTTTATATTCTTTATTATATTGCAGATTTTTTATTTATTTATGCATGATCAAATTTCAGTTATTTGCATAATTCATAGTAGATGACATTCCCACCCAGTCATGACTATTTTGTATTTCTTGTAAATCAGCTTACATTCACCCAATATATGATTAACGAGATCTTAATTATCTTCAAATAGTACACATTTATTTTATATATATATATATATATATATATATATATATATATATATAATATCAGTCTGATAAGTGTCATATGTGATACACGTTTGGACGATCATGTCTCGGAAGAAACATGACTGACTGGCCAGAAGATTTTCTCGTAGTAGGTTGTTATTACTTTCTGAGGTAGACTCATTGCCAACCAAGGCTATAGAACACGATCTGTTCTGCTAGTAATAAAATAAATGTATATTATGTATGTGTGTGCTTGTGTGTATTTATATACATACAAACACGTACGTACACTATATATATATATATATATATATATATACACAAAAGAAAAACTATTTTATCCTACGCGTTTCGTTCTCTATCAAAGTAAGTATAGGGATTTTATTTTGCGACAAATATTTATATACAATGGCAAAACTATTATTGGTTTTTCAAAAAGTTTTAGTCTAGGAGCTCATGATCATTCAATTATACCCTATGCCATGAAAGTCCATCAGAAGACGAAAGGCGTCAGCTAGGATAAGTTTTCCTTTGTCTTTATTCATATTCTCACGTTACAGATATACTCTATCTAAAATTAAAAAAAAAATATAAATCACCCGACATCTAAGTACATCTGACTTTCATAACTTTAATATCCAAGAGATTTTGTATATGTAGGTATAGATAAAATACGTATACATGGAGCTACGCACTAATATATCAATATTTATCAGGGGGTAATAGAACAGTACCTAGTGTAATATAACAGCTATAAAGTTTATATTAATATATACACGTTATCCTACTTAAACGTAAGATAATATGAATATTATACTTAAACGTAGGATTATATATATATATATATATATATATATATATATATATATATATATATATATAGTCATCCACGTACAAGTCTCTTTCGGTGTATCACAGCTCATCAGTGTGGCTAGACATCCACTTGCTTCCAGCCGGGATCGAAACTCGACCGTTGTAAATAGTCTTCGCCAACCCGCACAACCAAGTATGGCGAGTAAGGCACATCCCCTGAAATGACGGACACGAAACAGTGGAAGTCATTCAGGAAGGGGTTCAGGGGATGCGCCGTACTCGCAACGCAAGGTAATGCGGGTTGGCGAAAATTATTTAACCCATAGCTGGAGATAGAAGAAACGGGTTAATACCTTTTCTAAGGGTATTTGCGCAGAAGTGGATGCAGTGAATTCAACTGGAATTCGAACTCGGCTCTCACTGTACCACAAAACACACACACACACACATTATATATATATATATATATATATTAGTACATGAAAGTCATCTCTGGCTAGGCGGAATAAAACGAGCACTTCTGATTCTACGGCGGTTTCTTCTACAATCTACAAAGAACTAATTTAGAAGTCACATTAATGATTAAGGTTCTTCAACGAATACACAGGCAGGTAGATAAAGCTTTACTTTTACTAAGCGGGAATATCGACTTGAACACGTGCATCCACTAAATGTAACGTTTAAATTAATTTGAGACACTTTTCTTCCCCTTTTCTACTTCTAGTTTAACACTAACAGCAGCTGGAGAAAAAAAAAGAAAAAAGAAAAGAAAACAATTATCACCGTTATTAACATCAGAATTTTTTTCATATTTTTTACGACTATTGTTTCTTCCTAAAGTACCAGTTGTACTCTCAGTTTTGTAAAAATAATAATACCTTCCACGTTTATTAATTAATTAAAAAAAAAAAAAGAAGTACACCCACGCTTTTCTTATTCCACGAAACGCTTATTTATTTTCGTGAAAACTTCCAAACGATTTTTATTTTTTTTAACATAACGGTCGTTTAGAATAAATAGCGAAACGGATTTTATTCATTAAACAGTAAAAAACATTAATTCACAATAAATTCATTCAATTCTAAAACTTCATTCAAATTATAATTTATTCAGTTGTAAAAATTAATTCACATCATAACAAATCCAAATAATATTTTAGTAGTGCAACGTGTCGTCTTCCCTCATTAAAAAAAAAAAAAAAATTAAAAAATTAAAGATTTGACCGAGAAAAGGATGTTCGGAGTGCTTGACATCATAATTCGTGCCTTTTTGCAAGTCATAGCAATATTCGACCACGCACATTGATCGGTGGAGAAAAGAATGTCAAATGAAAAAGGCTTTATTAAGGGAAAAAATATGGATATCGCAGAAATTATTTTTATTTTTTAACTCTCTTGAAATAATTTGTCGTATGTTTTTTACATTAAATCATTACATCATTTAAACAAACTTTTTAAAAAAAATTAATAAACGCTTCGGTTTATTTCAATATTTTAACTTAGATTTTCTTATATAAATTAGAAAATTTCGAGCTTCAGAGAAACAGTAAGAAAAGTACGTTCCGTTTTAATGTTTTCTTTCCCCCCATTTTTTATCTTCTAAATTAACACCCCCTCAGTCCTGACTCTAGTTATCTTTCTTTCTCTCTCTTCCCACTTTTCGTACTGAAGAGTGAGCCGGTGGAAAGGAGTGTATATTCATGCAGGAAAAAATGGCGAGGAGGACGTGACGTGCTTGCTCTCTGTGTTGTGTGTCACATCGAACCGAGTCGGTGGTTGTGTGCAGTGTTTAAAAAAAGAGTTGTGTGGAGCACATGTTTAGCAAGGACAGAGCAGCCGAGAGAGACACGTGACTTACGCAGCCCAACTATGGAAGCACGCAACGGAGGCTTTTTTTTTCTTTCTCTTTTTCTCTCTCTTTCTCCCGCTCCTTGCAATTCACTACGTAATCGCAAAAGTTTGTGACGTGTCTGGAGTTCTTTGCACTTTTCGTTTGTTATTCGTCAATTTCGTCTCTTACCAATGGAACAGCTGCAGCCTGGGTAATGACTGATTGCTGGAGGGAGGGGATTTTGAATTTTTTTGTTAGGTCGGGGTTAAAGATTTGATCTTGTTTTTTTTTTATGAAATCATTATAAGGAAAATCAAGTATGATTTTTGAAGTTTGAATGATAATCGTTTGACAAGGATTTCTTGTTTAAACAAATAATAATTTGATAAGTTATAAAATTTCATTACTTTTAGTTTTCACCAATAGAGCAAGAAAAAAAAACAAACAAACGGTAAAAAAAACAAAATACACTGAAGAATTTAAAATCTCGGCCATAAATCTGACTACATTACAAAGAAAAGTTTAGTCGTTTGGATAAAAGAAAATACTCTTTTTAGAATAATGGCAACCTACTGCGGGATAATCTTCTGCCCAGTCAGTCATGTCTCTTTCGAGACATGATTGCCCAAGCGTGTACCACGTATGGCACCTGAGTTAGGTATGTATGCGTACAGTTAAATCTGGTTGAAGGCACTGGTTCCAGCTCGATTACTGAAGTTAAGCCTGGTCAGATGGAGGGCTGCTTAGCTACTTTAAGCAATGGTCAGTCAGTTAAGTGCCATACGTGATACACGCTTGGGCGATCATGTCTCGAAAGAGACATGACTGACTGGGCAGAAGATTATCCCGCAGTAGGTTGCCATTGCTTTCAGGGGTAGAATGGTTGCCGACCAAGGCTATAGAACCCAATCTGTCCTGATATTTAACCCATAACTGGAGGGAAGAGACTAATTAATGCCTTTCCCAACGGTGTTTGTGCGTAAAAAAATGCAAGAAGCAATGGTAGAGGTCATATTATTGGGATGTGCGTTGTGGTGCAGTGGATATCGGCTCAGAACGAGAAATCGGGGAGCCGAGTTCGAATTCCAGTTGAATTCCTTGCATTCACTTACGCACAAATACCCTTGGGAAAGGCATTAATTCGTCTTTTCCTTCTAGTTATGGGTTAAATAACAAGACAGATTGGGTTCTATAGCCTTGGCTGGCAACCAGTCTACCGCAGAAAGTAATGCCAACCTACTGCGAGATAATCTTCTGCCCAGTCAGTCATGTCTCGTAAGAAACATGATCACTGAAGCGTGTTTCACGTATAACACTTAATTGACTGACTGGTATGTATGTATGCATACGGCTAAATCAGGTTAAAGAGACTGGTTCCGACTCGATCACTGAAGTTAAGCAACATCAAGCCTGGTCAGATGGAGGACCGCTTAGCTACTTTAAGCAATAGTAGAGGTCATATTATTGTGATGTGAGTCGGGCATTAACGACCCCGCCAGCATCTTACTATCAATATAGTCGAATCATGTACCCCACAATCTCCAATTATCTTGAGTGGTTCTTGCCATTGGATCAAAGCTAGCCGATGTTACGTAGAATTATTATATAAACAGTTGCATGGGTACCATCGGTCTTTTAGAGATTGGTGTGTGGTGGTGAACCAACCACTTCATTCGTCACTGCCTGTTTATTAACCGTCTTCCTTCAGATAGAGTGCAGTCACTGTGTATGCTTGTATCAAGTCATTCTACTCTTGGTACTCTCTGCCGCATGGTCGAGTTATCGTCAACCAAACCGGTACCTGGACGAGGCCCGTCAGCAGGATTAGAAACAAATTTCTCAAGGGTGGCTGAACGTCCATTAGCCTTTGTTAAGGCATTCATCTCGGAGAAGGAAAATTCTGATGTAACATTGTTTTTCTTTTTTTACTGCTTATTAACATTTGGCCGGTTACTTAAAGACAGAAAATAATTTTTGAATTATAATTTTTTTTAAAGATTCACTGATACAACTCTTACTAGTTAACCCATAGATGGGGAAGAAGACGTGGATTCACATAGGTATTTGTGCGTAAATGGCTATAACAAACCCGACTAGAACTGGAACTGCACATCCAAGCTTACTACATTTTGTATTTCCCAGTGGTCACCCATCTAGGTACTGATCAGGATCGACGTTTCTTAACTTCGGTGATCGTACAAGAATAGATGTTTGATATGCCTGTAAGCTTTTCGATGCGAAGAGAGTGATTTTCACCCAGTTTGAAATTTGCTCTTTCAATCTAATTTTACAGAATATTTACCAAAATTACACAAAAATATCTTGAAATACGAAAGAGTAAATTTATTCAATAAAATCGCTATTGACTTCAAACAAACTCTAGAAGACTTCGGAATCTCCTGCAACTCTTCTGGAGGATCTTCTTGCTTAAGTTGGTGAATGCTATCATAATCCTGGACTTAAGTTCATCTTTGGTGTTACAAGGAGTTTTGTCGGATTCTAACTCCATTGCGCCTCACACCTAATAATCAAGGGTGGGGTTGCAATCTGGGGAGTTAGCTGACCAAATGTAAGGGGCGATGTGGTCGCAGAAAATTGACAGGTATGATTCGGTTCTCTTGTTTGTGTAGAATGGTGCAGTCCTGTTGTCTTCCACCAGCCACCCACTTAACCCAGGCCACCTTCTCAAGGCACTTGCTGTAGGCTTCCGTGTTGAGTATGAGGTCCCGCGGAAAAATGAATAGGGGCATAACGTAGATACCACTCTAAAAACCTTCGTAATAACCATTAGACTCCACCAACTTTTTTCGAATCCTCTGCACTGTCCTCAGATGCAAACCCAAAAAACTGTAAAATGTTCGTATTGGAGATTCCGGTGCGAATGCCAAGCAGTACAGCATGCCGTTTCTAAATTTATCGGTGGAGTGAATTGCGTCATGGTGCTCTTTTTCTGACAGACGGTGTCCAACTGACCCTACTATACTGTGTGGTTGACAAAAGAGAAAACAAACAACGTACATGCATGAAATCAAAAATATAAAATGGCGCCAATTTACCTGTATTTGTCCACCTCTAGGACCCTGTACAGTTTGCAAGACAAAATAAAACGATGATGATAGTAAATATGATAAATGCCCTATTAGGAATGGCTCTCATGGCTTCTAATCATAATTGATTGGAGGTGTTAGCATGTATTGTTTATCATTGTAAATTAAGATGGCCTACAGTAAATATCCTATTCAGTCCCACAGATTTGCTTGCCAGGGTTTTTCTAGGTTTGAAAGATGAGACAGCCAATAGTTATATTTAGATATTTGGGAACACCCTCAATCGGAGACCGTCCAGGTCGAATGGGTTACTCAAGAGGAAAATATTTCTTACTGGGCCTCACCAACAAGGTTATGTGCTACTTTTGTGAAAGCCTGTCACCATATCACGCACATTTGGCTGTCGTACATGTGCTTGGTATACATTTATTAAGCAGTATTTCATCATGAGTATATTAGATTTCGTATATTTGTAGCCCAACATCACTTTGCTGGCGGGCTACTCTTTCAAGTAATAATAATAGTAATAATAATTGGACAATGTGCAAATACTTTGGAAAATATGTAAACAAACACTAGTATGAACAACACCCAGCACCGGTTAAAGAAATAAAATATGTTGTAGCGTACGGAGCTGGTTAATGTCTCTTTGATTCGGCCTTGTGTCAGACTTAACCGAACTCCCTACAGCTTACAGGATTTATGCAGAATATATCATCAGAATTATTATCAGAAGGTTGTTTGTCGGCAGGAATATGTGGAATTGTGTGGAATAATGTAAGAATAAAATATACATTTTTCATGTTAAAATAGAAATTTATTCTAAGGAAAGACTAACATAAATTGTAGAAGTTAATGTACAATTAGAAACATTAAGAAGTTAAGGGTAGAGTTCGTACAAAATGTTCTAAGGGTAGAGTTCGTACAAAATGTTCTAGTAGTAATTGTTGAAATAGATAAGGAGAAAGGGAAAGAGGACAATGTCCAGTTCGCTTGTAGTTTGAAGTTACATTTTTCATGTGTGCCTTTCTCGTTGCTCCAATCTCTCTGACTCTTGACTGACGCCGAGGTCATTTATAGAGTCCTTTTGAATTTCACACTGGATCGCCAAGTCTTACAAGTCGCTCCCATTGGTCAAAAATCATTTTAACACCTGCTTGCGAAATCTGGTTTCGACTTTTTCTTTAAGCAGATGGTCAATCCTTTTTCTATTTGGGAAAAACCAGGATTTCACACGTCATTGTGAATATTTGTAAAAGTGAAGAAGAAGGTTGATTTTAATTAATTTATTATCCGCTACAATGTCAGTATTCTATGGGATTACACCATCTACACAGACAGAAAAATTGAAGCAAATAGGACGGGCAATATTGGCAATATTGCCAAAAACCGAAAAGAAAAAACTTGCCTACTGATTGATATATTATGTCTAGCGGATTGTAACTTAGCAACGAAGTAATTTGAGAAACTATCAAAGTATAAACCCGGGAATTGAAATTGAATAGTACCGGTGATAGTAGGTGCCCTTGGAATGATAAAAAAGGAACAAAACAACACTTTGAAAGAATCCATGGAAATCTCAGCTTAAGAGATATGCAAAAATAATTGTCTTGATAAGTACAGCCCACACACGAAGAAGAACTTTGTCCCTGTAACGCCAGGTGATAGAAAAACAAATGAAATGTAACCATAACATCACACGCCATTACCAGCCTTAGGTCTTTCCGCAGACTTGGTAGGTAGTGTGGCCATAGCAAAAATCGAATTGTGATGAAAATGATATAATAATAATAATAATAATACATGTTTATACTAAGGCTAGCTAATCGTCATCACAGGAAATCGAATGGCAGCAACCACTTCCCACTCACATACTAATTAGCCTGTCGTGTATATATAATGCTGTATAATATAAATCAACACTTTACTTTTTGTGTCTATTGAGTTTGTCGATCATACTCTCCAAATTGCAAATGATTCTTAGCTAAAATAACTTTCGGATTTGTTCTATTAAATTTAAATATAACGTTGCATTAAATGCGTTACTTACTACTATTACTATTTTTCACATAATACACTAATCACACGCCCCTGAGGATGACTCACGCGAGTCGAAAACTTGGACACAAACATTTAAAGATGTTGGAAAATTTGTACATCAACAACTGTAGCAAAGGATCATTTACAATACTAGAGAGGGAGATGGACATTTTTTTTTTACATAAAATTTAATTTACATTGCGACACGAAAATTTTTATGTTTCGAGATTTATCTCGTCATCAGGAATTATTCAACATTGCCTGATGATGAGGTAAATGTCGAAACATAGAAATTTCCGTTTCGCAATGTAAATGAAATAAATTAAAAAAACTAATTACATTATATATATATATATATATATATATATATATATATATATATATATATATATAGTTAAGTTGTGATGATGCTTAATACCAAGATTGCTGCTTTTTCAGTGGTTTACTGGGAGAAAGGCTTTTTGGTAGGCAGGGTTTTGGTCGTAAAGTGCTCGAAATCGAGATCGATAAAGAGCGTTTATATAATTAATGTGGAGAAGTTTGTCACTTAAAACGTAAGAAACAAAAGCCCTAAAAACGTCACCCCATTTATATATATATATATATATATATATATATATATATATAAATTTACTCAGTGTTGTTTATTATACATGAACATTTCTAAATCTAAAAATACCAGCAAAATAAATACGCTGAAGATAAAATAAACAAAGAAGAAAAAAAAAACGCTTTTTTATGAGTGAATCGTCGTTGTGGCAGGGTTAGCAGTAATTCTGGTCGTAGTGGTTGTCGTCGTAGACGTGGTATTTAACAGTAAATGGCGCAATCGACGGAAGGACCTCCAATATCTTCACGTGTCTAAGCGTTGTGTCTGAACTGAGTGAATCATGAAACACACAAACACACAAGTAAGAAAAAGTTACTTATACATAACTGTACACAACTAATCAGTCCTACACTTCGAAAACGCATTTGTATCAATCTTCTGTTGTGTACAAATATGAATAGACAGGTTTCGCATATATATATATATATATATATATATATATATATATATATATATATATATGTGTGTGTGTGTGTGTGTGTGTGTGTGTATTGTATAGGTACTTCTACTAAATCGCTAAAAAACAGCATAGTATGAATAAAAATGTTCCCTAACTCAATAAAAACGAACTTTTCCCATCAAAATGTTTATATTATTAAGAGGAAAGATCAAAGTATTTTTTAATTATATATATATATATATATATATATAAGAGAGAGAGAGAGAGAGAGAGGATATGAAAGTAATAGGTATGGAATGGATGTAATATATATATATATATATATATATATATATATATAAATAAATTATGGATGATATGTATATCTATTAATTTCTATGTGTGTGTCTATTGAAGCGTCTATCTATCAGTCTTTTCAAATCTATCTATCTATCGAAGTCTCTTTAAATCTATCTTATATATATATATATATATATATATATATAGTGCACTTCGGCGTGATGTAATGGTTAACAAGCTTGCTCGTATAGACAAATTATAACTTATAACTAAATGGTGAGTTTGAACCTCACCGGTTTGCCCCATACATTCGGACTTGTGCGACGCTTAGAAAACCATTATTCAGGTCACTCCGACGTTGTGTAATGGTTGCCAAGCTTGTCACGTTCGGCTAATTTCAACTGAATAGTGAGTTCGACCCTCAGGCTTTTGGCCTTGTGCCACATCTAAGCTGCTCTTAAAAATCACCATATAAAATGGGCGTGCGTATAGGGGAAGAGAGAGAGAGAGAGAGAGATTTACATTCATTTTATCAGGAAGTTTACAACGCTATTCATTTTATACGAGAGAGGGGAAATATGATGAGAAGTGAGAGAGAGAGAAAGCGAGAGAGAGAGAGAAAGCGAGAGAGAGAGAAAGCGCGCGAGAGAGAGAAAGCGAGAGAGAGAGAGAAAGCGAGAGAGAGAGAGAGAGAGAGAGAGGGGGAATAAGAAGAAATGAAGGGTGCTAACATCGACCAGTTGCCACCCATCCTGTTTTGCGTTTGTAACACACACAGACATTAACGAGCCAATGTACAGCCAGTTTAGTGCCATTACGTGATACACGCTTGGGTGATCATGTCTCGAAAGAGACATGACTGACTAACCAGAATATTTTCCCACAGTAGGTTGCCATTTCTTTCTGCGGTAGACTGGTTGCCAACTAAGGCTATAGAACCCAGTCTGTCCCGCTATTTAACCCATAGCTGGAGGGAGAAGAGATGCATTAATACCTTTCCAAAGTATATTAGTGCGTAAGTGAATACAACGAATTCGACTGGAATTCGAACTTGGCTCTCTGATTTCTCATTCCGAAATGATATCTATTACACCACATCGTAGACGTATCTAAAAATATACAGCAGGAGAAATACCAGACTCCCGTCTCGCCATTCTGGACAATGAAACTCGTAATTGCTGTTCAACTCCTAACCATTGATTGTTAAAAAAAAATCAAAGTTCAACTCCGTCAAATTGTTAAAAAAAAAAAGCAAAAAACAAAACAAAACAAGATCTGTGAAAAAAAGTTGTTCTCCATAAAATAAAATTCTTGCAAGCGGTTGGGAGTGAAGTTGGTTATCATTAAGTGCCCTACGATACGATCTTCTATCAAAGCTAGCTTAGAGAAAATATGTTCAGTGTTCGGACCCAGCTGAAAGATATCGAATGCTGATTTTCAAGATGAATACTTGGAAGATTGCTGCAGCATCATCTTCATCCTAGTTCCTTAATTAACCTCCCAACCCTCATCTGTCCACGATATTTAGACATCGTGTGGGTGGAGCTTTACGCGTGGGACGCTTACCGTAACCCCATTGATAACAAGTTCGTCTTTTCGACTAAAACACCGAGATACCAAAATTCGACCTTTCATTGCGAGCTTGTGTCAAAATAAGCAAAACATTGTCGATTCTCTGTATTATCATATCGCAAAAAAAACATTGTCGTATTGAAGTCCAGCTATAGAAGAACTGCGTAGACTTCACTCGATTCATTAGAGAATATTTAAAATTAATTCGACTATAACCAAAAGTAGAAAAATGGTAGAAAGAGTAGTTAGCGCCAGTTTTCAGAGTAAGGAGGGTTAATATATTGCCGTAAAAAACACTTATTGGAACTGAGCCTAAAATATTTGTAAAATCTTAATCATACGAAAAACAAAATGTCAGTCAGTCAGTTAAGTGCTATAGGTATTACACGCTTGGGTGATTATATCTTGAAAGAAACATGACTGACAGGACAGAAGATTTTCCCGCAGTAGGTTGCCATTACTTTCTTCGGTAGACTGGTTGCCAACCAAGGTTATAGAACCTAAATTGTCTTGCTATTTAACCCATAGTTGGAGGAAGAAGAGACGGATTAATACCTTTCCGAATGGTATTTGCGCGTAAGTGAATGCAACGAATTCAACTAGAATTCGACTCTCCGACTTCTCGTTCTGAGCCGATATCCATTGTACTGCAACGCACATCAGAAAAAAAATGTACCAGGGTTAAAAGCTCACTGAGATAAAGAAAGGGCCTTCACACTCCATGGAGGAACCCCTCTCAGACTCACCATGTATTCAGTGGTGTAACCGCACTCACCACGCTTAGCTAATTGCGAGTTGGTAAGGCTATTTAAATCATAGTTTGAGTTTTTGAATTCAGTATTGTCCTCCTAGACCAGCTGCCAACCAAGGTGATAACACTCAATCTGTCCTGCTATTTAGAGACAGATTCTTAATTTTCCGAACGGTACTTGCACTATAAATGGGGATGCCGCTTCGACCATGCTGAAGAACACATTATTTTTTACTAGTATTTCTCGAATGTTCATTCTTATTTATTAAACATTGTGTATTAGGTCTATTGGGCAGCTCATTCGAGAAATTTTAGTGAAGCAATAAATGCGTCTATTTCAACTACTAAGTACCTACTATCCTAACGTAATGAAGTAATAAAAATGCCAGATTTAAAAACAATCCATTGATTCTTATATATATATATATATATATATATATATATATATATATCTGTTTGTATCTATCTATCTATCTATCTATCTATCTATCTATATATATATATATATATATATATGTGTGTGTAGAAAAGTTCTCGGTTCGAACTGCTTTGCAAAATATTATTTTTTGCCAAGTGTTCACTTAGTCGGACACCCGATATATATATATATATATATATATATATATATATATATATACTTCTTAAAAGTATATTTTTTCTTTTTTTTTTCTTTTGTAGTCTTTATTTAGTTGGGCCGAGAACACTTCAACATCACCTCATACATATATAGATACATAGAATGTATATATATATATATATATATATATATATATATATATATTGTGTGTATTTTGACAGCATTTTTTCATTAATACAGGTTTCATTGAATAATATAGACAAGTTCTGTCTATTTATTTTGTGTAAGATCCGTTCGTATGATCTGATTAGCTTGATAGTGTTGTCATGGAAAGACGACAAGAAATCGCAATAATTGTTGATTTTTTTATCAGGTTTGAGCTTTCGGCTTACATAAGCCATTATCAAAGGATGAACATTTAATATTCAGTGAACATAGAACATTTAAATTATTTTTATGGAAAAAAATGGACCTGTCTAATTTTCTCTGTATAACTCCACTCTGTTAAAAATAATTTAAATGTAAATAAGTAGGGAAGATCAGTCGGTTACTAATCAGCATCTTTCCTACCGAATTATCTAAATGGCCGACATGTTAAATCTTTTTCCCTCAAACATGTATTGAACACTTTCATATACAACTGTTTACTGGTCTAATTTAAATCTTACCTATAACTGTTAAGTATATATATATATATATATATATATATATATATATATATGTATGTATCCATGTATATTCGCGCGTGTTTATGTATGTGCGTATGTACACAGAAACCCACCCACCCACACATACTAATACATGCATGCACATTGTTTCACACGTGCACTTAATCAAGTAAAGAAACACATGTTGTTTATCTTGTTTCTGTCTTTCTACCTGCCTACTTGCTAATTTATCAGCATTCTCGTAAAGTTTAAAGGTGTGTACCAATAACCTGACCTGCCATCAACGATTTTGAGGAACCAACGAAATGATTTAAATTTTTTGAATTGGGCATAGAAATCCATATTCGAACAGAGATACGAACATCTTGGCAATTATCAAATTAGACTGGCGCGTGGATGGGTCATTCACTTTTATCGTCTATAAATATGTAAATAACCAGATAAATAAATAAAAACCCATCCCACAAAAACATGTATATTTGGTGTGTGCTAAAGTTTTCAGAGTTTTTTTTGTAAACTAGTCATTGAAAACACTGAACATTGTTTTCGCTGGAAATTTTTCTACTCGCCATATATATATATATATATATAGTCATTCACAGACAGATCTGTTTTGCTGTATCACAGCTCATCAGTACGGTTAGACTCCGATTGCTTTTAATCCAGGATTGAAACCCGACCGAATTGGCGTCAGTCGGTGATTCTACCTCGGGGCTATGGAATGGACGCTCGGTAGAAGAAGGCCGACTTTTTAGCGTGTATATTATCATAATATATATAATTCCAGGTGAAGAGGACTCAATTTTTCTTTTATTTTGAGTGTTCTGGCATTTATTTTATTATAAACAGTGCTCAATATAATGAGTATTATAGAGCTTAATATAATTATAATTAATTACAATTATTTATATATATATATATATATATATATATATATATATATAGAATAAGTAAAAAACTGGTTGGAAAATGTCTTTAATCTAGCATGTTTCATTTTAATAAGCTTCTTCATTCAGAGATTTGTTAAGACGAATGATCTAAATTAAAAAAAAAATACATATACTTGTATTTAAAATGAATGTCTATTGCTTAATTACACCTGACACGTATATGACCAATAGAATCAAGCCCCAATCAACATTCCAGTATACTGTCACTTTGTTTTATAAAAATTAAAAATAATTAAGTTCGTGTCTTGTTAAACAAATCTCTGAAGAAGCTTACTAAAGTGAAACATGTTAAGGACACTTCTCCTACCTCTTCTTTACTTATTCTATCTTCTACTTATAAAAAAAAAAAAGATTGGAGATCATTAGTATGTGTCGTCATAGAAATAAGTATAAATTGCGATAATTATCTTATTCTTCCAATTTGTCACAAAAAAGTTTTTTTAAAAAATTTGGCTAAGCAGTTACTTCCCCACTACCTACCACTACTAACTTAAGGGTCAAGCCACATACTTCCCACTATCAAAGAAGAAATTACTACTAAAATTCCGCTAGCTTAACCCTATAGAAACCAATATCCCCCAATCCCTGCCTTTACCAGAGCAACCCTCCGGACCTAGAATTTTTTTCTCGTTCTTTGTTTAAATTTGGCTGAGAATGTATGCCTTAAAATGACATGTTGAAAATGGATATTTCCCCCTCTAAGTTTTATATATATATAAATTTTGATTGTTTAATTACTTAGTTTCTGGTCATAATAAGGTTAGACCAGTGCCCATTTAAATTGCACGTTCAAAAATTCCTTGCCACGTGAGCGTTAAAAAAAAAAAAAAATTACCCTTACGTGAGCGTTCTTAAAAGAAACGGTAAACAGTAAAATCAGTTATTGCAAATCGTCTGAAGATACCACTCATGGTAGCGTAATAACTCTTTTACAAATGGAATATATATATATATATATATATATATATATATATATATATATAATTTCATCCCAAGCAAGGGCATAATGACATAAAGGGGTTATTGAGAGGAAAATGGAATGAGAAGAAGTGATGAAAAAGAAAATTAAAAGGAAAGCGGAAAATGACGATAGAGTTTTGAATTTAAATTTTTGAAAATTGCAGATGGAAGAAACAAACCAGAAGATAGTTCCAAAGTTGATGAGTGCGAGAGAAAAAAACCCTATTAGGATAGAACTTACGGTTACATGTAGCAAACTCAATCATAAATAGAGTGAGACCTAGTTGCCAGTCTAGTTGTACGCTTATATTCATGTCGTCGAGATAACAAGGAGCAAAGATCATCAGAACAATTGCCAAGAATATATTTGTAAAAAAGATAAAGGGAAGCTTCGTCACAGCGGTGAGAAACTGATATATATGTTTAAAATACCCGGAGGGGGCGTGACAATTATCTTTTTCGAAGAAAAATCCACCTGAGATATAGTTATTCCAGGAACATGACAAAGATTTCATAATACTAAGAAAAAAATCCAGTCATCCCTTTTATTCTGACTTGTTCCGCCTATTTGAAATAAAGTGTGTTTGTACATGCCATCCATATCTATCTATATATATATATATGTATGTATGAAAAACTACTAAAAAGTTTTAAGTTAAAAATGTATTTTTTGACAGTATTTATTTATTTTCATTATTATATATATATATATATATATATATATATATATATATATATATATATATATTTGATATTTCAGACCGGCCTCGGCTTTTAATAATGGAAATAAATAAATACTGTCAATAAATACATTTTTAACTTACAACTTTTTAGTAGTTTTTCCTATACATTTTAAGACAATATACGTGGATTATCATTATGCTATATATATATATATATATATATATATATATATATATATATATATATATAGTGTACAGGTGTGTGTACTGGCACACTCTCATACACGTGCACCTGGGTGTACTCTAGGAGATTTAGTTGTGGTCTCCTACCCTACCCACTTACATAACTGAATGCTCGCCAATATACATGTCTACGTATATTGTTCTGCTTTCAAACATTATAAAAGCTGTTTTTCAACAAGCGTGAAGGCCTTCAGAAACTCGTAAATATTAATGCCACACACATACACACACACACAGAGATTATTTTAAAATTTTGATATTCCAATTCTAGGCATTTCAGTATACAACAAGCTAGATCCTCACTGGGTGCCCCATAATGTCGGCCTTGTGCCATATCTAAGCTACACTTAAAAAAATCAACCTATTTGGGCACTTCGACGTAGTGTAACGGTTAGTAAACTTGTCTCGCTAGAACAATTACGAGAGAGTAGTGAGTTTGATCCTCACTAGGTGCCCCACATTTTGTGCCACATCTAAGTTTCGTTTAGAAAATTTCCATTTCAATATACAACAATCTCTTCTGGTTAAAACATTTATACAGAAGTGGATAAATGGTAATTGCAGTCTTTTCCCCCCAACAATCATTGACCGAGCAGCCATTACTGTTTTCGGTTGAAATTTATAAAATATTTCCCTTAAAACAATTTTTCAGAAAAATAGATTTTCATGTCCAGTAGCTGTTATCACTCTTTACAGTATTGATGGGGTTTCCTTCCTAACCTTTTATTTAAATTAGTGTGGAATGTCAACATCTTGATTATGTACAGTATTTACATTATTCTGACTATTGTCCTCATCTTTGTTGCCATTTGTACAACGTTTCGGCCGTTGTACGCTCCGGCCTTCTTCTTGTGCTAGAAATTTCAAACCGAACCCTTTATTACAATCACTGGAGTATATCCATGTGTCCTTAAGGACACATGGCTCAGTGGATATAGACGTTGGTTAGTTCCTGACTTGACTTTTAAAGTTGTGAATTTAATACCAGGCTACAGCAATGGTGAACAAGTAACTTGCAGGGTTCCAATCGAGCGTTTGCGCAAGGAATGAGAGTGATATACCCCAGTGATTGTTATAAAGGGTTTGGTTCGAAATTCCTAGCACATGAAGAAAGCCGGAGCGTACAACGGCCGAAACGTCATAAAAATGGCAACAAAACTGAGGACAATAGTCAAAATAATGTAAATACTGTAAATACTATCTCACCTCAGAAATATAAACAAATATCTTGATTGTGTTACTTTTTCCTGGAAAACTGTGTAGAGCCGTTCTAGAAAATCAACATTCTAAGTCCTGTTTTGTTATTTGACTTGGAATGTTGACCACAAAAGCCAGTGTGTAATATAAAACTCACCATGTTGCAAACCCTGCAGCTGAAAACTATTTTTTTTCTTGTTATACGTTTTTTTTCTAGTTTTAAGTGGATGTGCGTTGTAAAGCAGTGGATATCACCTCGAAACGGGAAATCAGGGTTCCAGTTGAACTTGTTCTATTCACGTAAGCACAAATATACTTGGAAACGTATTAATCCATCCAGATATGAGTATTTGGGTTCTGTAGCCTTGGTTGGCAACCAGTCTACCGAAGAAAGTAATGGCAACCTACTACGGAAAAATCTTTTACCCAGTCAGTTATGTCTTTTTCGAGCGTGTATCACATATAGCGCTTAACTGACTGACTAGTTTTAAGTAGGAAACATAACGTCTATTGAACAAGTGAAGAGGCTCATCCCTTGTTCCCTGTTTAGGATGTGGTTTCCGGCTTTTTCTTTTCCAATCTTTTCACTCTTACGTAGCCCCCCTGCACATCAGTGGCGTTACCACCTTGCTCGGGGTGATATGATTTAAAAAAAAACCCCAAACTATTACATTTAATCAAAACAAATCCGCTATATTTATAAAGGATATAAGAATTAAAAGCACATACACACATTCACACAACTACATGTAGTTATTTATTTAGGTGCCAAACTTAGTGATAGAGTATGGGATTGCTGGTTTTTAAATTTGATTTTCATTCAAAGTATCCAATTAAAAATACCCAGAGTTACAACAAAGAAAAAAGAAAGAAAACTTATTTACTAACACGGCGAGGTATTCAACTCTTTACAATCAGCCGAGTGCTTACAAATTCTGTAATAACCAAGTGACATAGATTCGAGCACACAGACAAACACGTGCGCTTATGTAATCAGTAATATACATAGTTGTGTCTACTTACTGATCTATCTGTAAACTTTATCATCTTGTTTTTGTCGTGATTACTGTAGAGTGATTATTAATTCACCAAGATTACGATCATGATCACGGGTCCTGGAAAATGTTATAGTCGTTTGGACACCACATGTACTGTAGCCATAGCAGCAGCATGTGTTTCTAGAGCAAGATAGTCTGACGGAGCTTATCCTTGTCTAATTTTGTTTTTTAATTCAAAGTTGTCCTCTTAGAAAGGTTGTTTACCCAGGCTAAATATCCGAGTCAACCCTATATTTTACAAGGTTTTGATTCATTTTTTTTCGCACTGACTGGTTGTCCTACAACAGTTAAAGAGCTCGGTCTGCAATATCATTTACAGTATTTAAATTCAGAGTTTTTTTTTACTATTGGTTGCCCTATAAAAGCTAAAGAGCCGTGTCTACACTATCATTACAAGGTTTAATTTTAGAGATTTTCTACTAGGCTGGTTGCCCTACAAAGGCTACAGAGCCTGGTCAACACTATCATTTACAAGCTTTAATTTTAGACTTTTTCTATTATTTGGCTGGTTGCCCTACAAAGGCTAAAGAGCCTGATTTACACTATAATTTACAAGGTTTAATTTTAGAGATTTTTTACTATTCAGCTGGTTGCCCTACAAAGGCTACAGGGCTTGGTCTACACTATCATTTCCAAGGTTTAATTTTAGAGATTTTCTACTAAAATATTTTTTGCTAATATTATTTTATTAGGCAACATTTAAAATACACGGTAGCGAAATTCAAAACCAATGGTTTGCATTCATTTCTAAGGAAAAGCCAAGATTTTGAATACTGATTTTCTAGGCAGGCATACCTTCTACTCTTAAAAGATATATACAGTTTTCTTATTTTCTGTCTCCCGCCATTTTGCCTGATACCATACTAAAGTAACATTAGTAAATATTATTATTATAATCATCAAAATATTAATTCTTAATGGAGTCTACAATAGGTGGCATACTTAGGGTATGAAACCCTAACATAAAAAAGAACTCTCTCAAAAGTATCTTATATACTAAGTTATAATATCTGGTTGACTAATGCTTACCCAGACGCCGAAAACTATCCGTAATTTTACCTATCCTAACCCCATAAATAATGTTATATTATTATTATCAAAATATTTTACGATTATCGTATTATATATTCTTATCAAATTAAACAACTGCTGAAAGTATTTAAAATGTTTTAAGTCATTTTAAGCCTATTACAAATGAAAAACAAAAACATTTTTCCTTCATTTTTTCCCCTTCTTTCCTTCCTTCTCATTTTATTTTTACTTACCACCAGAATTTGCTGAGTCACTCTCTATAGATAACCATTTGAGTGAAGGAAAGTTTTGACGTGCACATTTCTTTATATCCAAGCGATATTACAGTTTACTGAGATATTACTGACATTGTTTCGCTACAATTTTGAACGAAAACGTATTTCGTTTTGTCATTCACACACTTAGTAACGTTACGGAGATATAAACACACTTATCTATAGTTTAAATACGCTTGACATATGCATTATTTTCGCATACATACACTTACATTTAAAATAAGCATCTATTGCGTTTATTATATGTGGCACACATACATAAACAAAGACATAGGTTTACCTACATTTAAAAACGATCATCTATCGCTTTATTACACGTGACACGTATCTGACCAATGAAATCAAAAACTTCAATCAACATACTGTTTGGATTTAAAATTAAAATAAATCATTTGTCTTAAATTTCTGAAGAAGTTTATTAAAGTAAAACAGATTGAAGACAGTTTTTCCTACCTGTTCTTTACTTATTCTATTCATCTTGTCAGATTTCAGTCTATATATTCAACTCATAGATATTACTGATAGAATTATCTGAATTAACCTAATCCAAATCGAAGCGTTTCTTTCTATTTCTCCTCCTAATCTTTTATCTTTTCTATGTCCTTTGAAGGATGCGGGAGACCATAACTTGTCCTTTTCTTCGTTGCACACATGTTCCATCCATGGTATTCTCACAATCCTTCTGTAACGCCACGTTTCTGTCGCTTCATCTGCGAGGGAATTATCCAGTATCCACAGCTAGATATATAGCAGTTCCACACTTTTTTTTGACTTGGGATTCCGATTTGAAGCCGTTAAAATTCCCTTCAACTCTCTTTGTCTCTTACCCACTTTCTCTATCCTTTTCGCTCCGCATAACTCTGAGATGCAGTGATGAATTTGACATTAATCACCTAAGTGACAAATTATATATATATATATATACATATATATATATATATATATAGATCCATCTATCGCCCGGTTCACACTCCACCCACGTCTATTGAACAGGTTAAGAGGCTCATCCCTTGTTCCCTGTTTAGGATGTGGTTTCCGGCTTTCTCTTTTCCAATCTTTTCACTATTACGTAGCCCCTTGCACATCAGTGGCGTTACCGCCTTGCTCGGGATGATACGATTAAAAAAAATATATATTGTGTATTACGCAGCAATCTTTTATACAAGTTTCATTAAAAATGACACTGGGATTAAACTTTTTATTTAATTTTTTTGTGTTCATACAAGTGTTTTCTTTTCTGGATATAAAGTGTGTAAAAATGTTCAAATGTTCTAAATATTTGAGCGCTTTCGGTTATTCTTTTAGCCTTTATGAAGGATAGTTTTTATTTATAACTGAATGCATGGATTTTCAAAAATATATTTAAAATTTTATATAATATATTATATTTATATAATATATTTTATATTATATTATATTATATTATATTATATTATATTATATATTATAATATATTATATTTTATATAATATATTTTATATTTCTTTAATATAGAGTTATAAGTTATTAGGGTTTTAATATAGAGTTATGAGTTTTTTTTTAATATAGAGTTATGAGAATGTTTTATTTTTCAAATACGGCCAGCACATTGTGGCCGTATTCCTAGTTTCTGTATTGTGTAGTGGACTTTTCTTTTTATTATTAGTGCTTCCGTTAATTTTAGTCTTTTTTACAAGTGGATGAGGCTGTTTTCCTACAAATATGTTGCGGATGGATTATGGGACGTTTCCATGTGTGTTCAAATGAATCCTAATTGAGCTATGGTCAAAGTGGTAGAACAATAATATAACTGATAGGCATCTATTGGTATATCTGCTATAATGTTAATGTGAACGTTATTTTTGTCGCCACTTCTATAACGTTGGTTTTCGTAACGTTAATCTGAAGGAACTTTTGGCAACTCGCTATTTGCGGATTATAATATTTCGGTATCTTCACGTAATGTCGAACGTACTAACGATTCCTTCGAAGAATGCTGTAGAACACCCGAAACACCAGAACACACAGAATACTGAATTCTGAATACATAGAATACCCAGAATACATTGGAACACCGGAACACACTCAGACTACTGTCTGAGTACTTTATATATTAATATATACGGTCACGTGATCCCAGTAGCATAATACATTCAACAGCTACATTAGCTGCTTGGAGATCCGCGTTCAACTACATGTATCGGTATCGACATTTTCTTCCTACATAACAATGTCTATCATGAATTTAGTTTGAACAGGAATGCAGTTTCCCAAGGGACACACACACACACATATATATATAGTGTTGAGTTGTGATAGTCTTTAGCGCTAAGACTGTTTTCTTTTTTAGTAGTTTTACAGATAAAAGGTATTTTGGCAAACAGCTTTTTATTGTACAGTGCAAGATATCGGGTAGAGATAAAGCGTTGATAGTTTTAATGCAAAGAATTTGTTACTTTAACTGAGCAGTTCGTGCCAATTTAAAAGTTTCCTGAGGACATCGTTATGATGTCTTCACTCATCAACGCTGTTTTTTCCCCCCTCTTCCTTTTAATAAAGAGCTTGGGGTAATTTGATATTTATTGGAAGCGTTCCCGCCTAAGAAGAGAACCGGGACTCAACAGTTAAAAAAAGAAAAAAAAAGAAAAAAAGCAGTCCCGATAAGTGAAGACATCATAACTGTGTCCTTTCGAAACTTCGAAATGGGCATGAACCTGCTCAGTTAAAATGACAAATATATATATATAGGTGTGTGCAATTTTAGGCATTGTAAATAGGTATGAATTTACACGAGCTACTAGATTAGCAACTAGGTCCCACCCTTTTACAGTGAAACCGATAAAGTGTAACCACAATTTCTACTCTAATAGCTTCTTTCCACGCACTTCCCACCTGTGGAATTCCCTTCCATATACTTGCTTCCCCGACAGCTACAATCTCCAGGAATTTAAATGTAAGGTCAATAGACATCTATCACACTAACTCGCATCCATTCTCACAAGCTCTTTTTCCATCTACTCCACCCACACCATCGGTATCCTCATCCTGACATTTCCTATAACTAACCCCTCTTTCTCATCACTTTCCCCTATGTAACCCCCTGCGCAACAGTGGCAGTAGAATGCCTTGCTTGGCGTGAGATGATATATATATATATATATATATATATATATATATATATATATAGTTTAATTGAGATAATGTTTACCGCAAGTTTTTTTTAGTGATTTTACTGATAAAATGTATTTTGGTAAGAAGATACTTTATCGTAAAATGCTCGATATCGGGGTGGAGACACAAAGAGTATGTCTCTTTAACCGAGCAGATTCATGCTGACTTCGAAGTGCCGTGAAGACAGCGTTCTGATGTTCTTACTATAGCCCTGACGAGTGAGGACATCATAACGGTGTCCTCATGAAACTTCGAATCGACATGAATCACGAGTTACAGCATAATAACGATATCGTTATGAAACTTGGAAGTCGGCATGAATCTGCTTAGTTAAAGAAACAAATTCTTTGTAATTATATATATAACTGTAAATTTATCTTTAAACACGTCTCGAAAAACCCACCGAGTATAAACGCGGAGGGGAAAAATGGAAACAAAAAAAAATAAACGAACTAAGCATTTGAACATTAGTCAAAGTACTAGCCGAAAGAAAAAAACCGGAGACGAGGAACCTAACACGTAAAGTGCTCAATACTATAGCAGAGTAAATAAGAGCCAACTTGCCCTGATGATCCATAAGGTGAAACCAAGGTAGGTCCGTTGGCTCTAGGTTAGCTACTTACTTTATATATATATATATATATATATACTTCAAATTTTATTATAGTAAATACACATCATTTTTGTTTATTAAACAGTTCTTAATATATTTAACTGAAGTCTAAAAACAGATTTAACGATGACGTGGTCAGTATAAATACAGAGACTGTAGATGGCTATGTATTGTTTTATACAAAGCCAAACATTGCGAAAGTTTAACAATTGTTTTTAAAATAATATTTGCAAAAATATTTTTTAATTTACGGTTAGAAACATGTTATTTGAAAAGACAGTAAATCTCTTCGATTATTCCTGTTTTCAAAAAAAAGACAAAAAAAAAAAAAAAAAAAAACAAAACAAAAAACGTTGCGCTAAAACAAGGCCTTACACGGTTAGATATCAACCAGTTTGTCGCTCTCAAACCTGACGAAATACCAGACGCTTTAACACATGGCGAAAACATATAAAATTGATATCTAAATCTAAACTAATTTATAAATGGAACTCTGTGTGTGTGTGTGTGTGTCTGTTACCTATAGACTCCGAAACGGCTGAACTGATTTTCTTGAAAATTTACACAGTTGTACTATAAGCGTCAGCGAGCGTTCTTATCTAGGTTTTGTGTCGAGGTACCCCCGATAAATATCGAAAATCATTAATCGAAAAAATCGGGTTATAGAAGGAGTAGTCCGATTTTAATCAAATTTGATACACTCATAGACAAAGACATAAGAAATGATATTCAGAAGTTTCAAGGTTGCAGTTCTTACAATAGTGCAGAAAATCGATAATATATATATATATATAAGACAAGATGTTTGTGTGTGTGTCTGTTTATCTGCCTGTATGTCTGTATTTTTTCAGCCCTTTTATTTTAGTTTTTGCTTCGAGTTTGGCTCTAGGTAGGTATAATTGTAGTTCTTAGTCTCAGCCATGATACCATTTACTCAAAATTCAGTTTACGACGAAAAAAACTTATTTGATATCGATACCAGGAAATCAAAATTTGACTTACATCCATTCATTTTTCTTTTAGTCTACGGTTTCGCTTTAACTGGAAACAACTACTGCTTTTTAGTCTTTCGTGCCAGCGTTCAAATAGTCTGAGCTCCAGGACCATGGATTAGTTTTAAAGCTTTCATTACACCCGAGCAACGCCGGGCTATACTGCTAGTCTATGAAATAAGATGTATTCGGGCTCTCACCTAAAATAGATGGTGAACAACTCTGTCTCATAGACTAATTCGCGAGTGTAAAGAGTTCGATCCTTACTGGGTATGACAACTACACCTGGCACATTGACGTGGTGTAATGGTTAACAAGTTTGTCTCTCAAGATCAATTACGATCGAATAATAAGTTCCTATACTTTGTGCCACATCTAAGCTATAATTAGAAAATCACTATAACAACTACTTCTTCTTCTTCTTTGTGCCCTGTCCGTTCAGGACGTAGGCGATCATGGCTTTCCACGTTTCCCTATCTCTGGTGGCTCTTAGCACGCCTTCTCCTGTTACACCATGCAACCCTCGTTCCATCATCCACCTGCTTAGGTCCTTCAAATATGTTATCCGTTGCTTTCTTCTGTCTCTTTTTCCCTGTACCTGGCCTGTTAGTATCAGGTTCTCCAAGCCTTCCTTAATAATTGATATCTATGAAATAAGACGTATTCGGGCTCCCACCTTAAAAAGATAGTTAACAAACCTGTCTCATAGACTAATTCGCGAGTGTAAAAAGTTCCATCCTTACTGGGTATAACAACTACACCTGACACATTGACGTGGTGTAATGGTTAACAAGTTTGTCTCACAAGATCAATTACGACTGAATAATGAGTTTCTGTACTTTGTGCCACATTTAAGCTATGATTAAAAAAATCACCACAACAACTACACTTATCCATCGTGCGGTACATATTAGGGATATTAATATCAAGCAGTGTCACTGGGACATCCAAAGATGCACTGAAGTAGCAAAGATGCTTTTCAGAAACTAAACAAAATACTAAAAAACAGGAAAATATCATTAGAAACAAAGAAAATAATGCTTTATTGGTATGTAACATTTAATATTCTGTAAGGCACAAAATGTTGAACAAACAGATGAAGAGATCGGGTTCTTTCATTGACATTGTCAATAGACTATTGGTGACTTCCTTTAAAATAAATGGTTATTGATAAAAACTGGGCACATTGATTTATTTTCTGTCTTTGTCCTACTACTTATTTCCCAAAGAACGTATGCCATTTTTCTTCTGGTATTTCGAAAACATTGTTCTAAATGTATTACTTTTTTTTGTCTAAAATTAAAATTTGATTTTGAAACTCAAGTTTAAAACAGACAAGAAAATCTTTTTATAGAAAAAAAAAAGTAATTGGGGATGGAAATATTTCAACTGCTTAAATGCAGGAATAATAATCGTTTTCAAAAACAAATTCGTTTAGTTTACGTGCTATACCTTTAAGGTTAGAGATGAGGGAAAGGTTGCGCAACGATGGGTGGGAGACAGCCATGAATAATGACAAGCATTCATGTTGCTCAGATCATGAGTTTTGAATCAATCTAAGTATTATAATTAGCAACGTGCTTTGTCACATATGAATAGAGGAGTGTATGTGTGTGAGATAAAGAGAAAGAAGACAAACACACAGACACACACGCACAAACACATACATATAGAGGAGAGAAAAAGAACGAGATTAAGAATATATATATATATATTATATATATATATATAATAAGCGTTCAAATAAAACACCGTTACAAGAGCGTTCTTAAAAAGAAAAACGTTATAATCAGTTATTAAAAATCACCTGAGGACACCACTAATGGTAGAAACCTGGGTAGCGGAATAACTCGTTTAAAAATGGAATATATATATAATATAATTAACTTCATAATAAAATTAGACCAGTACAGAGTTGTATTAAAAAGCGTTTAATAAAATTATATTGAACTTTTGAATATTATTTGTAAATTATGTATGTATATATATATATATATAGAGAGAGAGAGAGAATAGCGAGAAACAGAATGCTCTATAGACAGAAAAACAGTGAAAAAGTATATATATATATATATATATATATATATAATGAGAAATATACAGACATAGATAGACAGATAGATAGGATATATAAAGACAAAATGTAGAGAAAGAAAATGATTGACAAAGAACAATAGAAAATATATAGAGAAAAATAATGAGAAAGAGAGAGAGAGAGAAAGAAAGAAAGAAAACAAGCAGAGAAAAAGAGAAAGAATATAAAGCGAAAAATAGAAGAGAAAGTTGTTTAGAGAGAAAAAAAGAAAGGAGCTAAGGCAACATAGGCAGAGATAACGAAAGAGAGCATGGTGGAGTTAAGCGGGAACCTGGTTGTTGATACAACGATAGAAACTGCATACGTCACTTGTTCCCGCGTAAAACACACACACACACACATATGTACATATATGCACACATCAGGAGACACCTTTAACTCAGGCTGTCACGTTTTGTTGACGTTTGTCAGTTTTAAAATCAACTCGATATACGTTTTTTTTTTGTTTTTTTTTTACTGTAGCTTCCTCGTCATGTGTTCATTACTGTGACTTTTATTAGGATTAATATATTCGCTGTTATAATTATCACATTTTGCTAAGCTTAACGAAGTCTGGTTCAAGATGACGTGTTGAGCGCTCAATGCTTCATGTCACAGATAGTATAGTAATCAGCATGTTTATTAGCGATCATCTCAATCTCATCGTTATATTTCATAGCTAAACGTAACCATATTACACTGATTACAACATCAGGCTAACACTGATATTCCGACACAAATTGTCCGGCATTCTCATTTAAATCCTAACAAAATTGCATAAGAATTCTTTTTATAGATTATTATCGGTATCACCCCATGCAAGGCAGTAAAGCCACCAAGACACAAGGGGGTTACGGGATGCAGATAATTAAGAACAGAAACATTAATAATAAGCGGGAAAAGAAAAAAAGTAATCAGGAGTACAGTAGACAGCGATTGACATTGCATTTAAATTTCTGAAAATCAAAGTTGACTGGAAAGCATGGAATCGGAAGGGAGTTCCATAAGTGAGAAGTGCAAGAAAAGAAACTGTTAACATAGAACTTACGGCTACATCTCGGCAGCTCAATTTTAAATTGGTTATATATATATATATATATATATATATATATGTGTGTGTGTGTGTCAATGTAGTCTGTTAAATGCCATACGTGATACACGTTTTGGTCGATCATATCTCGAAAGAAATATGACTGACTGGGCAGAAGATTTTCCCGCAGTAGGTTGCCATTACCTTTTGCGGTAGACTGGTTGCCAGCCAAGGCTACAGAACCCAATTTTTTCTATTATTTAACCCACAGAGGGAAGAGGCGGATTAATACCTTTCATAAAAGTATTTGTGCGTAAGTGAATGCAAGGAATTCAACTGGAATTAGAACTCGGCACCTAGATTTGTCGTTCCGAGTCGATATCCACTGCACCACTGCGAACAGCCAGTCTAGTACTGCGTTTAAATTTTAAAAAGTTTAGGTACCACAGTGAAGAGCGCATCCGAACAATTAATATGAAAGTATTTATAGAAACGACACATAGAGGTAACCTTACGGCGGTGGGAGAATAACTGAAACCGTGTTGCCATAACAGAACCAATAAAATTGCTGATTCTTCTCTGGATCTTTTCAAGGAACTCAAGGTAAATAGCAGGTGCCCCGGAACAAAGTGGCAGCAATATAAAAATATTAATTTATTAGAATTCTCGCTGTCATTGGATTATCTTTTTCTAACTGATGCCGTTATGATCTTTTATTTTCTCAGATGTGAGCTTATGTTCTTTAAAATAAATTTAATCTTAATAATCGATTCTAAGAAAACATGTCCCAGCATTATCGAGTAGCATAAAAAAAACAGATCATTTCAATATGAGAGAAGTTATTTAAAGATTCAAATGTACAAAAATAGAAAATTAAATACACTGTCATGTTGCTTGGTGCAAATTGTGAAACATTTACAGAATTTACCTTTTAATTCGTTACAATATAAAAATGCAGAAGAGCATTGGTTATGAAAATGGGGTTCATAAATCTGCAATTGAATTGATATTTAATAAGGACAGTATAACCTTGCCGATATAATTATTTTACTGAATGATTTAGTTGAACGGTTATAGAGAAATGTCATATAGAAAAGTTATTAAGGTAGCTTTGCTAAAACAGGTAAAGTCATAATTTCGCCTCTGGGTGGGGAAAAATCCCATAGAAAAGTCATTTTCTTCTATTCTTTACTGTGACTCTCATGCTTTAATTTAATTTATTGGTTTGATTCTTATATTTTATACTGTATATTATTTCAGAGACCCCTGACCCCCAAACAGACAACACACACGCATATATATATATATATATATATATATATATATATATATATATATATATATATATATGAAATGATTTGTTTGAACATTATTTTTGATCGATACTCGTATTTAAGTAGATATTCTGTTTTATAATCAAACAGTATATATATTTATTTCTACCGACCTGATTACTTACCATAAAGTTTTGTGTTACGAAAATAAGTTTCATTCGACAGGATTCGAACCTGCGACCCCTATCCACATAGGAGAATGACACATATTTTCGTCCAAACAAATCATTTCAAATTGTCGGTTGTTTAAAGACTATTTCGTTAATCTTTGTTAATTTGCGTAACATGATTACATTTGTTGACATTACGAAACATTTCAGTGCAGATATAGTTATTTACGGTAAATCGAAAATTCTGTTATATAGGCTTGATTTAACTTCGTTTAGACTGTTGGTCATTTGTGGTCGAGAGGTCTCAGACGCACCAGGTACGAAACTTGCCGAATGACGCATATTTTCGTAACAAAAATTTATCGAAAATAATCAGGCCGGTAGAAATAAATATATATGCTGTTTGATTATAAAACTGAATATCTACTTAAATACAAGTATCGATAAAAAATAATGTTCAAACAAACCATATCAAATTGTCGGTTGTTTAAAAACCATTTCGTTCTTCTTGAATTATATATATATATATATATATATATATATATATATATATATATATATAATTTCCCTAGTGGAACGTAGGTTCGAATTCTGCTGAAGAGCCCATATTTTTTCTAATAAGATTTCTTTAATATTCAAGCCGGTAGACGAAAATAAATAAATATACAGTTTAATAAATGAACGGAGCGTCTACTCAAATACGAGTAACCACTAAAAATAACGTTTAAGCAATATTTATATTATAGAAAATATGCCAGATAATATGGGTCCTGAAACACTTTTGTATAATGCGCATGAAGAAAAATTGTTTCAGTTTCAATAAGTTTGCCATTAGTGCGGGTATTTAGCTGAGCTTTGTTTGGCACAGATCCAAATAGACAGAAGATGCACCAACCTAATAAATTAGTATTCAACATCTTAGCTTTTATCTGAACCCGAGCGCTTATAGGGACGGCGTGTACGACTAAATGATGATGATGATGATAATAATAATAATAAACGTAAAGAGAAAATAAAAAATGTGCTGGTATTTTTAAGAGAGAACTCATCAATTAGCCACTGGCTACATTCCGAAGCACCCAGTGAGGAACGCATTCGGTAGAAGCGATTCTCGAAATCTTACGAACCAGAGCTCTTTTGCAAATGCTCTTGTTTAATGCTTTTTCTTGTGTTGTGAAAAACTTAATAGCTGCTTCATATTAAAGAGACGGTCGACTTTAATTGGGATCAGAGTTAACAACTAGAAAGCTTAGTAACAATAACATCGCCTGTTAGAGAGAGAGAGAGAGAGAGAGAGAGAGGGAGAAAGAGAGAGAAAGAGGAGAAGGTGAACGGGAGGCCACGTCTTAATCGTGAGGCAATCAATGGCCTCACGTGACTACGGCGTCCATAATCAATGGATAATGAAATTTATTATAAGAATCGATATCTTGATGATGCAAACTTAAGAATATTAAAAAATAATTATTTTAAATTTGGCCCCAAAGGTGTGTGTGTGTGTGTGTATATATATATATATATTATAATCGTTTCACCCCAAGCAAGACAGTACTGGTGCGCAGGGGGTTACAATGAGAAGACAGAGAAGAAAACGGTGTTGTAGAATGAATAAGAGAGAGGTGGGAGTCAAGGAGATAGAAGATGACAATTGACGTCGCATTTAAACTTTTGGAGATTGTAGCTACCACGAAAGAATGCACAGGGAAGGGAGTTCTATACGCGGGAAGTGCCAGAAAACAAACTATTAGAGTAGAAGTGATGGTTACATTTGCCTATTTTGATGGTAAAAGGGTTAGACCTAATTGCCAATCTAGTTACACGAGGAAATTCATGAGGTAAGAGGAAGCAGGGAATGAAGCTTGTCAGAGTAGAAGCCGTGAAAGTACTTGTAGAAAATCTGAGGGGAGCTATATTCCATCAGTTCGAAAGCAGCTGAAGTCGAGCTGCCAAGTCAGGACCGATTACATTGCAGATCCTCCTTCGGATTTTGTCGAGAACCCCGAGATGAACAGCAGGAGCACCTTACCAGATATGGCAACAGTATTCAATGCACGGACGAATGGTAGATTTATTAATATGCAAAATCGATTCTGACGAGAAAAAAAAAACTATTTGGCTTGGTACAGCGACCCATCCTTCATAGCAGTAGATGTGGTTATTGGTATAATGTATTTAGTCCACTTGAGAACGGCATAAATGTGTGTGTGTGTCCGTCTGTGTGCATATATATGTGTGTACAGGCGCGTATCTATGTGTGTGTTTGCATGTGCGTGTACTTTTTAGAAAATCATGTATTTCTTGCAAAGCCTTGGGTAGATAGAACTGTTCCGACGATGTTTCAAGTAGCATAAAGTCACAAGTCATCGTGACCGAGTGTTTTAGTGTAATGACCTTGTTCAAGACTGTTAATCACGCCAGTTAATGCGCTTAATCCCATAAACTGTAACGAAGATTTGCTCAGTATAGTTGTAGTATAATCCACAGGTCTCCTCTGTGGATTTTAGACAAACATAAATGTGCCTGCGCAAGTCTGCAAAAGGGATTGACTAGCCGCTTGAGTAGACGGAAAGAAGTCGCCGGGGATTGTTGTTTATGTATGTACCTCTTGCCATTTTAATGTATGATTGTTCGCCATCTGTACATAAACGAGAGGAATGAATTTCCTTTGCTTTAGCTAAACTACATAAAAAAAAAACAAAAAAAAACAAAAAAAAAAACAGGAAATCCGCCTCAAATCGAATCAATTATGAAACATAAGAACCATTATTTTTCAAAGGCAACAGAAGTGATATTGGAGGAGTTAGAAACAAAAACAAAAAAAAAAAAAAAAAAAAAGAAAAGAAAAGAAAAGAAAAGGAAAGGAAAGGTAAGTTAAGCGAGGTCAGACTGTGGCAATGACGAGGTCGACAAGTATATTGAGGGACGTTTTGGAGATCAGAAAAAAATTGTTGTTCGATCTCAAACGATATTCACCAGTTTTTCTTATGGAAACATGCATATATATATATATATATATATATTTAGTGTATTGAAGCAGCAAATAATTTTCTAAACATATACTGTTAAATATACGAGACAATGAATATCTATTATGTTTAATTATGAGCCGTTTTTGGGCTTTAATTTCAGTTGAAAATAAAGACAAAAATTCTCCAACATTTGGATAATTTTTTATTAAGTTGGTTCTAAGCTTTCGGTTCACATGAGCCATCATCAGAGAGGTTATAAGGACGGTAACACAAAAACATCCACCATCAGCGACGATTTTACCTTTTGTTGACATAAAACCCCGGTAAGCAACGGCAACAGTTACCAAAAATAGCGAACAGTATATGTTTAGAATATATAATTTATTTGTTTGAACATTATATTTAATAGTTACTCGTATTTGAGTAGATATTCTGTTTTTAATTAAACAGTATATTTATATTTTACTGCCCTGATTATTTACGATAGATTTTTTTACGAAAATGTGTACCATTCAGCAGGATTCGAACCTGCGACTGGGCATCGCATGAGCGTCTGTCTACTTTTAAAAAAACTTTCAAAACTGTTAAACAATGTAAGATTGATGGTAGGAGAATATTATTTAATATATAATGCCTTTCTTATAGCGAGGTGCCTTTGGTAGTGTGACTTAAATAGTATTTTTGCATTTTCAATGTTTTTCTTAAGGTCTCTTGTAAATTATGGGTTAATAAATGTTTTTCCTGCTAGCTTGCATGAAAGACGTCTAATTAAAGAAGTGGTAGTATGGCCAATATAGGTAGGTGTATGATTTATGACAAGAAACACAGCTTTGTACAGTGCCTTGAAATTCATAAACTATATTCGCCATCGCTTGTTTAGATTTGATGGGATTATTTTGATTAGTGTGTGTATATATATATATATATATATATATATATATATATATATATATATATACTACCGGCCATAATTATTAGGCCACCCCAGTTTTTAAACAAAAAATGATTTCATACTATTTTTAATATTTATTTCCAAGTGGATAATTCTAAATGAAAATAGAATGGTTCTTTTGTTATTACTTTGCAAAATTTTACAAGGCAGCCAGGAAGCCTTTGCATTGGCCAGCCAATAAGAAGAGACTGGCATGGAGAAGAGAGCACAAAAACTGGACACCAGAACAGTTCATTTGATGCACATATTATTGTGTAGTATTAAGAAAAGAACAATTCTATTTTCATTTAGAATTATCCACTTGGCAATAAATATTAAAAATAGTATGAAATACATTTTTTGTTTAAAAACTGGGGTGGCCTAATATATATATATATATATATATATATATATATATATATATATATATAATTTATGTGGGGAAAATTATCACTTAGCTTAGTAGTGTTATTTCAGTCATGTCGACTTCCATGTTTCGTGAGAGTACTGATGTAATGTCTTCTTTCTTCATTGATTTTCTCTGATACTACTTCTCAAAATTTTCGTGTTTATAAGAAGTTTGGCCTAATTTGATATCTTTGTGTGTATGTGATTTTTTCGCTTCATAAATGTTGTATTATTTGTTTATTTTTTGGCTGCTTCTTAAGTGGTGTAGGATTTGTTGGTGGTTAATTACTTTATATTGAGTTGACTCCTTTTAAGCGTACTTATGTACATGCCCAATTAACTGATTCATGTTGAGCTGATCCCTATCTATCTGTCTATGCGTGTGTGTGTGCGTTAAAATTAATCAATATCAGGGATAGAGCGTATGTAGGCATAAAAGCAGACATTGAAGTCAACACACAGAGGTCGGTGACAGTTTGTTTTATGCTTAAATGCAATCGTCAGGCCTTGACGATTGCGTTTACTATGAAACAGACTATACATTTTGGGTGTTGACTTCAATGTCCATTTATATATAAGTGAACATTGAAGTCAACACCCAAAATGTATAATCGTAACATTGTTAAATTAGCTATGGCACTTAAGAGAGTACAGGAGTATTGCTATATCTTGATGTCTATAGGGAACTACCAGATTTAATTAGTGTGAAAATACAGCGTGAAACTACTACTACTACTAATAATAATAATAAATGCCCTGATGCAGTACCAAACATTCTCTCATGGATTCGAATCTTAATTGATTGGCAGTCTTAATATGTTCATGTTTTGTTTTGGTCAATTAAAATGTAACTTAACCAATTGGACATGTCCCTTTCAGCCGACGCGCTGTACATTTTTATTCACAAGCGGGAGTCGTATGTGAGTTCTATCGCTAAGCGAAGAGTGTTTTAAGCTTGAAGAATGAGTCAGTCAAGGTGACTTGGGAATCACATTTAGATACTTGTGAGCACTCTCTGTAGCCAGTGCTCCCATAATGACAAGCGCAAAGTTATGCCACTTCAAATTTAATCAGTTCTGACATGGATGACATCTCTTTGAAAAAAAAAAAAACAAAAAAAACAACAAACAAACAAATATTGCAATCAACTTTAGTTGCCTTGTGTATAACTAAGAATAACACTTACTATTAAATAAATAAAATGTCAAACTTTGAATGGCATGTTAATGGAAGCCATATTTTTTATTTTACTTAAAGAGAAAGATGTACGGGTAGTGTAATGAATATCAGTAGAAAAAGTGGAGTTCCAGGTATGAACCGATCTCTGTTCCTCAGCTAAGGGTTAAATAACCGGGGAGACTGGTCTATGTAGCTTTGAGTGACAATCAATCTAAGAGAAGAAAAATTTTGATTTCAAAACCATGGAAAAGAAAACAAGATACTGTTCCACTATCTTCCCCAGAAAGTTATAGCAATTCATAGATAATGAAGAAAAAAAATTACAAAGAGACATGATCAGCTAACTTTTGCAGAAATATAGTATGAGAGAGAGAGAGAGAGAGAAATATATATTTATGGAATATAACGAGGAAAGAAGGCCTTGAGAATTTAACACTCACAGGATATGTTGAAGGCAAGAGAAGTAGGACACAACAGAGGGTAACTTAACGAGTTTCAGGGAATGTATAGCTGAACAAAGACAGAGAAAGATGGTAAAAGGTCAAAAGTTCAAGAGCAAAAATGACAGGAAGTTGTAGAGAGCCATAATGAAGGACAAATTATTTTTTATTCTATTCTTTCGTCTTATGATGGGGTCATTATCATTGCCCTAATATTTGCTTACTTCATATTAAAGATGTACGAACGCGTAAATGAATTTCTTTCTAACTCTAAAAATAAAAAATAAAAATAGATAAAACGTAATTGCCCCATATTGCATCGCAAGGGTATCTGATAAAGAAAGAAATTGCCCCGCGACAAGACAGTAAAAAATCATTATAGGAAGATTAAATCTAATATAAAACACAAGTTTTTATTATTATTATCGTTTTTTTTTTCACCCTGAAGCAATCTATTCACGATTATATCAGCTATAAGGTATTAGATGCAATTGTCTCTACTGGCTGAGCCACGGGATCGATTGCGTGGCTTTAACATACAAGATGTTCACCACGTGAAGTAAAGAAAGAACACGTGTGCTCGCGCGCATGCGCGTGGGCATAAACGTCCGTACCTGCTCAACTTGAAAAAGAAGAAAAAAAAAATCAATGTCTGCATTCTGGGAGCATCATAGCAATCGTGCAAATTACGAGCGGGACAATAAATCGGTCAAAGTATGCAAACTTCAACATTTTTAAAATTGTTAGAAAAAAGATTAATGTTTTCATTTTTTTTTTCCAGACGTCTTAAAATGAACAAAGAATTGAGTTTCAGGTCAATAAGAGACATTATTAAAGGCTTAATTTGCCTTGTTCTGGATCTCACCCCGAATCAGCAGGCTGGTATTTGAACGATAACTTTAAAAAAAAAATGAAGGAATGAATGAAGAAACAAGAGTTGTTCTCTCGGTTTCACTTGCCATGAAACGTAAACTAATTTCGTTTGAGAAAATTTAACTTTAAACTAATTTGACCAGATAATCTAGAATAAATATCTTACTTAAGACTGATATTTATTGAAATAAGAGAAAAAACATATCTTCTCAAGCAACATGCATGCATCTATCTATCTATGAATGTGAGCTTGTGCGGTATTTTTTTACATACATACACACACACACATATATATATATATAGATATAGATATGTGCGTGTGTGTGGGGGTGCAATGAGAATGCAATTTGACACGTAAGGTGAAGTTAGATTTGAAATTTTCACTAGAAAATGTTCGATTTTTAATTCGCCATTGAATTAAGTGCATTGACAAAGAAGATTATGTTGGGAAGGAAATATTGCTTTTTTAAAAATTAATGCTTTGTTCATTATTAGATGACTTACTGACTTATTCCCGTACCTACGTGACTAGTCTGTCTGTCTATCTATCTATCTATCTATCTATGTGTAAAACACATACTTATTCATCATTAGGCTACGTATTTATTACTGCAACTAAGTGTGTGTGTGTGTGTGTGTGTGTGTGTATATATATATATATATATACCGACCTATAACCCTATATACCCTATATACATTTTTAATCTCTCTTTCTCTCTCCCGCTCTATCTATCTCAGTCTATTCATATCTATGTTCGTGTCTGTTTCTCTCTATAAAATGGTCCGTCCGTCTCTCTCTCTCTAGACGTCTTCATATCTATCTATCTATCTATCTATCTATCTATCTATCTATCTATCTATCTATCTATGTTTTTTCAATTCTATCTATTTATCTATCTATCTATCTATGTTTTTTCAATTCTATCTATTTATCTATCTATCTATCTATCTAAGTCTTTTCAATTCTATCTATCTATCTATCTAAGTCTTTTCAATTCTATCTATCTATCTATCTATCTATCTATGCAAAATAGTTGCTTTTTTAAGAAATTTTTCTGTATAAAAACTGAATTTTATTATGTTTAAATAAAAAAAATCTTCTAAGATGTTCGCTAAATTTTCTTTACTCTTAAAAATTCGTTGATGCACCATATTTTTTGACTATTCAAGCTTCAGTTAAGTGTTTTCTAAGAAATACATGTTGCCAATTGGCAGCGATCGTTTCCTTTCTCATCTGCATTTTTATCTAATTTGCCTTTATTACTAACCCCACAGCACTAATCATTGCGAAAACTAATCTTTTCCTCCTTGTCTGTATTTAGGAAAAAGAATTTACTTTCTTTACCTGTAGTGTCCTACAGTTGGTAATAGAGAAATAAGAATAAAAAATATGAGCATTAAAGACTTTCGGAAATACATTAAAAAAGAAAATTTAGAACAGAAATATTTTTTCTGATTAATCTCTTAATCTCCTATTTACAGAAAGTAAATTTCGATTCATCCAGATATACAATCTTTTTTTACTTTTTTGTAATCTTGTGGTGGGTCAGGTTTATAGAATTAGCATATATATATATATATATATACATATATATATATATATATATATATATATATATACACACACACATACAAGGTGGTCAAAAAGTAGGTGGACAGTAAATGGTGGACATTTATTTTGAGATTACATATACAATTACAATTACTAATACAATTATTACATCGACAATTAAATTTTATTGTGTGCAATATTATGAAAGAGCTTAAATGTTATCAACGCAGGAGCTCAAATTGTTGTCTATCACAGTTTTTTTTTGTTTTTAATCGTATCACCCCGAGCAAGGCGGTAACGCCACTGATATGCAGGGGGCTACGTAATAGTGAAAAGATTGGAAAAGAGAAAGCCGGAAACCACATCCTAAACAAGGAACAAGGGATGAGCCTCTTAACCTGTTCAATAGACGTGGGTGGTTTAAAAACCTTTGAAATCTACCCACTCACGCTTCGACAAATATTTTTGAACAAGTCTCCTTGTGTATTAATTCATTAAAATGCATCTCTTATGTAATTTTTTACATCACCAACACTTTTAAGTATAAATATAACACCAGTTATACACAGACCCATGCCACCTACTGTCGACCTACACCCCAGTTTAAAAAAAAAAATTATGTATTTCATACTATCTTTAGTATTTATTGCCAAGTGGATTATTCTAAAGGAAAATAGAATGGATCTTTTGTTATTTCTTTGCAAAATTTTACAAGGCAACCAGGAAGCCTTTGCTTTGGCCAGCAAATAAGAAGAAGAGACTAGCATGGAGAAGAGAGCACAGAAACTGGACACCAGAACAGTTCATTTGATGCACATGTTATTGTGCAGTATTAAAAAAGAACCATTCTATTTTCATTTAGAATTATCTACTTGGCAACAAATACTAAAAATAGTATGAAATACTCCATTTCTTTTAAATAACTGGGGTGGCCTAATAATTATGACCGGTAGTGTCCATCATTTAAAGACCTAATATATTTTTTAATTAATCTTGCCATTTATTAAGCTTAGGTTAGTCTGGCACATGGATGCAGATAAGGAGTACTTATGGAGGATTTACTATGTTTTAGAAAATGAGCTCTTTAACCAACAGATATTACATTATATATATATATATATATATATATATATATATATATATATTGAAATATATGTGTGTGTGTGTGTGTGTGAAGTTATCATTTAAAGACATTTTTAATTATTTTTAAATTTATTAAACTTAGGTTAGTCTGGTACACGGACACAGATGAGGAGTACTTATTGACGATCGCTACAATGTTTTAAATAAACTCTCTAACCAGATATCACATTAACCGAGATGTTCGGAATATTTCTTATATCATCCAACCTAGCATTTTGAAAGATTAGGATATGTTTTAAATATGTGTGTGCATTTAAATTTTTAAACTTGTATTGGATTTAAAAATAATGTTGCTGGTGGTTCGAGAAATTTTTACGGATGGCGTCGTAAACGGACTTATTTATAGAAACACGTTAACAGACACGTTTTTGCCCCAGTAACGTGTTTTGACTGTTATTAAAGATGGTACATCAAGTGGAATACGGCAATCTGACTTGAGTTTGATGAAACAAAAATGCATACAATTGTACAATTAAGGAATGGTTGGGTTAACTAAACCTAGCAGTGATATGAGTAGCGTAGATTTTAAACTCATAAATAAATATATATTTAAACAGTGTTGTTGTTGAATATATATTAGCTGATAAAACAAAATTCTAATTGGTTTCGTATCATTTGTTATTTGCTATCAGCTTAGACAAGTAAATATTTTAAAGAAAAAATATTTAATATTATATTTAATATTAGATATTTTAATGTTAAGAAAGCCGATGGCAATTTCTATTAATTAGTATTTTATTAACGTTGAAACAAATTTAGTCAATCTTAAACTTGCTTAAAAAAAGATGGGAATGATAAACAAAGGTATGATCATATAATTTAAAAAAAAATAAAAGTTAAAATATGAACGACTAATATATATATATTTATTTTTCCTTTCTTCTCTCGATCTCTGAAGAAGCTTTAATAAAAGTGAAATATGTCAGATTGAGATACGTTTCCTATTTTGTTGTTTAATTTTTATATCATAAATATATATATATTCGAAAGATTAATAATTGTGAAAAATATATATACCAAAAGAGAATGACAAAAATAATTTTTTTTTACACACACACACACAAACACACACACACACACACACACACACACATATATATATATATATAGGTGTGACTAAGAATGAACTAAAAAACAAAAATCCAATGATTGGTCATTTCCTCAGATTTAAGAAGTGGGTCGGTCTGAGAACTTTTCTGTGCAACCTTCATATATGACAAAGTAATTGAAATTAAAAATGTCTGAAATTCATGCAAAGACCGTAGAGTGGTTTCTACATAAAAAAAACCTAACTCATGTATATAAGATACAGCTAAAAACAAAAAGAGTAGAAAAAAAAACAAAAAAACTATATATATATAATATCTGATAGAAAGTAAATAAACTATATATATTTTTCCTATTAATATTTATATACACACATATAACGCTCACGTTCATATATATGTTTATATATATAAATAAATTAGGATATAGAAATTCCGACAGAGATTTTAAATCTTGACAAACGTTTCATGAAATAGATTTGACATATGTTTAAAAACATATTACGAATACGGAAAAACGTATAGATAGACCAAAAAACAAATCTGTTACTTTCAACTCATTCTGAAGGATTGTATGAAGATTTGACTTTAATTAATTTCAGAAAAGGAGAAATGAATTTCTTGCTTTTGAGTCATTCTGATAATGAGAAGAGGATATGCCTTTAATTCGATACGGAAAAAAAAAAAAGCTGGGAAAATACATTAACTTGAACTAAAGAATTGTAAAAGAAAAGATACCAGAATAATTATTAAAAACTTTCTTCTTTAATTACGGCAAACGCCTGCTGAGGGAAAGTACTAAGATTCGTTACTTAAGCATACACTCAAATGCACATGCACACATTTTATTCTTTCGTTTTCGGATCTGATGAAGCCTTGAATGGCGAAATGCATCATCAGATCTATTTTCTATCAAATCTATTTAATGAAAGGTCTCAATGTGTGTGTATATATATAAAAGTGAACATTGAAGTCAACACTCAGAGTCGACAGACTGTTTCATCAAGCCACCTGATGATTGCCCTGATGATTGGGCCTAGCATGAAACAGTCTGTCGACTGAATGATGACTTCAATGTTCACTTTTATATATATATATATATATATATATATACACACATGTTCACTCTTTTATATTTACATACGCTCTATCTCTGATATTGAGCACTTTATACTATAACTATCAGTCAGTTAAGTGCCATATGTGATACACGCTTGGGCGATCATATCTCGAAAGAGACATGACTGACTGGGCAGAAGATTATCCCGCAGTAGGTTGCCATTGCTTTCTGCGGTAGACTGGTTGCCGACCAAGGCTATAAAACCCAATCTGTCCTGCTATTTAACCCATAACTGGAAGGAAGAGACGGATTAATACCTTTCCCAAGGGTATTTGCGCGTAAGTGAATGCAATGAATTCAACTGGAATTCGAACTCGGCTCCCCGGTTTCTCGTTCTGAGCCGATATGCACTGGACCACAACGCACATCCATAACTATAACTATAGCACACCTTAAAACTATATTTCTAAACACACACACACACACATATATATATATATATATATATGACATACACGGCTGGCCAAGATCTTTAGACCAATGAAAATAAAGAAAAATTATAAATTATAACTTGTGCGTAGTTAGACTCATCTACATATTTGAGTAGATTTCGAAAAACAAAAATAAGAAAAGGAAAATAAAAATGGAAACCATTTTTAGCATTTAATAGGGAACATTGGAAGAGGGAGAACTTAGGCTAAATACTCGCTTGTCAAAAGTTAAAACCGTTATTTAAACCAAGATTTAATAAGGTAAACAGGACAGATAACGAAATTTAGTCATTTGTTTTCAAGCATTAGCGCAGTCAACATGTCCCACTGTTATCTTCTGCATTACATTAGGCGAAAAAATGTGACAAAGGCTATAAAGTTGACAGAGTTTGAACGTGGCAGAATTGTCGAGCTGCAAAAGCAAGGTGTCTATCAATCTGCCATCGCTGGCGAGATTAAACGTAATAAATCCGTTCAAAATTTCTTAAAAAAACACCGAGGGATACGGAACAAGAATTTCAAGCGGTCGGCCCCAAAGGATTTCGCTGACGTTGAGCAGTAGGATTCGACGGGTTGTTCGGCAAGACCCCAACCGATCATCGAACTAGATTAAGGCCCTTGCGGACGAAGATTTCAGCTCAAGTAAACAAAACGGCATTTCAGAGAGAAAAGCTTTAAAACATCGTAAACGTCTTCAAAGTCCACGCCTCAAAGCAGCTTGATTAAACTTTGCTAGGAACGCAAAACATGGGACATAGAAAATTGGAAGAAGGTTTTGAGCTCTGATGAGAAAATGAACTTGGATGGTCCAGATAGCTTCCATCGTTACTGGTACAAAAAGGATAATCCACCGTAGACATCTTCTACGCAACATAGTGGAGGAAGTTCAGTCATGATCTTGAATGCTATTTCCTTCCAAGGAACAAACCGCGGCTGGCTACATTAGCATGTTCAAGAGAGCATCCTTATTGACTGAAGACTCTCGCTTGTGTGGAAATGACTGGATCTTTCAGCAAGACAACGTTGTATTCCCTAATGTCCGCAGGACAAAGGACTTTTTCATGGTTAATAACGTGATTCTTTTGGACCATCCAGCGTGTTTCCCGACCTGAACCCCCAGTAAAAATATTTGAGGGTGGAAGACAAGGGTCGTCTATAAAATGGGCTTAATTCCAAACAGTGCCTGATCTTTATGAAGTCATCTTCACCACTTGGGATAACATTCCTGCCAACCTTCTGCAGCCGCTAATATCAACCATGCCATAACAGATTTTTCTAAGTTATTCACCATGATGGTTTTGCAACTCACTACTGAAACGTCTTGTTGGGCATTTCTTATTCTGTTTAAGTTTTCTTTATGGCATGGACTTAAACTTTGGACCAGCCTAATTTACCAGTATTTAAACATTAAAGAAAATTTATTTTTATTTTTTTGTTTCTTATTTTTCATTTTGTAAAGTTCTAGTCAAATAAGTAGTTGGGTCTAATAATGCAAAAGGTAGATTTCGTCTTTATTGGCCCTAAGATATGGGCCGCTATTATAACCGAATAATAGAAAACCAACATACATGGTTTACATACATATAAGGGTGATTACGCATATCTACACACCCTACACACAATATATAAGATATAATATACCTATTTGCATCTATATGTCGTCTGTGTATATGTATGTATGCATTTTTTAAACATAACATTGAAAATAATTATATATATATATATATATATATATATATATATATATATATATATCCAAAAAGAAAAGATCGCTGATGAAGCGATTTTATATCGCTGAAATGATCATTCGATATATGTAATTTTAGAAGTTTTATATATAAACACACACAATGTATGTAATGTGTGTGTGTGTGTGTATACACACACACACACATTATATATAGTATTCTATATAACTATACTATATTATAATCCAGACAGTAATAGGCTTATCCCTCGACGTATGGAAGTCCTGCTGGCTGTGAAAATCAGCATTCGAAATTATTTATTAACTTGATCATAAACAATAATATAACTATTTCAACGAAAAAACAATACAACTATCTCACCGGAAAAACAAGTCCTATACAAAACTAATGCATATACTTTGGCTTTTGTACAATCAATCTATCTGTTTTTCTTACCGGTAGCGCGGCTCGGAGTTTCATGCTAACGCCATCTTCAGGTGCTCGGTTAAGACTCAGCTTAGGTATAAAGGTTAAAACTGATGGAACTAAGAAACGTTGTTCGGTTGAGAACTTTCCATGGAAATAGCTATATAGAGCAGCGAGAGACTTAACGTTTCGTCTGTGAGAGCGGGACTGATAATTATATATATATATATATATATATATAGTGAGTGAGAGAGAGAGAGAAAGAAAGAGAGAGAAATCTGAAAGTGAAGTATATTCTTTCTTAATTTTTTTAGTTGATCACAAACAATAATACAACTGTTTCAACGAAAAAACAAAAATCCAATAAAGCTATATTCGTATAATTTGGCGTTTGTCCAATCTATCTATTTGTGTGTGTGTGTGTGTGTGTGTGTGGTGTTCGCTATAAACGACCGGCAAGGAAGATTTTATTAATTTTTATTTAATTTTTCCAGCCTTCCTTGTCGGTTGTTTTTAGCGAAATATGTTTAAAAAAGATTGCTGACAATATATATATATATATATATATATATATATATATATATATATATATATACGTGTGTGTATGTTTATATACATTGCTATAATATATTGAAATTTTACGATGAATGTGAATGCAAGTAGAAAATAGATGTACTCACCTGTCATTTAGTTCAAGTTTGACACCTTTCGGTGCTTGGTGGGACAGTTCTTTCGCTGGATATTCTGTGCCTTCCATAATCATTGTAAGAAAAAATATCGATGAAAATAATTCACAGGTTGAGTTGGTAAATAATATTTCGTTTAAAATCCGTGTTGAAAATTTTTTTTGAAAAATATGACTTTTAAAAATTCACATCGCGTCACGTACTCAGGTACGTGTATCACAACTGTTATTTGTTTACATTTTATGTAAAATAAATAAATTAGTAAATATATATATAAATATATATATATTTAATATTCACGTATATAAACAGGTAGTTTTTTTTATTTATAGGCGTGTATATGCGAATGAAGAAAGAGATTAGGTGTGTTTGGTCGTAAATTAAGTTATTTTGTTAGTGTGTTTAAATATAATGTCGGTTATACAAATTGGTATTTTTTTTGATAGCGTGATGTCTGCATATAAGTGCAATAGTTGCATATATGCAATAACTTTATGAGTGTGTCGGTAAATTATATACTCTCTATGCATAATCATGTGTACACATCAGTTAATCAATAAGTGTGTTTATGTTTCTCGTAGTTATTCACCTAATTACATATCATCGGCCGTGGGGTCGAAGCTGACCCAAGGTAAGCAATGAGTGCAAAAACCGGCCTTTCTGTTGATAAGGGTATAAATTAGTTTGATGCTGATTTAAACCTTCAAAAATGAAATTGTCGTCAAATTCCTTTTTATTATTGTTGAAATGTTTATGGTCGTTTGTTAAGTGGGAAGTGTAAAGATTATAATCCTGGTTGAAATTTTCGGTAAGGTCAGCAGCCGTGCACTTTAAACCGTAGTAGTCGTTGCCGTGGCCGAAGCAGTAGTAAGGAGTATTGTTTTTGATAGTAATGCCAAAAAAGTAATTGTGATATAAATCGTGGCTTGGCAATTCACCGGTCGGATCGGAATGATCGTTCTCAGGAATGGATCCTTGAAATGCGATGTGGTGGGAGTTTGAAATATTTAAATCCGCTAAACACCAGCCGTCTGATAGGGACATATTCTGGCACTTATCGGAGACATTCAGACGATGGCTGGTTGAAAAAGAAAAAGAAAAGAAAAGAAAAAAGAAAGAAAGAAATTAATTACGTATTTTGAAAAATTTCTGTGAATAGTTTTTTTTTTTATGACTTTACGCTATTCTGTTGATTATTTAAAATAAAAGTTTAAAAAGAGGAAAAATGACAATTAATAGAAATGTAGATGTTCTGGAATTTTTTTTTTCCTAAAAGGAAATAAAGACTGTCTCTTTCCCCCAAATAAATTAGATTAAAAAAGGTGGATGAGGTCTGTAGGTTTTTTGTTGTTGTTTACTGTACAGCATGGAAACCTCTTCCCTGTTTTAAAAGTAAAACACTGTGTAGTTGATCAGAATTTGTCTTCCTCTATCTCTTTTTCTTTTCTTTCTGGGAGAAGACGAAAGTAAAAAAAGCATATAACATGCACTGCCAAACGCAACTCTCTCTTTTTACCTAGACACTTGTCACTTAAACGCAATTAGATGTGACTACAAAAACACACATTGAGAAATTGAGAAAGAAAGACGGTGTAAAAAGCAAACAAGCCGGGAATAGGGATGGTGTCATGAGGTAGATAGATAGACAGACGGAGGAAGGGAAAGTGAGTGTGACCGAGAAAGAATAGTACAGACAGAGAGAGGGGGATAATGAAAGAGGGGAAAGCGAGAAAGAGTGAGAGGAAGAGACGTCTTCATTACATACACCGTGCACGCATATATCCACTCACCGTCGAGACGATGGGGTGGATTACGCTCTCCCCAATCGGCAGGGAATCGACGTAGGAAGGGAGTGCGAGAGCGAGAAGTAGACATTCACACGTCATTGGCACACCCACAGAAGACTAAAGAGTAATAAGCGTATACACATGAATATAGCGAACTCTTAAAAATTAATTTGCACACAAACCCACACAAACACACATATGTGTATATATATTTATATTATTCAACAAACAAAAATATCGATACACATAAAATCACTTACAGAAACTATTTCAGAGAATGAGGAGGAAAGAAGGAGAGAGAGGAAAGAGATAGAGAGAGAGAGAGAAAAGAGAGAGTGAGAGAAATTTACGCACACACAGACACAGATAGAATAGCGTGTGTAAAAGGAAAAAAGGCACTGGCATATATATATATATATATATATATATATGTATATATATACACACACACGCACTACACGCACTTGCTTGACAGGGTAGAGTTCCTCCTTGTGACGACGGCGGCGATGATGATGATGATCGTAATGGTGATAGTGATGTCGATAATGATAATGATGATGGCTCGGTCATGCTTTCACTCACGTGCCCGACGCGGCTGTCGGTGACGTCACAGCTCACGCGACTCGAAGCATGCCACTGTTGTTGTTGTTCTCGGCTGCTGCTGCTTTTTATGGCTTATATATTTTTTTAAATAATTTATTGCCTTTTTTTATTTACTACTACTATCTTTAACGCACGAACACCGTCGTTTTAATAAGTGCAACTAAAAACTACTACAGCTACTAACGCCCATAAACAATAACACTATAAAAAATACCAATAATAACACTAATAATAATAATAATGATGATGATGATGATGGCTGGTATATTGCAGATGTGTAACATTTTCTTTTTTAGTTTTTTTATCCAGCTCTTTCAAGACATTTTTTTTACTAGTTGCAGTCTGTGGAATCGCATGAGTAGGCTCAACTTTGTGGTACCGTATCGAGTACGAAAGTTGAGAATCATTACGAAAAAAAAAATCTTTATTATTTTTAATGAAAACCATCAGTTAAATTAAATACTGAGGCGAAATCTTACACATTTTTGGCTGTGATGTATGGGCCTGGTGTCAGTCAGTAAAGTGCCATACGTGATACACGCTTGGGCGATCATGTCTCGGAAGAGACATGGCTGACTGGGCAGAAGATTATCCCGCAGTAGGTTGCCATTGCTTTCTGCGGTAGACTGGTTGCCGATCAAGGCTATAGAACCCAATCTGTCCTGCTATTTAACCCATAACTGGAAGGAAGAGACAGATTTATACCTTTCCCAAGGGTATTTGTGCGTAAGTGAATGCAATGGATTCAACTGGAATTCGAACTCGGCTCCCCGGTTTCTCGTTCCGAGCCGATATCCACTGTACCACAAACCCTTCCTAAATGGGTATCGTGATGGATACATTGGGCTTCTTATATTTGTAACTCAGCATCACTTTGTTGGCCTGCTTCACACACCCACACCCATACACCCACCCACCCACACACTTATGCGCCGTGCCCTTTCAGGACGTGGATGATCATGGCGCTCGACAATTTCATTCACTCCCTCCAATCACTCGCACATTCACTAATGATAATAATAAAAATTATAATTCCCAGTTCTGGCAAACCACAGTATTAATTTGAAAGACTAGAAAAATCGATAAGTAAGTATCTCGACATTGCAAGAGAAATAATGAAGGAGTGCCAGTAATACCAATAATTATCGGAGTACTGGGAATAGGTTCTATTGTGACTAAAAATGACACTGGAGGAATTAGGTTATTATTTATCAGATTATTATTATTATTCATAGTAGTGCTGCTTCTACTACTACTACTACAACTACTACCACTACTACAATTAATGATAATGATAATCATAATCTAATTAAATCCGCTGGAATATTAAGGAAACTGGAATACTGTGAAGATGTCACTTAATGTCCAGTACGACGAGATCTTATTGGTATGAAAACTCAGGCGTAGGCTGTCTTGCAGTTAGTAATATTAATAATAATAATGATAACAAAAACAATAATAATCTTAATGCTGGTGTCGATGATGATGATACCGCAGAAATAAAAACTGGAATAATGAAAAAAAAAAATGTTAATAATAATAAAGGAAATAAATAAATAAACTCTAATGATCTAATTTCTGCGTGTGTTTAATAAAGCTACCCAACAAAAACGGCGCATCTTAGCGAGAAATTTGTTAGGACAATATCGTTGAAATGCTATAGAATTTGTGGAAGAAAGCCGTTTTCAGCCCAATTTGCAATTTTATTTAACTAATGCATATTCGCCACAAATAATGATCCAAAATTTTGTACGTTTTTGTGTTTATTACAAAAGGTCGAAAATAAAAAAAATACCAATATCTAAACTTATTTATAAATGGAACTTTGTGTGTGTGTTTGTGTGTCCGTAACCTATAAACTCCGAAACGGCTGAGCCGATTTTCTTAAAAATTTACACAGTTGTACTATAAGCGTCTGCGAGTGTTCTTAGCTAGGTTTTGTGTCGAGGTTACCCCCGGAAAATAAATACGGAAAATCGTTAATCGAAAAAAATCAGGTTATAGAAGGAGTGGTCCGATTTTAATCAAATTTGACACACTCATAGACAAAGACATAAGAAACGATATTCAGAATTTTTAAGGTTGCACTTCTTACAATAGTGCAGAAAATGGATAATATATATTTAAAAGGCAATATGTTTGTGTGTGTGTGTGTGTGTGTGTGTGTGTCTGTTTATCTGTCTGTATGTCCTTTATACAAATCCACAATTTTTATCTGATTCTCACCAAACTTCACACAAATATTCTTTAGGCTGAATCTGAGCTCTAGGACCATGGATTAGTTTTAAAGCTTTCATTACACCCGAGCAACACCGGGCTAGTTGAAAGAATAAATGAAAATATTACTAACAATGTTGGATCTGTATTCACTCTCACCGTAATAATAATAATAATAATAATAATAATAATAATAATAATAATCCGATTTTTATGTTTATTACAAAAACCTGAAAAGAAAATATCAACATCAGAATTAACATTTTCGGCTTTCTATGTGTAGAAAATTATTTCGAGAGCTCGACCTAGTGTAACGTTTAGCAAGCTTGTCTCGTTCGAACAGTTACGACTGAGTAGTGACTTCTATCCTCACTGGGTGCCCCGTGAAATAATGGTGCCTTTATTTTGTAATATATATATATATATATATATATGTGTGTGTGTGTGTGTGTGTGTACAAGGATCATTCCGAAGGTAATGTCTCCTAATTTGTTATGCAGATTCACAGCAGGATGTGCGTTGTGGTGCAGTGGATATCCGCTCGGATCGAGAAATCGGGGATCCGAGTTCGAATTCCAGTTGAATTCATTGCTTTCACTTACGCACAAATACACTTGGGAAAGGTATTAATCCGTCTCTTCCCGTTCTATAGCCTTAGCTGGCAATCAGTCTACCGCAGAAAGTAATGGCATTCTACTGCGGGAAAATCTTCTGTTTCGGGACATGATCGCCCAAGCGTGTATCACGTATAGCACTTGACTGACTCACAACACCAATAATCTAGTTTTTATCTTTTTACAAATGACAGTCTTGTAAAATGAGGTCTGACATCAAATTGCGAACGAAGTAGAAGTGTGTTAGTGTTTTCCTCTATGCGAAAAGAATAGATCCACCGATATTCATCGACATTTTCTGAACATCAAAAATTATTTAAAAAAATCAAAGCCTTCACTTTCATTGTCAATAATGAAATCTCAGTAGAATCAAATTCTTTGTGTTTGATTAATGTTGTTTATAAATGCCATTGCTTTAATGCAGTGCTTTTCAAACTGTGGTCCGCGGACCACAGGGGGTCCGCAAGGATAAGATAGGGGGTCCGTGGATTAACTCATTACGTGAAATTCAAAGAAATTTAAATTTAATTTTGTTACATTTTGCATCAACATGCAGTATTAATTTATTTTATTTGAACACTTATGTCTAAAGTAAGCTTAAAACCAGTTTTTACTACGTTAATGCAAAAGCTATTTTTAGTAAAAGTTTATGGATAAATTTCATAAGCGTTTATAGTGGAAATATAAAGTGGTCCGTAAGTCAAAAATTTTGAAAAACCCTGCTTTAATGGAGATTGTATCTATGGAAATCAAAATCAATATCTTATATAGGATATAACTTCACAACTAGACTAACTTGCCATATATCTCAACAAAGTGCAACACAGTAATACAAAAATCAAGCAGGGTTTGAACTCCTTTTTTATATAATAGGTAATAAATCGTCGATGGTTTCTTTATATCACTCATAATAATGATGGCTATAGTAAGAATAACAAAATTTATTTTGTCGAAATCAGATACAGTCTAATTATAAACAAAATTAAATAGCTATTATATATTTTCCAGAGATACATAATGTCTACAGATGGGCGATCATATCTCGGAAGAGACATGACCGATTGGGAAGAAGATTTTCCCGCAGTAAGTTGCCATTACTTTGTGCAGTAGACTGGTTATCAACTCATAGCTATAGGGTGAAGTGACCTTTCCAAAGGTATTTGCGGGTAACTGGAATTTGAACTCGGCGCTTCGATTTTTCGTTCCGAGCCGATATCCACTGCACCACAACGCACATCCCTGATTAATTATCTACCATAAAGAGCCTATACTTTAGTAGTAAATAATAAAAGCGAAGTACAATTGTTTTATAGCTCAGAGGTTTGCTACACAAATTGACCCGATATCAAATCAGTGGGAGAGTCCTCTCAGTTATTAAGTATTGCCTGTCAGGTAGGTCTATGAATGTCATCGTTAATGACCAGTCCTCTGAAGCACATGATATCAATGCTGGTGTTCCCCAGATTCTCTCATTGATTCTACCGTCTTTCTGCTTTATATCAACGATCTGCCCAAGAACGCTCTAAGAGCTTTAGTAAATAAATGGTAGATGATACCACAATGTATGGGTACACCACCAAATGTATTGATGATCAGTAGCTGATGAGGTAGCTGGTCAGCTGAATTGGGAAAACACTGGCTGGTATCATCCCAAACTAATCTCGTAACATTTCCTCATCTACGAGCAGAACCTAATCTTGCCCCAATCCTGATGAGTGGTCATATCCTCAAGCAGGATTCTTGCTTTGAACACATTCTTCTTTTATGTGCCGTGTCCCGTCAGGACGTAGGTGATCATGGCCCTTCACAACCCTATCCCTTGTAGTCTTTGTTTATATTTCTGAGATGAGGTAGTATTTACATTATTCGAACTATTGTCCTCATCTTTGTTGCCATTTGTACGACATTTCGGTCGTTGTACGTTCCGGCCTTCTTCATGTGTTAGGAATTTCGAATCCTTTATAACAATCACTAGGTTATATCATTCTTATTCCTTGCGTAAAGAGTCTTCTGGTAGTCATGAGTTATCTCCCTCTAACCCTGTAAGTTACTTGTTTACCACTGCTGTAGCCTGGTATTGAACTCACAACTCTTTGGATCAAGTCACAGGAACTAACCAACGTCTATATCCACTGAGCTATGTGTCCTTAAGCTCTTTTCTCTTGGCATTTCTTTTAAAATTTGCTCCGCCGTTCACTTGATCAAGTCCTTCAAGTATGTCACGCGTTGCTTTCCCATGTTTCTCTAACCGTCCGGTGAGTATCGGAATTTTCCAAGGAGTTCCAGTAGTATCAGAATCTCATTATGTGTCCCAGAAACTTCAGTTGTGTCTTCCTGATGTTGCGTACAAGTTTCCTTTTCGTTTTTATCCTCTTCAAAATCTCGACGCTGCTCACATATTCGGTCCATGGTATCCTCAGCATCCTTCTGTAGAGCCACATTTCGGTTGCTTCAAGTCTTTCCTTTATTTTCGATGAGGTTGTCCAGTTCACTGCTATATAGAATAAAACACAAATATTCGTGTCATCACGAAAGATGTTGGACGAATGATTGCTCATACCGTACTTTCTGTTTTGAAAGACGCACATTTTTTCCTAAAAATACCTTGAAATAATACGCGTGTGTCTTCCAAGGCGTATGTATCAGTTACCACCATGACATAGGTGATAGCGAGGATCAGGACGACCTTTGGGAATTTGAGGATGAATAAAATTTCTTTGATTGTTTTATATTTTTTTTACATGCATATTTTTAAAATTTTAATTCATTTTTATGAAAATAAAACCACCCTTGGATAAGGAAAGATGTATGGTATATTTACTAACCACCAATTAGTAAGTCATTGCCATACAAACAAAATCGGACGAGTGATTAATGTAAACAATGTTTGTGGTGCAGTGGATATCGGCTCGGAACGAGAAATAGGGGAGCCTAGTTCGAATTCCAGTTGAATTCCTTGCATTCACCTACGTGCAAATACCCTTGGGAAAGGTATTAATCCCTCTCTTCCCTCCAGTTATGGGCTAAATAATAGGATAGATTGGGTTCTATAGTCTTGGCTGGCAACCAGTTTACCACAGAAAGTAATGGCAACATACTGCGGAATAATCTTCTGCCCAGTCAGTCATGATCGTCCAAGCGTGTATCACATACGACACTTGACTGACTGACGTTGTACCAGTATGGTGAATGTGTTGTTGTATGAGAATGACTAAGAAGTTTCTTTCCAATATTAGGGTGCGTTTTCTAAACCACAGCGTATAACCCGAAAAATATGGTAAATATTGCAAACATGTTACTACTTTACAAAAGTCAGTTCGAAGCAATAATGTATTATTGCTGTTATATATGGGAAGTCAGTCATTCAGTTAAGTGCCATACGTGATACACGCTTGGGCGATCATGTCTCGAAAGAGACATGATTGACTGGGCAGAAGATTATCCCGCAGTAGGTTACCATTGCTTTCTGCGGTAGACTGGTTGCCACCCAAAGCTATAGAAACCAATCTGTCCTATTATCTAACCCATAACTGGAGGGAACAGACGAATTAATACCTTTCCCAAGGGTATTTGCGCGTAAGTGAATGCAATGAATTTAACTGGAATTCGAACTCGGCTCCCCGATTTCTTGTTCCGAGCTGATATCCAGCCAATTTGCATTGTTTATACAAAACCCTACTAAAACTAATGCAATGTATTATATGTTACATCATAATATATCCGAACTGTTCAGTATAACGCCCCTTTGAACTAAATGAAGGTTTTATTTGATGGCACAATGGTTTAGTCATAATGTGTTTGCGCCATACATCTTGTCCATATACAGGGTGTCCATAAAGTCTGTGTGCACTTTAAAAAGATTATAACTTTATTTGTATTTGTGATAGAAATAATCTGTAAACTTGAAAGATAATACAGTGTTTCAACAAGATGGAGTTCTTCGTCACTTTGCTCTGCGTGTTAGATAGGAAATTCCTGATTTAGAAACTAACAGATGGATCGGAAGAGATGGACCATTTTATTGGCCTCCACCTTTGCCAGATTTGACTCCATTGGATTTTTTTTATGGGGATATGTGCAAACAAGTGTGTATGCAACCAAACGTAGTTCATTAGAAGATTTGAAAGCTAAAATAACTAATGTGATTTCAGGCATTACTGTAAATCAGTTGGCAAATGTTTTCCGTGAACTACAAAATCGTATTACCCTTTGCATTGCTAATGATGAAGGACATGTGGAAACTTAAATAAGATTTCAATAAAACCTTTAAAAATATAGATTTACTTATTTCTAATCCTTTTTACTAATTATTTTTATCGCAAATACAAATAAAGTTACAATTTTTTAAAAGTGCACACAAACTTTATAGACACCATGTATATCGCTATTATTATGTCAGCTGTTTGGACGTGTTGCCTTCCATAGTTCAACTAGCTCGGACTTTCACAGTTAGGACCCGCTACGTCGTGTTCACAGTGGCAAACCATACCCATTCTTTTCGTGTTCGTGGGATAAAAAGCAAATTTAATTCAGACAGCTTTTTTTCTAGAATTGTTACTTTTAAGAACGAACTCCCAAGAGAATGCTTCCCTGACAACTACAATCTTGGTCTTTTTAACTCCAGGGTCAACCGATATCTATCCTACTCATCCTCATAATACTCTTACTTCCTTTCCCTTACATCACTCAGTAACTCTCTAATTTGAGTGGCCCTTGGGCCTTGTATTGGGTGAAATAACAGTAAAAAAAAAATATTACACTGTCATAAGACAGCTTTTTATTGATAATGCAATAAAACAAACTGCAAAAATATTTCAAATTTTAGAAGCTATTTTTAGTAAGTTTAAGCAACCAATAATTAACAAAAATCAGTTATAATATTCATTCATTCTTTTATCTGGACACCACAATGCAATGTAATGGTTAACAAACTCGTATCTTTAGAATCATTACAGTTGAGTAGTGAGTTCGATCTTCACTGTGTGCCCTATATTTTTGACCTTGTGTCACATCTTAGCTGCCCTTAGAAAATCCCCATTCGTCCTTTTATTTAGCACATTTTTGCCGCTGTGGTCACCACATCCTTTATTACAACAATTGTGGTTCATGATGTCAGTCAAGGGAAAAGAGTTCAGTGGCTTGTCGGTTCCTTTTGCACTGAAAATGTTGATGTTACCCCATTCCTCTTCTCAGATCTTCCTTTGCTCACTGGTAAAGTCATTGACCTCTGCGGCGCATCTCCTACGTCCAGGCTAGCGATTGCCCGGTGGCAGCTTGGTACATTTATAATATAAAGTCATGATATAATTATATATAAGCTGTAATGTAGGAAAACCCAATTGAAAATGTTTAAATTCTCAAAACCCATATCACGCCACATTCACGTGGCATAAAAATAAAATTTGGACATAAATTCACGTGACATCGAACGCGTTAAAAAATTGAAAATAACGTTTCCAATTTAAAAAAAAAAAAAAAAATAAGAAGCGAAGTACAAAACCACCAAAGATTTAAATTCTTGACAATGACAAAAATCAGTCAAAAGTTCAAAATGTTTAACAAACCAACATGGACTGTGGACAATCTATAATCTTACTTCTAACAAAGGAAATTAATCAGTTTATCAAAAAGAAATATTGACGACAGATGCAATTATTTAGTTTAATATATAAAAAAATAATTAAACAATTTTTTTACCCAACTCTAGAATCCATATCACGTGCTTATAAATCTAATATCCGTGCATTCAATACTGCCGCTATATCCGGTCTGAAGTCTTTATATATCTTGACAAGATCAAGGCTTTACTTTAAAAAAAAAGTTACAAATCACTCCCTGACTTTCTACAGAGTTACTTGAACCTAGTGTGTTATTACAAATTTAAAGTTTGAAACACACACACACACAATTTTAAACCTTTTTTTAATTTTGTGGGTATTTTTCGGAAGCACTTTTACAAACAGTGGAGGATAATAATTTATCTTAAATTAAAAATAAATGGAGATGATTTTATTTTTTTATGAATTATTTTTCCTTCAATTAAAAAAAATTATGCGTTTGTTTGTTATATATTTGAAAATTCTTTTTAAACAAAGCAAAAAAAACCCAAAAAAATGTCCTCATTCATATCCAGATATCTCTGTAAAAAATCCAGGTTCGATATTATAAACACGTCACCATTTCTAACAAGATTCCAGATCAATTTCTTTCAGCAAAGGTCTAATAAATGCTAATCTAATCTAATCTACAAAAATTCCCAGAAAAAAAAAAAAAAAAAAAAAAAAGAATCCCATATTTTTTACGAATGGACCAGTCAACTTAAGTAGCTTTCATATCCGTATTTTTATGCCGGATGCACTTAAACCTGGTATGTAGATAGGCTTCTGCCTTTATTCTACTGCTACTCTTCTACTCCTTCCATTAATCATTTTCTCCATTTAATAAGTTAAATATTTTTGACGGTAAAGTAAAAGTAGTTTACGATTATTTCTTTTCAGTAGCATAACATGCAGATTAAACGCCGAAATTTACTAAAATAAAACCTAGGAAAAAATGACAGAACTCAGTAATCATCAAATATTTTCTTAGCACCAAAATATTTAATTCCTAGAGTAGAGGTAAAGTCAGAGAGCCACGGCAAGTAAAGCTGTAAACTTTAACTCCGAACTTCTAATTCAAATGCTGTCAAGGCAAACATACACCCGTGATTACTGCTTAATTCGCACATCTACCGCAAGAATTTGCGGCTTCCCGACACATCTGTAGTATGATCCATGACAGAAAATAGCCGAAGTTTAAATTAAATATAATGTCCACTTTAAACTGAGAGAAGTTGATCTGTGGTGACCCCAGTATGTACTGGGTTCAGCCTAAGACAGTGGTTCCCAAATATGTTTTCTTTAACCCACATTTTCGGAATGAAAATTAGTTCGCGCTTTATCAAATTTTAAGTGATATACACGATAAAAATAACCGAGAGAGTGTTAAAGGGAGATAATCGCCAAGTCAAAATATTATCATTGACAAGTTTCTCCTCCTCCAATTTGCGGACCCTAGTTACTATATTCTTAATACTTGATATAATGCAAAAATATCACAACGATATAATTGGTCAATGATTATATATATATATATATATATATATATATATATTTGAACTCATGCATGCAATTACAAGTAATACATAATAATGTTTTAAATCTTGAAATGGTATTTATTTTCGGTATATGAAATTTTTGAAATTGTTTCTAAATCTTTGATTGTCTTTTAATCTTTCAGTCTCACCTGCTATCCTCTTCCGACCCACCACTTGGGAACCACTTCCCTAAAGAGATACCAAAATCATTGTTGTACTCGGTGTCATATCAGAACAACTACTATTAAGGAGTGGATGTACGTTGTGGTGCAGTGGATATCGGCTCGGGATGAGAAATCGGGGAGTCGAGTTTGCATTCACTTACGCGCGAATATCCTTGGGAAAGGTATTAATCCGTCTCTTACCTCCAGTTATGGGTTAATTAATAGGACAGATTGGGTTATCTAGCCTTGTCTGGCAACCAGTCTACCGCAGAAAGTAATGGCAACTTACTCCGGGATAATCTTCTGCCTAGTCAGTCATGTCTCTTTTGAGACATGATCGCCCAGAGTGTATATCCCGTTGGCACTTAACTGACTGACTGAATATAATAGTTGAAGACATGATTAAGGCTTATATTAGACATAAAGTGGGGGATCGGTTTTCTATTGTTATGAAGTAATAAACTGATCCCCCACTAATTACTACATTATAATATAGATAAAGGGTGAAGAAATGTATTATGAGTCAAATAACAGGACAGATTGGGTTCTATAGCTTTGGCTGGCAACCAGTCTACTGCAGAAAGTAATGGCAACCTACTGCGGGATAATCTTCTGCACAGTCAGTCAGGTCTTTTTCAAGACATGATCGCCCAAAGCGTGTATCACGTATGGCACTTAACTGACTGACTACTAAGGAGGGAGAATAATAAAAGAAGAATTAGAAAGACAGAAAATAATGATTGCGATTAAATTAAAATTCTTCAAGAAGAATCAAAGTTGACCAGGAAGCAAGAAACCAGAAGAAAGTTCCACAAATAAGAAGGGCGAAAAAGACTCCGATCGCCTTTTAACCTAATTAACCCATGTCTAGTGCTGAAGAATTGTATTCAAACCTTTCCCAAAGGTATTTGCGCGTAAGCAAATATAACGAACCCAAACGATATTGAACTTAGTTCTCAAATTTACCATCCCGAGCCATTATTTATAATACCATCAGCACATTTAAGCTGACAGCACCTGTTATTCCAAAGCTGTAACTCATGAAGGTACTGACCAGGCTCGATGTTGCTTAACTTCGGTGACTGTACGCGAGGTAGGCGTCGTCCTTAGACAAAGGGTAAAACGCATTCAGACTGCGCGATTAGTCTCTTCTATAGTATGTATTTCCTGGTTTGATTTCTGCCTCAATATACTTACTATACAATTCTTATTCCTATTCCGTTTTTAATTTTCGTTAACGACATTCTCGATTACATCGGTTCTCAACTTGGTATCTGCGCTGATGATAAAAACCCTTTATTCATGCCTGATCCGTTCGACAAAGTAAAAATGGTAGCCAAGTTTTGAAATTAATTTTTGTCCGTCGTTAATTGGGACTAAAAATGGCTTGTTAATTTTAACAAATCTAAAATAAAACTTCTCTCTTTTAATCATTTGAGAGGCTCCTATCTGCCTTCCATGGTTAATGCTAATCTCCAGGAAATTGAATTCTTTTCAGGCTAACGTTCTTAGCTGAAATGATGTGGGAAGACTATATGGAATCCATTGTTAGGTTAGTTACTAAGAAAGTCGGTTCACAATGTCCTGCGTGACAGTTTTCACTATCGAAAATCTGTGTATTTATAAGTTTATCATTCGCTCATGCTTATGAATATTGCTGCCATATATGATCTAGTGCTTCTACTATTTACCTTGAGCTCCTTGGTAAAAACTAAAGAAGAATCAGCAATATTATTGGTCTTGATCTGGCGAGTCAGCTTTAGTCGCTTTCCCACCAACGTAAGGTTGCCTCTCTTCGTCTTCGTCTATAAATGTTTTCATAGTAATTGTTCGGATGACGACTTTGCTATGCTACTATAGCGGGCATCTCTTCTCTTATTTCATTTGTAGTGAGGGGGAGTAGGATTCAGTAGCATGTTAACGGAATTTGGCCTTGTGGGAAGATAGCCCACTATAATTCATAAAAGATTATAAATTCAAGAAAGGCAATTTTGAGTGTAAAATGACATTTATACATTTCAATTAATGTTTTACAATTAAAACAATACTTGGAATAAAGGTCCAACGAAGTTAGAAAGAGTTTATGGCGGATAATAATAAGCTGAAGGAGATAAAAGAATGTTCAAGGAAGATATAACGCTGAAAGGTAAAAAGTTTGGTAGTATGATTAATGTTCATTATCAAGTTGCCGTTTATAAGGTCAGTAGGTCAGCAAGTTGGTTTGTGGAATGTCTTAGAAAAGGTCAGTTAGTACTTTGAGAACAGGGCAGGAAGAAGGAGACGAACATAGTAGCCGCTCGACATATGTCAAGAAAGAAACTAATTACACTCTTCTCCTCTGTCTGTGCCAGTCTGTCTGGGTGCCTTTTGTCACGGATTTTATATTTTTCCTTCTGGCTCAAAACGCTGGTCGTTTCGTATTTCATCCTTGTATTTGGTCCCGGGCTTCTCATTGGCTGATAAATAAAAAATGGTAATTTGATATTTGATTAATTTTTATTTTTCAACCGGAACATCTGCGCGAATCCACTTGCGTACGACGACTTTTTATTCATTAGCTTTCTGGTCGGCATAGAGCCAACATCCGGTTTGCTCGCATCACCACACTACCAAGACTTTATGAATTTCAGCTCAGTACCAGACTGGCCTTGAGATCTCACCAATTTACAGTTGAGCTGACGAGATGTAACTGTAAATTTTATGCTAACAGTTTCTTTTCTTGCACTTCTCGCTTGTGGAATTCCTTTTTGGCCCCATGTTTTCCAGCCAACCATAAATATATATCAGTCGGATTTCGATTCCGGCTTGAAGCAAACAGATAATCTAACTGCACTGAAGAGCTGTGATACATCGAAACTGGCTTGTTTGTAGATTATATATATAGTCATCCGCAGACAGATCTGTATCACAGCTCATCAGTACGGTTAGACTCCGATCGCCTTTTAACCTAGGATCGAAACCCGACCGAATTGGCGACAGTCAGCGATTCTACCATTGGGCCACGAGCGTTCGGTAGAAGAAGGAATATCATTATACACGCCCAATAGCCGGAGTGCTCTAATTCATTATTGAATGAGCAATGCGCACATGCCGTAGCAGCTACTGTTATATATATATATATATATATATATATATATATATAGAGAGAGAGAGAGAGAGAGAGAGAGAGAGAGAGAGAGAGAGAATGTACCTTTAATGATCTGGGACTAAAGGTGAATACGTGGTAATGTAATGTAACACAGGAAACAAACTTTCACCACTTGGTGTTGATGTCAGTGTTCACTTTTATCGGCTCTATTAATCATATTGAGTATTTTGTTCATAAATATATCATACTTTAAAACATTATTTTTATCTATCTATCTTGAAAACAGAAATAGGGCTTATTACAACGAGAAAAATTAGTATAGCTGAAAAAGTGGAAGAAGCCGTGAACGTTTTGTGTAAAGTGTAGATTTATTGTTAATATTAATATTATTTAACTTTTGTATAATAGTGTGTATAATTATATTTGTCTCGCTACATGTGTTTCGAGTCCAAAGTTGACTCTCATCAGCCGAATACATTCTGACTTTACATATCGAGATCCGTTATATATATATATATTTAATCATATCACCCCGAGCAAGGCGGCAACGCCACTGATGTGCAGGGGGCTACGTAAGAGTGAAAAGATTGGAAAAGAGAAAGCCGGAAACCACATCCTAAACAGGAAACAAGGGATGAGCCTCTTTACCCGTTCAATAGACGTGGGTGGAGTTTGAACCGGGCGATAGTTTAGTCTATCTACTCCAAATAATAAGAAATTACTTTTAAGTTATGCTATATTTAATTTAAATAATATTTATTTATCCCATAAGTATAGCATATGTTAAAGCTATATTTTATCACCCCCATACACACACAAATATATATATATATATATATATATATATATATATATATATAGAGAGAGAGAGAGAGAGAGAGAGAGAGAGAGAGGTACCTAAACCCATTCGCCGAAAAACAGCATAGCATGACGTTAAAAGAGCCCACACTTAATAATCACAAAGTTTTATCATCAAAATATTTGTATTATTATTCAGGGGAAATATCAAAGTTTGGTTTTATTATTTTAAAAAAGAAATATTTTTAATCCTGTCTAACACGTTTCAAATTGTTGCTATATATATTTTTTTCCTTAGCGATTCACCCGATGTTTACTAGTGGTTCATACTATGCCAACCGTAATATTACGCAAGTTATATTTTTGGCGTTGAAAGACACATTAAATTGGAAATTCTTGCAAAAACCAAATAATTGTCTGATTTTAACGAAACTTTCAGGACTTATTCACAAATGAATGAGGTCATTTATGCAATTATTATTTTTTGAATATCTTGGTAAAAACATTGTTTTACGTTTGAACCCACTACTCCAATTAATTTCATGACATAGCGAAAAATTTAATCCTGATCACAAGCTTTGTTTTATTAGTTCAATGCAAGACTCTTTGTGGAATGTAAATCATGTAATTTTGTTTTCTATGGAGCCACTTTTCCAAAAATCTGCTCCGAATAATAAAATAACAATTACATTAAAACTATCCCATTTTTAAGTTAGAAAAACTTTTAAATGATTTTATAAATAATATACATTAAAGATATCATATTCTGAAGAAAAAAATTGCTGAATAATGAATTTTTATAAGAATTGTTTTCATTTTTCTCTTTGCTAATTATGATGCTTTATAAAGTTTCAAACATCTTTTAAATTTCTTTCAGTCACTCGGTGTCTCCTGTTATTAATTTATTAAGTAATGACTATATTTACAAATCTAAAATTGAAAAGATTAATACAAAACATTTAGCAGTAAAATATGTTAAATTTCACAATTTTTTTTTAACTATGGAAAGTTATAAGAGAATTATCCTTAAAAGGACATTTGTTTCAAGGGTTGTTTCCTTTACGAAATGTTCACTTTGGTTTCATAAATTTATGTCAATTCTGATCAGCTATACTTAGCCAGAGTTGTTAAATGATTGTCGACGAGCTGTCATCATCTACTTCGAAGGTCAGCAAGATAAGACCTCCTTAATTTCTATTAAGAAATGCTTATACGTAGGCGACCATGGCTCTCCACGTCTCCCTATCCCTGGTAGTTCTTAGCACGCTTTCTCCTGTTACTCCACCCAAACACCACTCAGCCACGCACCTGCTCAGGCTCTTCAAATATGCTATTCACTGCTTTCCCCTGTCTCTCTTCCCTTTATCTGACCAGTGAGTATCATATTCACCAAGCCTTCCTTCCTCATGACATGTCCCAAGAACTTCAGCTGTGTCAGTATTAATTTCCTTTTCTATTCTTTCTAAAACCTCATCATTGCTCGCATGCTCGATCCATGATATTCGCAGCACCCTTCAGTAGAACCACATTTTAGTTACTTCAAGTTTTTCCTTCATCTTTGATGATATTGTCCAGCATTCACTGGCTTATTGAAAGACAGACATCACATAGCAATTCAGTACTCTCTTTGTTTCTAGTGAAATTTTCCTGTCTCTTAATACTCTGCTCAATTTCTGGAATTCCAATTTGCCTTCGGATCTCAGTGCCCCATTTTCCATCTTCCGTTAGAACACTTCCCAAGTACTTAAAATTTTGTAGTTGCTTGATTTTAGTATCCCCAATCTGTAATTGGCATTTTGGGTTCCTCCGTTTGCTGATGACCATACATTCGTTTTTTTTTTTTTTACTTTCTTCATCTACCTTTTTTTTAGGAGTTCTTGTAGTTTTCTTTCCATGACAGCTATCAGCTATCGGCACTGAATTTTCAAAAAATAACGTGTCATAGGTGTGTATTTTATTTTTGTAAGATTTGTCGATCGATCGAAAATGGTCGAGGAATTAAATTTTTTTTTTAAATCCAAAATTAGGTTTCCTATCAATAGAGTTTTTGTTTGAAATGCACCGGAGTATTTTACGTACTGTAAATAGTAAATTTAATCATTTAGCTTTTAATTAAGCTAAAATTAAAACTTTCAGAAAACGTTTTTATTTTTTACATTTCAAAACTTAGGTATCGAAAATGAGTGAATATATATATATATATATATATATATATATAAGAGAGAGAGAAAAACGGAGATTCTGAAATATCACCAAGACACTTCAATGCGGCTAGATTTTAAGTTAAAATGTCAAGAAAAATCGGATTCACTCAACAAAGATTGATGATGAACATAAACATGGAAGACTAAGAACGTCTTGCATATATGTGTTGTCATGGTCTACAATCTAAAAGTCTGTAACACAGCGCAACTCTATTTGTCGTAAGAATGAAAAAATCACCAACAAAAAGGTGGATGCATTCATGTATATGTGATGGACTGGTCAAAAAATTAGTTCCAATCATAAAACCCGGGTTCTATTCTAATTAGGTCGATTTGTCAAGGAGGTGACCTCTTGATAAAATCCCGGCAAGACGATTTTAGCACGAGGCACTGTTGTAAAGTGCTTGAAACCATACCACAGGAAGACGAAACTGTTCGGAAACACTCCGTCATAATGATCGAGGGTTTGAAATCACTGGCTTAATGCGGATTAATCAGTAACTGATACTGATAACGCCGGATTAAGCAATTAAGGTACGCTCGGCAGAGTTACAGCATAAGCAAATGGTTGGTTCAGTTGGCGTTGAAGAAATACAAATATTCCTCTACATACATATGCAAAAAGTAGTAGCTAGTCACCTTATGAGATAGACAGTCGGAAACGTGTGGTCAGACATACTTCTTTTATGTGCCATGTCATTTCAGGACGTAGGCGATCATGGCTTTCCACATCTTCCTGTCTCTGGTGGCTCTTAGCATGTTTTCTCCTGTTGCACCATGCAACCCTCGTTCTGTCCTACACCTGCTCAGGCCCTTCAAATATGTTATCCGCTGCTTTCCTCTGTCTCTTTTTCCCTCTATCTGGCCTGTTAGTATCAGGTTCTCCAACGCTTTCTCCTGTAAGATCTCGCAATCCTCGTTCTGTCCTACACCTGCTCAGGCCCTTCAAATATGTTATCCGCTGCTTTCCCCTGTCTCTTTTTCCCTCTATCTGGCCTGTTAGTATCAGCTTCTCCAACGCTTTCTCTTGTAAGATCTCGCAATCCTCGTTCTGTCCTACACCTGCTCAGGCCCTTCAAATATGTTATCCGCTGCTTTCCTCTGTCTCTTTTTCCCTCTATCTGGCCTGTTAGTATCAGCTTCTCCAAAGCTTTCTCCTGTAAGATCTCGCAATCCTCGTTCTGTCCTACACCTGCTCAGGCCCTTCAAATATGTTATCCGCTGCTTTCCTCTGTCTCTTTTTCCCTCTATCTGGCCTGTTAGTATCAGGTTCTCCAACGCTTTCTCCTGTAACATCTCGCAATCCTCGTTCTGTCCTACACCTGCTCAGGCCCTTCAAATATGTTATCCGCTGCTTTCCCCTGTCTCTTTTTCCCTCTATCTGGCCTGTTAGTATCAGGTTCTCCAACGCTTTCTCTTGTAAGATCTCGCAATCCTCGTTCTGTCCTACACCTGCTCAGGCCCTTCAAATAGGTTATCCGCTGCCCCTTTCCCCTGTCTCTTTTTCCCTCTATCTGGCCTGTTAGTATCAGCTTCTCCAAAGCTTTCTCCTGTAAGATCTCGCAATCCTCGTTCTGTCCTACACCTGCTCAGGCCCTTCAAATATGTTATCTGTTGCTTTCCTCTGTCTCTTTTTCCCTCTATCTGGCCTGTTAGTATCAGGTTCTCCATGCTTTCTCCTGTAAGATCTCGCAATCCTCGTTCTGTCCTACACCTGCTCAGGCCCTTCAAATATGTTATCCGCTGCTTTCCCCTGTCTCTTTTTCCCTCTATCTGGCCTGTTAGTATCAGGTTCTCCAACGCTTTCTCCTGTAACATCTCGCAATCCTCGTTCTGTCCTACACCTGCTCAGGCCCTTCAAATATGTTATCTGTTGCTTTCCCCTGTCTCTTTTTCCCTCTATCTGGCCTGTTAGTATCAGCTTCTCCAAAGCTTTCTCCTGTAACATCTCGCAATCCTCGTTCTGTCCTACACCTGCTCAGGCCCTTCAAATATGTTATCTGTTGCTTTCCTCTGTCTCTTTTTCCCTCTATCTGGCCTGTTAGTATCAGCTTCTCCAACGCTTTCTCCTGTAACATCTCGCAATCCTCGTTCTGTCATCCACCTGCTCAGGCCCTTCAAATATGTTATCTGTTGCTTTCCTCTGTCTCTTTTTCCCTCTATCTGGCCTGTTAGTATCAGGTTCTCCATGCTTTCTCCTGTAAGATCTCGCAATCCTCGTTCTGTCATCCACCTGCTCAGGCCCTTCAAATATGTTATCTGTTGCTTTCCTCTGTCTCTTTTTCCCTCTATCTGGCCTGTTAGTATCAGGTTCTCCAACGCTTTCTCCTGTAAGATCTCGCAATCCTCGTTCTGTCCTACACCTGCTCAGGCCCTTCAAATATGTTATCTGTTGCTTTCCTCTGTCTCTTTTTCCCTCTATCTGGCCTGTTAGTATCAGGTTCTCCAACGCTTTCTCCTGTAACATCTCGCAATCCTCGTTCTGTCATCCACCTGCTCAGGCCCTTCAAATATGTTATCTGTTGCTTTCCTCTGTCTCTTTTTCCCTCTATCTGGCCTGTTAGTATCAGGTTCTCCATGCTTTCTCCTGTAAGATCTCGCAATCCTCGTTATGTCCTACACCTGCTCAGGCCCTTCAAATATGTTATCTGCTGCTTTCCTCTGTCTCCTTTTCCCTCTATCTGGCCTGTTAGTATCAGGTTCTCAAAGCCCTCCTTCCTCATTGCATGTCCCAGGAACTTTAGTTGTCTCTTCCCGATCCTCAGTATTAATTTCCTTATATAGATGACCTATTATCATTTTCCTTCTCGGCTCCAACGCGTTTATCATCATTAGTTCAAAGCTCGCAATTTAACTTTGATTTTTCTTCATCATTATTTTCCAAGAAAAAACAAAAACAAAAACAACCCCCCCCCCCCCCAAAAAAAAAGACAAATGAACTGACTATTTTCTTTTAACTCACTGATTCTTTCCGACTGGTTTACTCAGCTTTTTATCTTTATAACGTTTCGCTGTACCCAGCTGCCTTTTTCAGGTAACTCTCGAATTTAACATCATTCTGGGAAAGGTGATCGAAAAATATTTTGTTGGTTCACTTAGTCTCTGTATCTTCATTATGATTTCAGTTTTTCTAGTTAGTCAATAGCTTCTTTATATAAGAAATATCTTTTTTTGTGCGTATGGATGCACTAAAAATCTAGATGACCGGAAATTGGCGCACACAAAACTGAACACACTCGTTAATAAGAAAAATATGGAGATATAGAATAGCACTTTCCTCTTCTGAGTGTCATTTAGAAGAACTGAGATCAAAGGACACAACCGCCTCAGAGAAACACTTTATATCGAAATAACCCTTTCCTCTTCTATATTAGTGTAATTTAGAAAACCTGAGTTAAAAGTCTCTATCAGCCTTGAAAGAAAAATTTGAGATCAAGATAAAATAACATTTTCCTCTTCTATGTGAGTGTCGTTTAGAAAAATTGAGTTCAGAGTTCACTTCCGCCCGAGAAACACTTGAAATCGAGAGAAAATGGTACTTTCCTCTTCTATGTTAATGTAATTTAGAAGACCTGATTTCAAATACCACATCCGCCCGATGGAAACACTATCGAGAAAAAAAAATAGCCATTTTTTTCTATATTGGTTTTATTTAGAAGACCTGGGTTCAAATTCCCCATCCGTCTCTGGGAAGCACTTGAGATCGAGGCAAAACAGGACTTTCTTCGCCGGACCTGAAGGAGACTACCACCACCTTTAAATTTGTTGTTTTTCATTTTTTTTTTTTTACTTTTTTCAGCGCAGTCTTGTTGATTATTGCATAAAGTTTCCGATTATCAAAAAAATTTGGAAAAATTTCAATATTTAAACAATTTCAGTGGGGATCTCAGTTTCTCATACAACGTTATAGTAAATCGATCTTCCATTTTGGAACCACTCACGTTGGGGTCGCCTTTTGATTTTTAGGACGAGTTGTTGCTCTTGGTTTTATCTTTTTCAATTTTTCTTCAGTTCTTGCGATGGCATCTCCCTCGGAAACTCCAAGAAAGGCTTTATTAAAAAAATTCGCAAAGGATTCACTTGTTGAATATGTGCAAGCAAAAAAGTTAATTGCACACGATCGAGATAAAATGTCCTCGCACTGGTCAAGAAGAAGCATGAATCATAGTTGTGATTTCATATACACTCGTTACAGTTCGACAATCTTGACTAATAGTTTCTAAAGTTTATTTAACTCCTTTAAAATTCTTACGTTCGGGTTGTATAAAAATTATGTGGAAAAAATACGACCCATTGCAAGTTTTGGCAACTTCGCCAGAAGACATTTCCAAACAATCAGATATTTGGGCAAGACTTTTCGATACACCCTGTTACTGAGCCTGATTATGGTGACTGTTGAGTCGGTATAATAAAAATATATGTTTAGGAAAAAGAGTGAGAAATAAAGATCTTTCATTGGACTATTTTCGACCAATTGAAAAAAAATAAACCTCCGACAATTTGCCTACTAGAACAAATTAATAGGAAATTTCCATATGGTTGAATTACTACTCATTCGCAACATGACCCTTAGTGGATTGTCAGGACAGATGGAGTCATCAGACATTTACAATTAACAGTAGTGAGGAGAAGAGGACTCAGGACTCTGAGATACCATGTGACCCAAATTAAACGCACATCCTTAACTTCGTTGTCACTCTTTATCAAAAACCTGAAAAAACAAAAACTTTAGCATCTAATTTTAGTCTCCACTTTAATTTTTGTTTAAATTAT
>JBBBDQ010001430.1:2135000-2150000 GCA_037127315.1 Ascarosepion bandense
ACCCACAGAATAAAGAATACATACACCAAATCACACATACAAAAAAAAAAAAAAGTCAGGAAAAATATACAAACACAAAACAGGTGGATAGACATACATAAAACAAACTCACAGACAATTAATTTTAAGTGTCCATATAAGCACACAGTAATAAAACAAAGCTAACATTAAAATAAAAAATATCAAGCTAAAGGCGAGAAACAAATAAAAAGAGAAATAAAGAAAAAATGGTGCAGATAATATACTAACAGCCTCAAATAATTCAGTCAGTTAATTGCCATACGTGATACACGCTTGGGCGATCATGTATCGAAAGAGACACGACTGACTGGGCAAAGGATTATCCCGCAGTAGGTTGCCATTGCTTTCTGTGGTAGACTGGTTGCCAACCAAGGCGATAAAACCCAATCTGTCCTGTTATTTAACCCATAACTGGAGATAAGAGACGGATTAATATCTTTCCCAAGGGTATTTGCGCGTAAGTGAATGCAAGGAATTCAACTGGAATCCGAACTCGGCTCTCCGATTTCTCGTTCCGAGCCGATATTCACTGCATCACAACGAACATCCAAATTATCCCTCAAATAATTTAAAATGTTTTAAATGTTTTAAAAATGAAAAATTATAATTAAAGATTCACAAGAAATTATTTTACTAAAAGAAGAGATTCATAAAAAAATTATTACACAGCAATATAGTAAAACTAAAATTAAATACAGTCCCAAGTGGTTAACATTACAAAACAAAAAAAACAAAAAACAAACCATAAATTTAAATATAAATAAAAGATAAAAAGTAAATGAAAAAAGAAAAAAATATATAGACAATAATAATAAAAATAATAAAATAAAATAATAATAAATAAAATAAAAGATCAGATACACAACAGAGGAATAACAGCTGAATTTTCTAGAAAATTGTTGGTAAGAAAAAATATTCTATCTTACAAAACCGGCAATTAAAATCTATTTCAGTGACGACATTTAAATATCACTTCATTTCGTTGATTTAAAAGCTGCTTATTACCACTAAATTTAGTTATTTTTATCTTTTCATCTAAGCATAGGTTACATCTATTTCTAAAGCTAATAGGAGTCTGTGAGTTACCTACGATTTTCCTTTCGATATGTGGAGAGAGTTCTCTATCTTTTAATTCTCAGAAATATTTAGACAGAGCGGTCTGGAATTTAAGGTGAGGCATAGAGAAGGAATATTTATGATTATAAAATCTATCTTTTCAAGGTCCTGCAGAAATTCCAAAATATACTTTTCTTTGTTTATCATATTCATTAGAAAAAATAGTAGCTTGGTATATGACTTTTTCATACATATACCTTCAACTGGACAGTTATACTTAATTCTACAATTACAGAGGGATTTGTATTTATTTAGTGATTATAATAAAATTATCTAGTATTTTATTATTATGAGAATTAATGATAGTGTGAATATTGCAAGTACAAGAATAACTAACTTTTAATGTTTTTCGATTAAAGATCTTACTTAGTGGGTTGTTAAAATTAAAATGTTTATCGATAAATTTCAGAAAACATTGACCTATATTAATCTTAGACAGTTGGCAAAAAGTGGGGGTTGGACCATAAAACTTTTCCCTATTTTTAGACTTATTAATTCCAGCGTCATTGGGTTTTTATAGAATAATTCCTGTTTAAACCTATTTTTTGAGAGCGTTTAGAGATTTTATTAAATATTTTACGATTAGAGAATAATTTATTTATCCTAGTATTAATGGTAGTGGGAATTTATTTTATCACTTAGTGGGGATAGTTAGAATTAACATTAATGTATATTAGATACACACTATTTTTATGATATGTCTTAAAAGTATTATGAAAGTGGTTTAAAGTAATATCCAGAAAATCAACAATGTTAAGGTTTGAAGAAATATCTATTTTAAATTAAAATAATTTAAATGCCCTTATTACTCTCGTTAGTATTTTAGAGGAGAGATGACCATTACTATTAAGTATGACAATAAGAACAACATCTCTATATAATTCTATTTGTTCGATTCCATAATCCTACTAAGAATGTACAAAATATAAATGCCCACTAAATCTGCAATTTCAGCGAAGTCAAAAGCACTCATAGAGACATCAAAATCACCACAGTTACATTTTATCCAAGTAAAAATATTACTGGATAATACCGATATTCTCTGCTAAGATAACTTTATATTCTTCATCAGTAATATCTACATATTTTAGCTAAATTCAGACTATTCAACAATAGATCGTTCGAAATAACACGCTAAAATTTTTCCCTCTCTTATTCTATGCGCCTATGGCTTAGGCAGTAGAGACTCCGACTGACACCGAATCGGTCGAGTTTCGATTCCGGCAAGTGGATGTCTAGCCACACTGATGAGCTGTGATACAGCGAAAGTGTTGTATGTGGATACAAATATATTATGGTCTCATTATGATTGAGCTCCCTTGAAAGAAAAATTTTAAAAACAGTAACCCTTCTGCAATTTACGCGTTACACTTCAGCAATGAATTGAGTTATTTCGGTGACTGGCGCGTGTATACACCGATTATATATAACACGCTAAAATTTCCTTTCTCTCATTCTATGCGCCTAAGACATAGGGAGTAGGGACTCCGACTGGCACCAAATCAGTTGAGTTTCGATCCAGGCCAGACACAAGTAGATGTCTAGCCACACTGATGAGCTGTGATACAGCGAAACAAGCTTGTATGTGGATGACAAATATATATATATATATATATATATATATATATATATATTGCGTATTAGGGCAGGGACTTCTCTTTTATGAAAGTCTCATTAATATCGACAAATTTTCATGTGATCTTACGATATAAATTTTTCAAAAAGTGTCCGAATGTTTTGTTTATCCGAACGCTTTTAGCCATTGTTGAGGATGGATTTATTTTACGTATAACAGTGTTATGTATGTTTGTAGAGTAGTGTGTATGTTTTATGTTCTGGACACAGTAAACACGTTGTTAGCGTATTCGTAGATGATATTATTGAGTGTTGGGTTCTTCTTTTTTACTTATAATACTTCCATTATCTTTAGGCCTTTTTTTGCATGTGGATGATGCTATGATAATTGTGTTGTCAATAAGTATGTCACGGATAGGCTAGGTCTTCTTGTGTTTAAATGAGATCGAATTGAGCTCTGTTCTGAGAGATGCAAAGTGAGTCTTCGTATCAGTTTCGTAGTCGTGTGGCCGATATAATTTTACGAAATTGGGTGGATTGTTACACGTAAAATTGGCAAAAGCACTCGGCTAAACAAAACATTCGTAAAATCTTTACATTATTTACGTTCTCAAAAGAAAAAAAAAATTTAAGATCACATAATACTTTATCTGTCATTTTTAATAAAACCTGCACATATATATAATGCAATGGATAAATTGTCGCTATTTTATATTATTAATTTCGCGCATGCAGGTTGTTTGTTTTTGATTTTGTCAATTGCATAGTATAGCCGGGTCAGTTGGGCACCGTCTCTTGGAAAAGAGTACCATGATACAATTCACTCAGCCAGAAATTTGGAAATGGCATACTGTACAGCTTAGCATTCTCACCGGAAACTCTAATACATACATTTCAGTGATTTTAAATGTCAACCTGAGGACAGTGCAGAGAATTTGTCTGGAGGGTGTGGCTGAAGCTAATGACGATATATTTTATATTGAATAAATTTATTTTTGAATATTTGAAGATATTTTTGTGACATTTAGAAGACAATTTTGTATATATATATATATATATATATATATGTATGTGTGTGCGTGTGTGTGTGTGAAAAGTGTATGTATATATATATATATATATATATATATATATATACATATATAATTTTCCCAACTACATAGTTGATGAACAAATACGTTATTTTCTTAAAAAGCTTAACATGGAAAAAACAACACATGATACTAACCCAACCAATCCTAAACATATCACTCACTTATACCGTAGCCAGATGCACTCCAACTACCAACTAGATGAAAACATCCTAAAAAACTCATAAATACTAATATTTCTCCGACAGACTAACAAAAGAATTAAGTTTATTATATATTACACTAAATCCACTACATCTAATTCATTCGTCCGCAACGACTCTTCCCCCACTGCTAGTGATTTGCAAAAAACCAATGTAGTATATAAATTCATATGTCCATTTAGAGAATGTATCTGTAACAACCTCAATAATATCTACATTGGCCACACTACAAATTCGCTCTCACGGCGTCTGACGTTGCACTTAAATGAAAATTCAAATATATCCAGTCATTTAAAACAACACGGTTATCAACGCACACTTCTGAGAAAAACGCTCGTTGATAACACGTACATACTTAAACAAGAAAATAATAAACAGAAACTAAAAATCCTCGAAGCAATCTACATTAAACAATTTAAACCTGGTTTGAATACAATCAATTTTGATATTTCCAATAAACGTACTCAAATGCCTGTAAATCAGATCAGGGACCACAACGCCACTATTTTGTCGCTGTCTTCGGCCATCCGCCACGGTAGGGATGGACTTATATTTTCAATTTAATTCTCTTTATTGTTAATAGCTTAAATGTTCTATGTTTACTGTGTGTTAATATTTACTCTTTAATAATGGCTTATGTGAGCCGAAAGCTTAGACCCGATAAAAAAATCAACAATTACTGTGATTTTTTTGTTTTCTTTCAACGATATCACCATCAAGTATATCAGACGGTATGAACGGATCCTACACAAAATTAATAGACAAAACTTGTCTATATTATTCAATGAAACCTGCATTAATGAAAAAAATGCTGCCAAAATACACACAATATATGTGTATGTTTATATATATATATATATATATATATATATATATATATATATATAAGCAATTTGTTATATATATTATATTATACTGTTTACATATTATATATGCGTGGTACTTATTTAAAAGCGCTCAATATCAGTGATAGAGCAGACATATTCATATAGATAGGTGTGAGTTTGTAACCTTGGGTTTCACGCTCTTGCGATCGTCAGACAAACTCAGTTTGTCTGACGATCAGAGCGTGAAACCCAAGGTTACAAACTCACACCTATCTATCTATCTATCTATATATATATATTCTATGGCATTTGCCCGTTTTGCCTGAATGAAAAGCTGCACATTCTAAGGTACCCTAAAAATAAAGTACTACTAAACTACAGAAAGCGGTTGGCAAACACCGCAAATATTTCTCTTTAAAGTTTAATCAGTTATAATGCTAATTTATAACTCATGCTCTAATATTACTTAAACATTATTTTATTAAAATGAAGACCCACACACTACTTATTTTATTTGACACCAATTCGCTCGGGTTTCAAACCTGACTAGAAGCAATCGGATGTCTAACCGTACCGACGAACTGTGATACAGCGAAACAGATCTGTCTGTGGATGATTATATATATATATTATTTTCACAACATCACGTGATCCCAGCACCACGATTCCTCTAATTACATCAAGACGACGTCGATTATGTTTGTTCTCTGGTGAACCGTGTTCGAACTCAAATGTCGGCAGTGACACTTTATTCATATATGATACCTCCCCTTTGAAATGACTTCCTCTGGAGTCCATATTTCTTCATCTTTGGTTAAGTATTTGAAAAATTTGTCTGATGTTTTTCTCTTTCTGTAAAACCTTTGTTTAACAATTTCTGATGGCGTGAGTACGTCAATCGTGTCAAACAATATTTCCATTCTCCGTTTCGGAGACTTTCTAAATCAATGAATCTTCTTTTTAACTGATTATGATGTCGCTTATGTTCCTACCTTTCTCCCTGGAATGTATATGTCATTTTGTCGGCCTGTTTTTTATGAAGTCACTAGCACTATAGCCCGGTGTTGCTCGGGTATAATGAAAGCTTTAAAACTAATCTATGGTCCTGGAGCTTCGACACTTTGGACGTTGGCACGAAAGACTAAAAAGCAATAGTTGTTTCCAGTTAAAGCGAAACTGTAGACTGAAAGAAAAAGGAATGGATGTAAGTCAAATTTTGATTTCCTGGTATCAATATCAAATAATTTTTTTTCGTCGTAAAGAGAATTTTGAAGGCTAAATAAGTCCTCTGAGTAAATGATATCATGGCTGAGACTAAGAACTACAATTATACCTACTTAGAGCCAAACCTGAAGCAAAACTAAAATAAAAGGACTGAAAAAAAAAATACAGACAGACAGGCAGATAAAAAGACACACACACAAACATCTTGCCTTTTATATATATATATATATATATATATATATATATATATATATATATATATATATAATCGATTTTCTGCACTATTGTAAGAACTCTCAACCTTGAAACTTCTGAATATCGTTTCTTATGTTTTTGTCTATGAGTGTATCAAATTTGATTAAAATCGGACCACTCCTTCTATAACCCGATTTTTTCGATGATTGATTTTCGATATTAATCGAGGGTACCTCAACACAAAAAATAGCTAAGACACTCGCAGGTGCTTATAGTACAACTGTGTAAATTTTCAAGAAAATCGGTTCAGCCGTTTTGGAGTCTATAGGTAACGGACACACACACAAAGTTCCATTTATAAATAAGTTTAGATATTGTTATTTATTGATGCTCTTAGCCTAGTAATATGTAGAATGGTGTATGCATGTTTGTGTAGAAACATTTGTTTATTTAAGTGGATGTCAGACGATAACGTTAGTTAATATATATATATGTGTGTGCGTGCGTGTGTGCGTATTAATACACGAGTCATGTGTATTAAAGGAATAGATAACTTTTAAATATATGTGTGAGGAATATTTTGGACAATAAAATGCGTGATAGTGTGTGTGTTTATTTGGAAATACTTATCTATGTAGGTGTATATGTGTATGAATGCGAGGAAAAATCTGTAGATGTCATTTCAAATTCGATCACTGAAATGTAGCGGCGAGGTGTTGCGATGATTTTGTATTTGGTTGGATAAACTATATTTACGTATACGAGTGTTTATGTTCAAACGCTGTTGTCACTTTTAATTAGAAACGCAGGTAAATGTTATAAATTTGTTTAGTTGGAATTTTTTTTATTAAAAATTTAACTAACGTTCTTTCATAAATTAGGTTAATGAACAATAGATCTGTAGAAAGATGGAGATGTAACGTGAGTGTATATCGTTGGTAGTAATGTTGTTACGTCTTCAAAATACTCTCTCCTTAAAGGCTTATCTTCTTTTTTAAATTAAGCTGGCATTAGTGAAATCAAAGTCATATCCAACGCCGATTTGAGCGTTAGAACGTTGGTCTAAATGCGAATCTCTCTCATGTTTGTAGATGCGGGGTTTTAGATCACGTGGAGGGGCGTAAGACAAGGATGTGTCATTTCACCGGATCTGTTCAACTTGTATAGTGAGAATATTTTGAGGAATCTAGAAGTTATGCCTGGATTCGTCATTGGAAGCCACAATTTCAACAATCTAAGGTAAGCAGATGATACAGTGATGATAGCAGACACAGAAAGAAAACTACAAGACCTCCTACAGAAGATAGCTGAAAAGAAAGGACTACAAATAAACTGCAAGAAAACCGAATGCATGGTCATCAGTAAAAAGGGCAGCCCAATACGCCAAATACAAGTCGGGGATACTAAAATCAAGCAGGTACAAAAATTTAAATACCTGGGAAGCGTTATAACAGAAGACGGAAAGTGCGACACAGAGATTAGAAAGCGAATTGGCATGGCGAAGGAAGCATTCCAGAAGTTGAGTAATGTTTTAAGAAACCGGGTAATTTCGCTAGAAACAAAGAGAGTACTGGATTGCTATATGATGTCAGTTCTTCAATATGGCAGTGAATGCTGGACAATATCATCGAAGATGTAGGAAAACTTGAAGCAACTGAAATGTTGTTCTACAGAAGGATGCTGCGGATATCATGGATCGAGCATGTGAGCAATGATGAGGTTTTGGAAATGATGGAAACGAAAAAAAAATAATGAACATCAGGAATAGACAGCTGAAGTTTCTGGGACATGCAACGAGGAAGGAGGGCTTGGAGAACCTGATCATAACAGGCCAGATAGAGGGAAAAAGAGACAGGGGAAAGCAGTGGATAACATATTTGAAGGACCGAATCAGGTGAATGATGGAACGAGGGTTGCGTGGTGTAACAGGAGAAAGCATGCAAAGAGCCACCAGGGACAGGGAGATGTGGAAAGCCATGATCGCCTACGTCCTGAAGAGTCAAGGCGCATAGAAGAAGAAGATGTCTCCCTCACGTGCATGTTTTTGCACTGAAGATATGTTCGCTGATAAATTTCATAATTTGAAATGATTGGTATATTTTTCTTGATGATTATATGACCAAAACTCTTGAAAATGGTGGTAATGGATAATTTGCGAGTTTAGTTGAAAGGTTTTGGATTATGAAATTTGTGCAGGATTATGAAATTTGTGCAGGATTATGAAATTTGTGTAGTTTTTCTTGGAAGTATAATTTTTTTTTTTTTTTGCTTTGGGGATTTTCTAAGCTCGTATATTTTAGTATTAAGTATGAAATAGTGTGGGTAGTGGAGAAGTTTGAATGTTTTCACAATATATTTCTCTTCTTCATTTAGATATTCAGGGCTACGTATTCTGAGGTCTCTAAGGTAAAATCATGTGATTAACCCAGATTTTATTCTCTTGTGGAGGGAATAGAAATTGATTAAGTTGTTTCTCTTTATGAGTTTTCGGTAAACTTTACAATCTAACTTATCATTGTTACGTATTAATAAGATGACGAGAAAAAGTAGAGACTTGTTTGAATCAAATTCGCGTGTGAATTAGATGCTAGATTCAAACTTATTGAGTTTCATTTTTATGCTTAACAAGTTAAGTAAAATAAGAGTATGTATTCTTTCTACAGAAGGATGCTGCGAATATCATGGATCGAGCATGTGAGCAATGATGAGGTTTTTGAAATGATGGAAACGAAAAGGAAATTAATACTGAGCACCAGGAAGAGACAGCTGAAGTTCCTGGGACATGCAATGAAGAAAGAGGGCTTGGAGAACCTGATACTAACATGTTAGATAGAAGGAAAAAGAGACAGGGGAAAGCAGCGGATAACATATTTGAAGGACCTAATCAAGTAGATGCTGGAACGAGGGTTGCTTGGTGTATACGGAAAAGGCGTGCTAAATGCCACCAGGGATAGGGAAACGTGGAAAGTCACGATCGCTTACGTCTTGAAAGAAGAATCTATGTATCGTTGTTAAGTAGAGCTATAGTTATGATGTTTGAATTAGTAGGATTCTAAGAATTCCAGAAAAAGACAAGCGAGAACACCACTGATAGGTGATCTCCATGGGTAAGCCGATTTCTTTTTGCGGAAAAAGGTACTGAAATCGAAGAAACTGGTTATTAACTAATTTGCATATCTTTATAGTTTTCTGGACGGGTAGAGGAAGATTTTCTTTAGACTTCATGGAGGTGAATTCTTAGTATGTTAATATATTGTGTGTTGGGTATGTTTGTGTCAGTCAGTTAAGTGCCATACGTGATACACGCTTGGGAGATCATGTCTCGAAAGAGACATGACTGACTGGGCAGAAGATTATCCCGCAGTAGGTTGCCATTGCTTTCTGTGGTAGACTGGTTGCCGGCCAAGGCTATAGAACCCAATCTGTCCTGCTATTTAACCCATAACTGGAAGGAAGCGACGGATTAATACCTTTCCCAAGGGTATTTGCACGTAAGTGAATACAATGGATTCAACTGGAATTCGAACTCGGCTCCCCGGTTTCTCGTTCCGAGCCGATATCCACTGTACCACAAATAGTGATTTAATGTCTAAACTTGCCACAGAAGATTTAGCCATCTTAATGTTTCTTATTCTTTGTAGCAAGTTCTCGTGCATGTGATCCGTGTGATGTCTAGAATCCTAATGGTTCCGAGGAACTGTGTTAGAATTTTAGCGATGGCTCGAGCTAACTTGTGGAGTGCACTATTAATTCCGGATATAATAGGTCTATTGTACACTACCGGCCATAATTATTAGGCCACCCCAATGTTTTAAAAATATGATGTATTTCATACTATCTTTTGTATTTATTACCAAGTGAATAATTGTAAATAAAAGTAGAATGGTTCTTCTGTTAATAGTGCACAATAACATGTGCATCAAATGAATTTATAAATATTTAATAATTACCTATATTGCAGTTTCATCAATGAAAGAATGAAGAACATTTAGGGTGATTTGGACGAGTTCATCTTTGCTTCCTTGCCTTGTAAAATTTTGCAAAGTAATAATAACAAAAGAACCATTCTATTTTTATTTGGCAATAAATACTAAAAATAGTATGAAATTCATCATTTCTTTTAAAACATCTGGGATGGCCTGATAATTATGGCCGGTTGTGTATATGTCAGGTTTATGTTTTTTTGGTAAGTCATACAGTGTGGATATAGTGGGGCGATATTCTAATAATCTAGACAAAAATTTATTTTCATCTTTTAAGAGTTTCTTTGTTTTGTCGAAACTTTGTATTTCAATGTTTATTGTTTGTTCATTGGTTTGTGTGTAGGTGCTGTTGTAATTTCAAATGGATTCTAATTTTTCAGTGTGGATGGTTGTGTCCACCTACTTGGTTGGATTTAGTTATAATGATATTTCTTTGTTCGTCGATAAGTTTTTTATTGCCTGTACATATGTTGTGCGTTGTGGCGCAGTGGATATCGAATCGGAACGAGAAATCGGAGAGCCGAGTTCGAATTCCAGTTGAATTCCTTGCATTCACTTACGCGCAAATACCCCTGGGAAAGGTATTAATCCGTCTCTTCTTTCCAGTTATGGGTTAAATAATAGGACAGATTGGGTTCTATAGCCTTGGTCGGCAACCAGTCTACTGCAGAAAGTAATGGTAACCTACTGCGGGATAATCTTCTGCCCAGTCAGTCATGTCTCTTTCGAGACATGATCGCCCAAGCGTGTGTCACGTATGGCAATTAACTGACTGGCATATCTTTTTGATTTGATTTGAGTTTTGTTTTTGCATATCAAATTCTGTGGGTTATTTAATGCCGAAAAGGTAGAGTTTAAAGATATTTTTTTTAATGTTCGGTTATAGTAAGAAAGTTTATTTAGTCAGATTTTGACGAAAAAAATTGATTTGTTATTTTATTTTAGAAAACTGAAGATGTCTTCCAGTTTCGTATTCAAAAATGTATTGCTGGTAATAATGTGTAATGGTAGTAACTTTTTTTCTTAAAAAAAAGTATTGTTGATAATATTTTTCATTCAAAGGTGAATATTTTTCTGTAAAAAGTCTATTTTTATATATAATATATTTCTATAAAAGTATTTTTATACTTTCATAGTGTTTTAACCCCAGTTTGGGGGTTAGCTATTTACCCATAGCTGGGACCATAACAGGTGCTACCACTCCGGGTCAGGGTGGACCTGGAAACAACAGCAATTAAGAGGTGGTTCCATGCTCCTCACAACCTCCCAATCAGAGGCCTTGCTGCTGGATGCAGTTTACCGTCATACCCAGGACCGCTCTACGTATCTACTGGGCAGTTTAGTTTCAGTTGTATTTGTGACAGTGGCTGCTAATATGCCACATACGAAACCTTTTTCTATTTCGGTGTGCTTGAAATTATGGTTTTTGGTTGAGGTTGTAACCAATCGTATCATCTCTATTCAGTCCTATGGCGAATTTTAGACCTAAACTTAAAGTTTGTGTTAGTTTGAATTAGGACTTGTTGCGGAGGAGATTCGCAATACTGATCTGTTTTCATCTCCTACTGGAGGATAGGATTTTGGATTTTGTCGTGTGTTATTTCGGTGCGATATTGTTCGTTGCAAGATATCAGTTATGAAATTGAAAAGGGTATTTTTTAATACATAACATTTTTACAATATCTTGGGATATCTGATGAGGGCATAAAATATTCATTTTATAAAAAAATAGTTGCCGACTACCTGAAGATTGCGTGTAAGCGCATGAAACTACTTGCAATGGTCGGTCAATTAGATCAACCAAATGCACGCGACAATTCTACTCCATCAGCTTCTTTTCTCTCGCTTCCCACCTGTGAAACTCCCTTCCATATATTTGCTTCCCCAACGGCTACAACCTCCAGAAATTTAAATGCAATGTTAATTCTTATCTCTTATTCACTTGACTCCAGTCCTTTCTACATCACCGTGTATCTTGTTCTTTTCCTTTCGCTCTACCATCGCAACTCTTCACTCTTGTGTTCACATCCTTCTCTTGCCCTTTCTCTATCACCTTCTGGAGCTGGTTCGTCTTTATCTTTACTCTTCTCCTGCTTAAAACTTTAATTCTCTTATGTAGCCCCTTGCACATCAGTAGCGGTACCACCTTGCTTGAGGTGAAATGATTAAAAAAATACACTGGAAAATAATTAAAGAAAATAACATCTATCTATCTAAACAGTGACTTGATACTACTAAATGTTTTTATATAGCACTTATGAAAGAAACTACTAGTAATGGTCGGTCAATATACATAGGAAAATAATTAAAAAAAAATAATATAAATTAAGGCAGACACCTTATTTTATGGTAAATCGGAAGTAAGGGGCCTATTTCAGACGAACCATCATCAGCTTCCGTCTTTATTGTACAGAAGATTTTACACAAGCTGATCATGGCTCGCCTGAAATAGGCCCCTTACTTCCAATTTACCATGAAATAACGTGTCTGCCTTAATTTTTCTTATATTTGCTGTATATGTATTTATATACATATATATTTAGAGCTCTCTTAGAGAGTTATCCTACCACTGTATGTACAGGATACTTCTTTGGATTCTATATCTACACCGCATGCTTATATATATATATATATATATATATATAATGAACAATGACTTGATACTACATGATTTTATTAAACTGTTTTTATATTGCACGTATGAAAGAGTATTAGTACAAAAAAAAAAAAAAGAAAAACGGGAAATATCTAAGGAATATTTCAGCCAACCTCTCGTCAGAGATGAATCGTTGGTAAAAACAATTATTTTTTTTCAAACAAGAACAACGAAAAAGACTTTTAGAGGATTAATGGAGGAACAAAGTGGCACGCGATTATAGAACCGTCTTGTATACAAATTTAGAAACAAATTTAATTTTTAAAATTAAAAACGAATAAAGTTGATCACAAACATGAAGAAGTACCAGAAATAGACAAAGAAAAAATTATTAACGTTCTCCTCAAAGATGAAGAGAATGATCCGAAGCACTTTTTTTCCTGGTCTTTTAAGTTTGACTGTAATTGATTCAACAATTTTAAAAGATATGCTGACAACCTACCCTGTGCAAAAATGTCAAATCAATTTTCCTAATATTCACCTGCACATACGGAATTGTCAACCAAATACTGGCCAATAGCAAAATCTTAATCCGGCTGCGTTAACCATGTTAATCTATGCAAATCCACGTCTTATATAAGCTAGAACATGCTGTTTGATTCTTGTAACCAGGAGTAAATTAATCTCTGACAAGGGTTGGCCGAAAGTTTTCTTAGATATTTAGGTTTTAGTATTTGGATATTTTCATCGGTACAAATTAAGGCTTTGAAATTTACACAAAAATATCTTGAAATATCAAAAAATAAATTTATTCAATAAAATCGCCATTGGCTTCAAGCAATGCCAGCAGATAATTTTTCAATCTTCTGCGACTCATCTGGACGGTCTCTTTGTTTAAGTTAGTGAATGTTTCCATAAGCCTTGCCTTTGGTTCATCTTTGGTGTTCCAAGGAGTTTTGGTTGTCTCTTGCCAGCTGGGCTCTTCGCATAATAATTAAGGAGGTTGCAGTCTGGGGAATTATGTGGCCAGATGTAGACGGTGATGTGGTCGCAGAAATTGTCTAAGAGTCATGACTGGGTTCTTCTGCTTGTGTGGCATGGGGCTGAGCCTTGTTGCCAGATATAGGCTTTTCCAGCAACTGCCCTCTTGACACAGAGCAGCACCACCTACTGAAGGTATTTAGATGTGGCTTACATGTTGAGTCTGTGGGAAAATAAATAGAGGCATAACGTCGGCAGATTGATAAACATTCTGAAATGTTCGTATTTGAGTTTCCGGCAACAATGCCAAGCAGTTCCAAATTTCTGGCGGAGTGAATTGCGTCATGGTGCTATTTTTCTCATAGACGGTGCCCAACTAACCCTACTATAATTTGCAGTCGGTAAAATAAAAAACAAACAACCCGCATGCGCAAAGTTAAAATATAAAATGACAGAAATTTCTTCCTCACACTCTGTACATATCACTCTACATTTCAACTGTCTTTCTGTCACAGAAAAATACTTAGTAAGCTCGGAGAAGCATGTTTATATTTTTGTTACACACTAAACCTAAGCTTTGTGAAAAGGCTTAAGATTTATGGCCCGAAATCCGTGGGCTGGATTAGACATTTTCGCAGATTATCCGCTAAGTTATGTAGGTTAGATTACACAGTAAAAATATATCAAAACATTTTGATCCCCTTATTATACAATTATCATATCTTTCAAGTGCCTTGGAGTCACAGGAATAGAAACATGATAAATGTAAATGAAATGGTCTGATTAGATGTTTTTTTGTACTAAAAAGGGGTAGGCAAGAGGACACACACACACACACACATATATATATATATATATATATATATAAACCCAAAAGGATGAGCAAATAGGTAAAATCTCAAAACCAGATCCTATTAATATTAATTTCATTAATATTAAAATTGATCAAGGTGGATGGTTCGATGTAAATAATATTATCTATTATTAATATATAAAGTAATTAAAAAAATTTAAAATTTAATTTCGTTGGATGACCATTTCAGCGAGAAAATTCTCGCTTCATCAGCAACGGTGGAAGGCAAAAAACTTTATTAATTCAAATATGATACAAAACTTCTATACCGGAGAAGGCCCCAAAACATACCCATACACAAGAAGTTAAAACTGAGTGGGATTAAAAAAAACAAA